>LR749499.1:2563113-2599770 GCA_902729485.2 Mus minutoides | reverse complement strand
CTTCCAAATCAAGAGTCCAAGGTTTACAGAATGCCTCAGGACCCTCATCCCTCTTCATCCTCTTCTCCATCTCTAATGTGATTACTTCCTGGTACACATATACCCTCTGGGTAAGGGATATATCTCTAATGGCAAGAAGTAGAAATAGAGAAAGAAAGAAAATCTTGCCCCTCAAGTTTTTCCATATATTAGAAAAAAAATCAGCGTTCCCTCTCAGTGCTTGCTGAAAGCAGTGGATGTTTTGTCCTATCAGATTCAGTGAGGAAGTGGCCTATCTGTGAGCTCCCAAGTCTCTGGCTCAAGGACAGTTTCACATGATCAGATGCCAAATTGTTGTCTTTACATAGCCAACAGCAAGAGAAAACCTGACCCCATCTGACACCTACAGTTTTGTCTGGATGTATCATGGGGTAAATGGCTGGGGACAGGCAGCCTATAGGCTAATGGGATAAGAATCCAAAGCTATGAGAACCTCTGACTCCATGAGATGCTATGGAGGCAACAAGCTAAACAAAGACTTTCTAAGAGCTGGAATGGGGAGAATGTCTCAGGATCCATTAAGAGAACTGTGACAAAAGAGACATTGTAATGCAAAAAGATGGACAGGACCTGGTTGTTAGCATGACTTATCAAGTGAGTTCCATGCAACACTTTAATAACGCTTCTATACCTATATATAGGAATCTTACCTCAGAAGGAAGAGGTAAGGAAGTGCAGTTGACTCTTAGATGCTCAGTTGATCCTAGGCAGAAAGAGTGGAGATACTGATCAAACCCACTCTAGCCAGCAAATAGCAAAGCTTGAACTCAAACTCAAAGATCCATGCCATGAATACAGCTCCTTGACCATGAAGGCAGTCCAGCCAGTCCAGACACTGTGCTTGATGGGCTTGGGAGACCGGAGATGTTATTCAACCCTTAGTAAAAGTGAGTCAAATAACTGTATTATATTACCAAGACAAAATAGATTAGGCTTCTTATAGTTAAGCTTGCTTCTCATAATGTTTCTTTAAAATATTATGCATCTGCTGGCCCATGTGGGAAAAAGACAAATAAAAAGCAAATGAACGAGTAGAAATGTGACTTTTACTGAGGAAAATACATGACTTACGAGTTAAAAAACTTAAGAGTGTATTATTCCATAGGCTCACAGACAAAATTCAAAATGATATATCAAACTTACTATATTTCCTGGGAATTTTTATTAGTCTGATTGACAGATGGAACTGCATTTACTGTCATAACATTCCATGCAGAAGTGTTTCTGAGTCATTCTAACCTCTGAATAAATTATAGAGTTCAGAGAATTCTGGATTCAGATCCCTGTGAGGGATGTCAAATGAAGAACTGATCTGGACCTGAGCTAGAGAAAGCTTTATTTGAAAGGGTTAATGCACTGGGGAGAATGCCTATACTTGGGTGTTACAGCATCTTCAAGTCAAACAGAAGGCTCTTCTCTTCTGAGGTCTAGCAGGAACTATGGGGGAAAAGGTGAAATCTGAATCTCTATGCACACTCAATGGGCCAGTTGAATTATCAAAATGTTAGTGTTTGTTTAAACTTGAGGACAAGGCAAAGTTTAGGAACCTATGGAAGCAGAATCCTGACTGACTGAACATTGGGCCAGGCCAAGTAGCTCATCAGAGAGAGCCATTTGCTCTGAGTAAGTTGTTTTCCATGCTGAGATTCTGGTTACACTTTCAGGAAATGTTGATAAATGCATCTGAACCTTACCTCACAGCATAGTGGGGAGCAAGAGAAACTTATCAAGGAGGCACTGATATCTGGCCTCAGGACCTAAAAGATTCCCTAGCTATGTGTCCTTCAACCTCTTTACCATGCATTTCTGAGAAGACCACATGCACCATCCATAGACTCATTCTGATGCTGCTGTGTGGGATCCAGGCTGTCCCCACTCTCTTACCCACAACAAAAGAACCTCATGGGTGAGATACTCAGTATGGTTAGAAAATAGGTCAGAAAGTTCAATGAGAAAGGAAATCCACTTTTCTCATATATTATTAAATTCATCTCATGAGACAAATAAGTATTTTCATTGACTGGGACATTCTTTTGTGTGTTTAGCTATGTTGAGCAAAATGTTCCAAATCTTCAGCAGTAAGACCCAGAAGATAGGAATTTAGGTAGAGAAAGGAATCCTGTGGATGGAGGCGTAAGTGTGGCTGCCTATCTCCATGGCCCTTAGCTGGCAGGGGGCACAGTATGTAGAGAATACAGAAGGTATTCACTATCAGTCACTTCACAAACAGCATCTCAGAGAACTGAGTTCTGAGATTCATCCTGAGACTGGTATCTCCACCCCCCATAATCTACTCCTACCAACCAGCCCTATCCACCTGACTTTATCCCCTTTCTTCTCCCTCCACACCTCCAGCCACATGGGCCACTATAGCAGTGGCCACCCAAGCCAGCAAGTACTTCTTCCCATCCACCTCACTAGCTGTTTCCTGGGCCAGAAGTTAACTTCTTTCTTCCCTTGACTCAGGCCTCTGCCTGACAAAGACTTCACAGCCCACTTTATGAAATGTCAGGCCTACTGTATGCAGTCAACTCACCATAATTCCTTTATGCTCCTGAGATGTACCTCCACTTGAAATGGTTTTCTGAGCTCGATTTCTAATATGTGTCCAAGATCCTCTGAAACATAGGTTGCATGACACCAAGAAGGAAATCTGATGTTTCCCACTACTAGATCCCACTGCCTGACACTCACCCATTCACTGAATCCCCCCTGAAAGATAGGTGATGTTGTCACTACCTAACACATGAGAAAATTAAGGTTCACATTTAGAAAGTTATCAGCTTCAGGTCTCAGCAGTTCTGGTTTTTAAACTATCCCACTGGCTTCCTCTACCACCTGCTGTCTCTATGGAAGTAATGCTGTTAAGAGCAACTCTTAGCTTTACATACAGCCCCTAGCGACCAAGAGCTCTAACCTACTTAGTGCCAGACACTGAGTCCAGCTCTAAAAAGGACAGAGATGAAGGAAGCAAGAACTCTAAGAATAAGTCCCCGATGACCATGACTATGCAGGTAATGTTGCATTTTGTCTTCTAAATGAAACCTGTTTCCTGGTGCTTAATTGGTATTATGTCTTTTCTGTGCTTTGCAGTGATTGCAATGGATGGGTCAGGCCGCTGTAACTATGAAGATAAAGGTACCTTTCAGGTCTGGACTTTAAGCACATTCTTAACTGCTGTCCTTTCCTGTGTTTCAAGCATTGTTCTAAACCCATGGGTATATGCTGAGCAGAGCAAACTTCTGTCCTATAGAGGCTAGTCAGGGAGTGTTTCAATATGCAACTCTTGGAGTTAGGGAGATGGCTCAGACAGTAAAATGCTTGCCACACAGGACAAAATCCTGAGTTCAGTTCTCAGCACACACATAAAAACTTGGGTATATTGGTTTATGTTTGTAGTCCCAGTACTGAAAGGTAGAGGCAGGATGTCCTCTGGGGTTCATTGGCTAGTCAGCCATCCTACCGTAATCAGTAAGCCCCAAGTCCCAATGAGAGACCTTCACAAAACCAGGTGGATGGCTCCTGAAGAGCAATATCTAAGATAGATCTCTGACATCCACATCCATGTTCACATATGTACATCTGCACATACATGAGTGTGTGTGTGTGTGTGTGTGTGTGTGTGTGTGTGTGTACAAAGATGCACCTGTAAATTTTTTGATCCTGTCTTAGTTAGGGTTTCATTGCTGTGAAAAGACACCATGACCACAGCAATGCTTATAGAGAAAACATTTAACTGGGGTTTCCTTAGTTTCAAAGGTTTAGTCCATTATCATCATGTTGGAAATCATGGGGTGGGGACAGACAAGGCAGACATTGTGCAGGAAGAGCTAAGAGTTTTACATCTTGATCTACAGGCAGGAGCAGAAGACTGTGAGCCCCACTTGGAATAGCTTGAACATAGAAGACCTCAGATAGAGAGAGAGATAGATAGATAGATAGATAGTTTTTATCATACTGTCTCTAAGAACTAATTTACAAGAACAGAGGAAGATAGTAGAAGTCTAGAGATCATGTATACTTTATTATGATATGAGACCACTGCCTCTGGAAGATCAAGGACAAGTTCAAAGTTCCTTGGCCTCATGAAGCTCTCAAGAACATAGAGTGGGCTATATATTAGATACTTATCTGTTGCTGGAACCAAATATCTGACATGAAGCAACTTAAAAAACAGAGGTGTGTCGTATGGAAGGCATGGTGACAGACAGGTGACACATCTGGCCACTTGCATCCAATGAGAAAGCAGATAGAGATGAATTCTGAGGCTCTGCTTTTTTCTCCTTTTTATTCAGTCCAGGAATGGAGCCCATGGGATGATGTCATCTATATTCAATGTGTGTCTGCCTCTCTCAGTTAAACATTTCTGGAAAAACCCTAATGGATATACAGAAAAATGTGTTTCCATGGTGATTCTAAAGCCAGTCAAATTGACAGTAAAGAATAACTAACCCAGCCTGGCTGAAAAGCAACCAATTCTCATGGTGAATACTCATACACTATTTCATGTGACCCTAGCAGTTCTGACTAAAAGTGGTACTGATGGCAAAATAGATGGTTCAGTCAGCAAAGTGCTTGCAAGGAAAACACGATGACCTCATCCAATATTAATATACATGTAAAAATGATAGGCATGGTCATGTGCACTTGTAATCTCAACACTGAGGAAACAGAGTTAGATGAGTCCTTAGGTTCACTGGCTAACTAGCCTAACCTAGTTCAGTAACCAACCCCTTATTTCAAAAGACAAGGTGAATAGTAACAGACAGAAGACACCCAGTGTTGATCTCTGGCCTTCATGGACACGTGCACATACATACGTGCATGTATATTCAGACATGTGTACCTGAATACATACAAATAAACGTACATAAATACAAATACTGCTGCCCTTCCAAGTAACCCACCCACATGCATAGAAAGCTAATTGCTCATTGAACTTCTCACAATTTGGAAATGACAGAGACAATACCTAGCACAAGATTAATCAGCCCCACCATGCCACTCTGTGAAAAGGCCTGACAAAGTAGGAAGGGTCATGTGTGCATTGATATCCTGATTCCCAATAAGGCTTCATCTAGAGATGGGGCTTTAAAAAGAAGCTAAGGTTAAGTGAGGGTGAGGCATTGAGCCAATAGGATTAGTATCCTTATAAGAAAAGGCATTCCTGAGCTCTCCCCTTCTCCCTCCTCCCTCTTCCCTCCTCCTTTCTCTCTCCTCCCTCCTCTCTCTCTCCATCTACCCTCTCCCCCCTCCCTCTCCCCTTCCCTCTCCCCCTCTCCCCCTCCCTCTCCCTCTCCCTCTCCCTTTCCCTCTCCCTCCTCCTCCTTCTTTCTAAGTAGGAGAAAAAGCTATGTGAAGCCAATGTGATCATCTTTGAACTAGAAAGAAAGGCCTCGGGATGGTGACCACCTAGTGCCTTGATCTTAGGCTTCCTGTACTCTGAGAACCAGGAGAAATGTATTTTCATTGCTCAAGACATCTAGTCTGTTGCTCCTCTGTGCTCTGCCTCTCTCTGTCTGAGTGCAGACCAGGAACAAGGTCCTGCTCCCTTTATTTCCCAGGTTCCTCCCACCCCCACCAGACATTCTCACAGATCAATCTGGTCCCAGTAAATGTAGATCTCTAGAATTCAAAACTGCCTGTAGACTGCAGCCTCTTATTTTAATGACTCTAATTTATCTCCAGCCTATTCAATAATAAATCAAACTAAGTGGAAGCAGAACAAGCCGCCCCGAGGCTGTGTGTGTCGTGTTCAGTTGGGAAAGACAACCCCCTTCTAAAGGCTGTGCTGATATCCAGCCTTCTGCATGCTGGAGTAGGGGGTAGAGTGGAGGGGAGGGACTCCCCAGGAAGGTGCTAGGTCTCCCTGAAGCATTCACCCTGTGTTCCTAAAGGGACATGCAGAGTTTCAGGGGATATCACATACATTCCTCATTTAATCCCAGCCTATGGTGTAGAAATGAGTAGGACTTCATTTACTGTGGGGAAACTGAGTCACGAAAATGAGCAGCTGTATCACACCAATCCCGCAGCCCTCAGTCTGTCCTCATTATACTGCAAAGGCTAGACTTTCGGGACCATTAGTTTGCTGCCAGGTTCCTTACCAGGTTGTAAGGAGATTCTAGACAAACAAAGAACAGCAAAGCACAAAGTGAACGGTCAGTCAATCAGTGGTCACAATTACTTATCAGTGATGGTGCTTCTCAGGATCATCCCAGGTCTTCATAGGCTTAACCTAAGGTAGAATAAGAACAACACTGACCACTGTTCGGCTAGGAGAGAAACTATAAATTATGCCATGTTGTGAAGCACTGTCCTCCAGGCATGATATGGTCATTGCCCCCCTTGAACTCCAAGCAGATGTGATTACTCAAAAGAGATGCACAATGCTGAGCCCACTGACTTTCCATGGATGAGGAGAGAAGCCCGTTCAGCCCTGCTCTTCCCAAAGGGTTTATTCAGTGACTTCGGCAGAAGGCCTCACAAAGCTCCACTCTCCCCAAAGATGCACAGACCACAGTTGCTGAAGAAGAGAGATTTGCTCTCTTTGGTGACCTAGATGTCTATGAGTTGTTCATGTTCCTACTCCTTTCTGAAAATGATCCAGTTACAGTAGCGCATGGCATCTACCTCTACGTGGAGACATGTCCTCATCTCCTCCCATTAGAGTTGGTCCAGCTGGGCAGGCTATGGATATGGCTAAGAAACCATGCTTAGGAAAGAAGCATCACTTTATGATCATGTACATTTCCTTCCCAGAATTCCTAGTCCCTCTGAGCCATCATGAGGTCTAACTTTGCCTAATTTACAGAGTTCTGACTCAAAACATCATAGTAGCCTTGCTTTGTCTCTTTTCTGCCTTTTTCCCTCAGATGCTGGCCACTGCCTAAGTATGCTTTTAAAGGCTGTAAAGCTTTGAGCTCCTTTCTGGTTCCCTAAAGCTCCACTCCCTACCATGTGGTCTGCTGCCCTGCTGTCAACCTCCTTCCTGGTTTTTCTTCTCCCTTCTCCTCCTGCAGGCAGCTGTCAGGTTCACAGTGTGCCTGCACTGGGTTTTTTTTTTTTTCTTTTTAAACTCTAACAAATTGCCCTCAAGTGTCCACTTGACTTACTTCTTTGCCTTTGAGCAAAGAACTTTTGAGTTCTTTCTTAAATTTTCCTATTAATGAGATTAAGACACCCTCGCCCCAGAGAGTATGCTGTATCCCTGGTATTATATGCAAACTCCACAAAGACTCTCTGGTTTCTGGAAACATGTTCTTCCTGTCTTTTATTTCTTTAGTTGTCAGAGAAAACTAGGTAATCCCCGTACCCCTAAACAGCATCAATCATAAGTAAGTGATTTTATCAAACTAGACTTGAGTAGAAAGTAGAGCCAAAAAGGTCACAGTGCTGTTATAGGTCACAAAAGCACTGTGTGATTGAATGGACATAGGAAGTCTGGCCTCTGGGTCCTACCTGAGACTGACTTGTCCCTGGGCATTTCCCTCCTGGACATCCTCCCAGCAGAATTGTGTGGTTCTGGTCTACTGCATTGCATTCTGTAGGAGAAACCTTGCTTTCGTGGACAGCACTGCCTTCTGGCACCTGCTGGTGATTAAATGTCTCCCCATAAAGAAATGTCAAAATCCTAGCTTCCTATGAATGTGGCTTGATTTAGACATAGGATCTTTGCAGCTATAATTGATTTAGATCAATAGAACCATAATAAGAAGAGACACAGAGGTACACATGGGGCTGGGAATTGGGGGCTGTGACAGCCAAGGGATAATGATATAGCTACAAACCTGGGAATGTTAATGATTGTCACCAATACCAGCAGCTAACAGAAAGAATCTACAGGTTCTGCTCTCAGGACACTCGATAAGAGCATAGCCATGCTGTCCCTTAGGTTTATGACTGCTGGTCTTTAAGACTATCAAAGAACTAACTTCCTTTGTTAGAATCCAGCATAGTTCTTTGCTTTTATAGTAAAGTGACTCAGTCCCCACAGCAGTCACTGAAAGAAACAACCCCCCCCCCAACCATCCCAATCCTGTGATCTACAGATGAGAGGCAAAGCTCTCAAGAGGGGAAGCATAAAGAAATATATAGGCTGCCTCTGGCTTTCCTGTCTCACTGTCCCTCACCCACACTCCCTCTTCCTCCAGCACAACTTGGCACCTGATGCTCCCATCAGGATCCTCCAAGACCCTGAAGCTGCTACCTCTTCTGGGTCCCCATTTAAACATCAATCCTAGAAGAAATCCCCAGACTCTGGTACATATCCCTACTCTCTCCATCACTTAAATGATAGAGGAATGAATGGTCTAGCTTACTATTGATCCTGCTTGGTTATATTCCTAGTGTTTCACCCCATGGAAATATGTGCTTCTTCTTCTTCTTCTTCTTCTTCTTCTTCTTCTTCTTCTTCTTCTTCTTCTTCTTCTTCTTCTTCTTTTTCTTCTTCTTCTTCTTCTTCTTCTTCTTCTTCTTCTTCTTCCTCCTCCTCCTCCTCCTCCTTCTCCTCTTCCTCCTCCTCCTCTTCTTCTTCTTCTTCTTCCTCTCCTCTTCTTCCTCCTTTTTTCTTCTTTTTAACATGTGTTTTAATAGAGCTCAAATTTGGCCCTACCTCTTACCTTGCTGTACTTTAAGATGGGAGCATGTCATCAAAGCTCATCAGATATCTACCAATTCATTGGTAAGAGCAGAAGCTGGGAGTCAACCTTGCATCCTGGATTCATCTCTGACTGGTCACTCTGGTCATCTCAGCCACATAAGGAAATTCCCTGCAGCTCAGGTTTCTCTTCTATCAAATGGGGACAATAACAGGTAACATCTACAGAATTTTTCCTTATGTCAAGACTATTCACTTAAACCTCTGTAAAGGTCCAATTACTTCTTCCATTTAAGTACTGAGGGAACAGACACAGAAGTCAAAAAACTTTCCCAGTGCCCACATGTCACATGGGGTTTTCCTGAAAGCACAGCACCCAAAAATAAACACCCCCATTACTTGCAGTGCCTCCAAGAATGTTCTTCTTGGACCAACAGCATGTGGAACATTGGTGATGTGAGAGCTGAAAGGAATTGACCCAAGACACAAGAGAAAAAGACCAAGAGCATACAACTAATTAGCAACAACTTACTGTGTACAAGTAGTTAGTAAAAACTAATAGTACAAGAAAACAGCAGTAAAGTTCTCAAGCAGGGAACACCACAACCATAAGAGAGTGGGGATTCCCTTTGTGCCATTCAAGGGATGCTACTTTGGCCATTTGTGTAGGGTCCACTGTGGCACCTTGCTACTAAGGTTGTGGTCTACCCAGATAGCCTTCCTGAGCTCTGTCCAAATGAAGGAATCCCTTTTCTTAGCAGGGCTTTCTCTTCTCTGCTTGATCTTAGAAGCCCTACCCTCAGTCTTCTACCTAAGGAATGTCACATAGTCCTTGGCAAAATGACAGGTTTAACTTTCTCTCTCCAGATAAACACCTGTCAGAAAGCGTCTGGGATACCCGGAATGCCTTGCCATGCAAATGAGGTATTCCCAGAACCTTAAGCCTCAGCCACTGAAACTTCACCCTATAAAGAACCTCTTCCCCAGTAACAGAGACAAAGTTCAAAGCAGAGATCAAAGGAATGACCATCCAGAAACTGCTCCATCTGGGGATCCATCCCATAAACAACCACCAAACCAAGACAGAGCTTGCTGACAGAAGCCTGATACAGCTGTCTTCTGAGAGGCTCTGCCAGTGCCTGACTAATACAGAAGTAGATGCTCACAGTCATCCATTAGATGGAGCACAGGGTCCCCAATGAAGAAGCTAGAGAAAGTACCCAAGGAGCTGAAGGGGTTTGCAGCCCCTTAGGAGGAACAACAATATGAACTAACCAGTACCCCCAGAGCTCCCTGGAACTAAACCACCAATCAAAGAAAACACACAGAGGGACTCTTGGCTCTAGCTGCATATGTAGCAGAGGACGGCCTAGTCGGCCATCAATGGGAGGAGAGGCCCTTGGTCCTGTGAAGGTTCTTTGCCCCAGTATAGGGGTATGCCAGAGCCAGGAAACGGGAGTGGATGGGTTGGGGAACACAGGGAGAGGATAGGGGATTTTCAGAAGTGAAACTATGAAAGGAAATAACATTTGAAATGTAAATAAAGAAAATATCTAATATAAATAAATAAACAAACTCTCCAAAAAAGCCATATATTAGTTGTATATGAAAAAAAACAACTGTTTCCAGTCTCTAAGGTTCATATATATAGCCCTTGATTCACCCCAAATAAAGTATATGCACACAAGCTGATTGAATATAATCTAAGTGAACAATAACACTAAAATCCTCAAAGAAGGCTTTCTACCCCAAGCACTCATTGCTGGTCCAAGATCCTGCAGACTCGTCTTTTCCAGACTTTGCTTCATCCTTTCCTGCCTGGTGTATAGCAGTGCCTGGTCACCTCAAGGGAAAAACAGAACCACATTCCACATCTGGATAGATGAGTGAGGCTGAGTAGTAAATTTTACAGCACAAGTTGTTTTCTTTCTTCTATAATTTTGTTAAAAATATTTACTGGCCCTTTAAGTTGGCAATCTTCCTTCTCCTCTATACCTATTATCCTTAGGTTTGGTCTTCTCATTGTGTCCTGGATTTCCTGGATGTTTGGGGTTGGGATCTTTTTGCATTTTGCATTTTCTTTGATTGTTGTGTCAAGGTTTTCTATGGTATCTTCTGCCCTGAGATTCTCTCTTCTACCTCTTGTATTCTGTGGGTGATGCTTGCATCTGTGGCTCCTGACTTCTTTCCTAGGTTTTCTTTTTGTTTTGTTTTTTTGTTTTTTTTTTTTCAAGGCAGGGTTTCTCTGTGTAGCCCTGGCTGTCCTGGAACTCACTCTGTAAACCAAGCTAGCCTCGAACTCAGAAATCCGCCTGTCTCTGCCTCCCAAGTGCTGGGATTAAAGGTGTGAGCCACCATGCCCAGCTTTCCTAGGCTTTCTATCTCCAGAGTTTTCTCCCTTTGTGATTTCTTTATTGTTTCTGCTTCCATTTTTAGATCCTGGATGGTTTTGTTCAATTCTTTCACCTGTTTGGATGCGTTTTCCTGTAATTCTTTAAAAGATTTTGTGTTTCCTCTTTAAGGGCTTCTACCTATTTACCTGTGCTCTCCTGTATTTCTTTAAGGGAGTTATTTATGTCCTTCTTATGTCCATCATCTTCATGAGAAGTGACTTTAGATCCATATCTTGCTTTTCTGGTGTGATGGTGTATCCAGGACCTGCTATGGTGGGAGAGTTGGGTTCTGATGATGCCAAGTAACCTTGCTTTATGTTGCTTATGTACTTATGCTTGCCTCCCGACATCTGATTATCTCAAGTGCTCCATGCCCTCAATATATCTAATTGGAGCCTATCCTTCTTGTAATCCAGGTTGAGTCAGAACTTCTCAGAGTCCAATTTTCTCTGTGACCCTGTGACCCTGGGATCCTGGGATCCTGTGATACTGGGATCCTGTAATGCTGAGATTGTGGGTGTGTCAGAGTTCTTGGCAGTCAAGCTTCCTCTGAGACACGAGATCCTGGTGTGACCAAGCTCCTGGTATCCTGGGATTCTGGGATTCTAAGGTCCTAGTATGTTAGAGTGCCTGGAAGTAGTACCTCCTCTGTGGAACATGGGGCTATTTGCTGAGTTCAAAACCAAGGTAGACCAGCACTGCTGGTCCCAGGCATTCCCGGTTGTACTGAAACAGATGTTGTGTTCCACTAACCAGTGATCCTAAGATTCTGGGCATGCTAGGGCACCTGGTCGGGTGGAGAGTCCTCTGGGGACTGTGGGACTGTCCGCTGAGTTCTCACCCCACAAGTTGTTTTCTTGAGCCTGGACTTTTGGGCAGGAGCTCTGAGAATTTTCAAAAGATGGTATAATTGTCTGGGGTCAGGATCCAAGTAGTAATGGGTTATTGTACAAGTGGGGGCCTTCTCTCTCTCTCTCTCTCTCTCTCTCTCTCTCTCTCTCTCTCCACACACACACACAGAGAGAGAGAGAGAGAGAGAGAGAGAGAGAGAGAGAGGAATACATGCACAAATACATACATGTTCACACACCAGACCAACAAGTCAAAACATTGTCAAGGTGAAAATATCTTCTAGAGCTACCTCAGAGCTCATGGATTCTAGTTGGCAGTGCTGACGCACCATAGGGTTGTAGGACACAGGGCACAAAAAATTTGAAGTGCATTTTGGAGAGGGGGGGAAGCAGTCATCATAAGGTGTTCAAGGCCAGACTCTAACCGTATTTGTGAACAGAGAGGTCCTTGGCTATGAGAGACAAGCATCACTGTTTAGGCCCACACCTCTAACAGAACACCATTTGGAATTCATTTGCTGGCTAAGGGTTGTCCCAGACAATAGGTCTGTTCAATAGTGGAAGAAATAACCCCTTTAGCTTTTGAAAGAGGCAGAAACTAAAAATATGTGCAGAGCAACATAAGAAACTTCAGTAGAAGAGAAGGAAGAGTTGAGTATAGCCACACTCATCTAAGTGACTGGGGAAACCCATGCTGAGAAGGAAGTTGGAGCAGCAGACCAGGAGAAAAGAAAAGCTCTAGGCTTCGGACAACAGCAGGATGGTAAGAATCTGCTCTGCGGTGGTGGGCAGAGGGTTTGCGTTTCCTAAAAGTGACTGAGAGGCAGAAGAATGTCAAGGTAAGAGACTGGCTTAAGTATGATAAAGTAGTGTGTACCAGTTTGATGCCTCTGGAATCCTCTGGGGTCTAGGGCATCTCAGAGAGGTTTAAGATGTTTTAAGAGTCAAGTAAGATGCAGGTATAGACTAAGCCTGAAGGTGACTAGGATAGACTCAGCTGTGATGAAGATTTTTCTAGTACTAATAGGAAAGGTACTAAAACTGAACCAGATTTATATTTACTAAGAGCCAAAGAAATTAGTTCTGACAGAATTGAGTATTTTGAAAGATTTTAATGGCAGTCAAGAAAGTGTTTGCCTGTAGGGCACCAGCATATATGGACATAATATTATATGAAGGGACTTCTCATTTGAATAATTCTTAAACCAGGAGCAACATATCATGGATATTAGGAGGTAGAGACCTCAGTTAATTGATGGCTCTAATTTGGCTCTTTTGTAACTCAGCTTGAGCATCTCTTTAGAAAACAGGGTTTTATTTGGACAGGTGAACCAAGACAGTAATTTTCTAGAGTTTGGCAAATGCCAGGTATTTAATAAGATCTGGGGAAAGTCCCTCTTAAATTGACTATTACTTACCAAAATCACTGTCATTTTAAGTCTTTAAGAGTCCTGGATCCTCCTTCAGAACCAGGTCAGGATCAGATTCCTGTCAGAATTTTGTTTTATAGTATTACTAATTATTTTCTTCTGGGTTATACTTCCCTGTTGGATATTTAAGACCATATAGGTGACCAGGTTAACCTTTTCAGTGAATTTAGTTGAGGTTCAACACTAGGGGGAGCCTCTCCTTTCTTGTCCTTGCCTTATCCTTCTCTCCCTTAAGAGATAGATGAGAGAGGGTTTCATTTCCTTTATCTTAATTTTTACAAGTTACATCACCCACTGGGCTAGGTAAGGATCTCCCTAACATTGTCGCTCCCTTGAAGCATAGAGGACATGTTTGTCTAATGACTGTCCTCTTTGTATGATGTGTAGTTGTTAGGACCAAAGCTTTGGTATTTCTGGGGCCTCACCAATCAGGAGGACAGATAAGGAGGTTAGAGAGATGGCTCAGTAGTTCCTGTTACTCTTTCAGAGGACCTGAATTCAATTCCCAGATGGTTCACAATCATCTGTAACTCCAATTCTAGGGTATCTAACACCCTCTTCTGGCCTCATAAGGCATGAAGGCACACAGTGTACACAGACATACATGCAGACAAGATATACATACACATAAATAAAGCAATCTAGGGGCAGGGCAGGGCAAGGCAGGGGAGGTGCCGCAATTGTCGGGCTCTTTGAGAGGAGACTGCTGTCCCAGTGAGTCCTGGCTGACCTGCAGTGAATGACAGCTATCCTCGCTGTCATTGTCTCTTCTGTCTTTGATGGTTTTCATTGCAGAACACCCAGAAGAACAGGTTTATCAGTCCTGAAGAAGAAGAAATAACAGATTGTAGTTTTAACTTTTTTTGTTTGTTTATTTTTTGTTTGTTTTGTTGTCGTTGTTGTTGTTTTTCGAGACAGGATTTCTCTGTATAGCCCTGGCTGTCCTAGAACTCACTCTGTAGACCAGGCTGGCCTTGAACTCAGAAATCTGCCTCCTCTGCCTCCTAAGTGCTGGGATTAAAGGCATGTGCCACCACTACCCAGCTTAACTTTTATATGATATTTAGACAATGCTTAGACAAGAACAAAGAGATTTTTAAATAAATCATGATTTTCTTGAGACTCAACTTTTTGAATAGTCAAAATGTTGACAAAGAGCCCAAAACACAATTATCTCAGTAAAACAGAGCACCTTGGTTTCTTAAGCCAGTTTCTGTGAATCTTACCAAGAGCAGATCAATATAGAAAGAGATCCTCGTTGTTTTAAACAGAAGGCCAGATTTCAGTTTTGTATCAATGTACTGAAATTGGACCAAAGAATTTTAATAACCTTTTAAAAAACGAATTTCTCCCTTTAATATCCTCAGCACAATGTAACAAACAAAATTTTCTGCCTACTGAAAGAATTGAATCTAGATTACATTTATGACACGATGTCACAAAAATTTACTACTTTACACATTGTTATCCATCTCAGGCAGCCTCTACTGTCTTCTACATTTCTAAAAAGCTCCCTACATTTTACTTTATTTTATTTTATTGGTCTCACATGAGTCTGAAAGTTACAAAATGCAACATTCCTACAAAATGTGGTCAAGATTTTAAAGTTTGTTTGGTTTTTTTAATAATACTGGCTAATAAAATAGGGAGAGAAAATACAGAGTCAATTAAAAAATCTTTAGCCCTGGTTTGTAGTTTTGATATAAAAGATGTCTGCCTCCTGAAGTACTGAGGGAGCTAGCTAAAAATTACTTTCTCCAAGAAAGCCAAGGGGATACAGACAAAATAGAACATTCTGGACAGGAATCACACTGTTGGGTACATGAAGGAAAGGCTGGACCCAGAACACTTATGAGGGTTGCCACAGAGCACATCAAGGTATACAATGGGGTTACAGATGAACAAGTATGAAGGGGCCAGCATCCCCAGACCAGAAGTATGGGGCTTGGTATTGTTGTAAAAGAAGGTAAACTAGGAAGAAGGTTATTGTTGTTAGATGGAGGTAGTAGAGGAAGAGGTGGAGGAGGAGGAGGAGGAGGAGGAGGAGAAGATGGTGGTAGTGGAGGTGGTGGTGATGGTAGTAGAGGTGGTAATGGAGATGGTGGTGGAGGTGGTGGTAATGGTGGTAGAGGTATTGATAATGGAGGTGGTGGTGATGGTGGTTGAAGTAGTGGTGGTGATAATGGTAGAGGTGGTGGTAGTGGAGATGGTGGTGGTAGTAGAGGTAGTAGAGGTTGTGGTGATAAATGTGGTGGTGGTATACATATTTGAAGTTGTGAAAACTGGATTTAAACCAGTTTTTGAGACTACAAGTTGGGAGAACAAAAGGCACAAGACCCAGTGTATATCCTACTAAAGCGCAATTGCAACACAAAGGTGGCCCAGTGGGGGGCATGACTCTCATTTGTCCACAAAGGACAAACGAAACACAGAGGTCTTTGCCTTGCAAAGGTGAGACCATGAAGGAAATGAGCAGGAAGTAAAAGTCCTTACAAGCAAACACCAGAAAGAACAATACTTGAGGGGGATAAATGGATAGGCCCCAACTTGCACCTCACAAAAGGTCCTCAGTCAGAAAACAAAGAAGAAAAAAAGATGTCCACTGTGAGCTGACACCAGTATACTGATAACCACTGTCTTGTCCTATCCTCTGAGCAACTGCTGCTTGTGGCAGCTGTGGATATGCTGTCTATGTTGACATTAGAATGGAAACCTGCAATAGTTTTAAGATGGGGGACATGGTTATGCTTATTACAAGGATTGAAAAAATGTGTTTACCAACAAAACTTATAAAGACTAGATCTGACCAAGGAAAACCTCTTATCAGCTGAGACATGAATATCTTCATAAAGCAAATACCCCATGTGATTCACACACTGTCTCAGTTAATGATTTCTTCAAAATATGCATGCAAATCAACCTTAATAGAGCTAGCCCTTGGTTTGAGTCTTGGTTTAACTCCTCCTTTCAGTTAACCACCCTCACATCTACCTTATTGAGACCCCTAATTGTTTTCCTGCTATTGTTGACTTTTGGCTTCTACATTTTAAACACCTTGGTCACNGAGCATGTAGATACATTCCATAGGGTAGACCAACCTTTGGCCACCTACAGTCAAGGGAAGTCCTTGCCATTCCCTAAAGAACAAACAGTTTAAAAGTCACTGTTCTGCCAATCACATTGTGCCTAATGGTTGCTGCTCTGAAAACTGTATAAAAATGTGTCAAATGCAACTAGAGACCCCAGTACAAGGGAATACCAGGACCAGGAAGCAGGAGTGGGTGGGCTGGGGAGCAGGGTCGGGGGAGGGTTTAGGAAGCTTTGGGGATAACATTTGAAATGTCAATGAAGAAAATATCTAATAAAAAAGAAAAATAAATAATAAAGACTTTCATAATTAAAATTTTTTAAAAATGCATCAAATGGGCTGTGGTCCTTCTCTCTCCTTTGTGTGCAGGGCAACCCCAGCATGCTGGAACAATAAAATTCCTCTTGCTTTTGCATCGGAAAATAAAGAGCTAGCCCTAATGGTCAATCACATAGAGACTAGATAAAAACAGAGACTGAACAACAAATGCTACGCTAGCTTTTCCAAATTAGCTGTTTTTTCCTTTGAGCCCCAAATAGGAATTTTTCTCCTCAGATTAGCAGGAAGCAATTATAAGAAGACTGTCTTCCTGGTCCCTTAACTTGATGTAGATGAGTTTGGTCATTTTCTGTGTTATGGTTGTTGTCATCCAGAATTAAAGGTTGTTGGTTATGATCAGAAATTGATAAAATTTAAAGTCATTTTGTTTGATTATTGGATATTAATAGAAACTTAAGGTTTTTGTTTAATTGTTGGATATTAATAGAAATTTAAGGTTTTTGTTTAATTACTAATAAAAATTTAAGATTATTTTGTTAGGTTTGACTATCTTGTACATGAGCTGTTTGTCTAAATGTGATATAAATTTCTAGTTTTATGGATCTTATAGTTGTGTCTACTGGGTGTAGATTGTTAATGATAAAGAAAAGAATAATTCTTAAACAGATAGGGGAATATGAAGTGGAAACTTCTGCTTTCTTTGGAAAGCCAGTTATGTCAAATGATGTTTTGCTGGGGCACAAAGGTGAAAAGATGTTTTGCTAAAGCAGACACATGAAAGAATGTTTTCCTAAAGCAGACACAAGTAAAAGGATATCTTTCTATAGCAAACAGGTAAAATGACACATGATGTTTAGAAAGAATATACATATGACCCCACAGACAGTCTGAGCTCAGGCCTTGGTTCATGTTGCTCTGCCTCACTTGTCTTCACTGATGACACACATGTATTGGTTTGCCTTGCATAGGTCAGCTGAGCTGAGCTTGAGCTGACTTCATAGAGAGAAACTCACCAAAGAACTTCTTGTGAGGTTCCTGTGGCTTCTTGTTGCTTCCAAAAACTCAGGCCAGTTGGTGAATCTCACAGTTTCTTCTGGATTTAACTGCAGTTGCTGATTCCTATGTGGTGTCTGCTGAGCAGACTGGACTACAGCTGCTGATTCATGTTTGATGTTTGCTAGTGGACTGGACTGAGAACAACAAAGATTAGAATTGACCCAAAAACTATTTCTAAACAGATCTACTTCCCCTGTATCCCAACAAACTTTCTTTTCTACTACCTCTGGTAAGTGGTGGGCTAGAGGAGAGGTTGAACCCTTATTAAAGTAGGATGAGAAAAATTTATGCCTACAACCTTATGTATTCTAGCCTGACATTTTCAAGCCAAGAAAATGGTAGAGGGAAAGGGCATTCCTTTCTACCACCTTAGGTAGCCCCTGCAGATGTTTTTGATGAGCTCATAGGATGGGAGCCCACAGAAGAAACAAGGGGGGAAGTGGCCTCAGATGAACCTGTGTCCTTATAGGCAGGAGCACATGAAGAAAAGTGTCCTCAAGGGAACAGTTTCCTACTGTCTCAAGCATAGACAGCATGGTCTGAGACCAGATAGAGGACAGTAGTCCTCTTTGTGGTAATAGGCCAGTCAAGTCTCTCAGAAGCCAAGTTGCCAAAAACAGTGGCCCCTGCATTGAAAGTCTTAGCTCTCCTATGTTATGAAAGTGTCAGAAGCCACATCTGTCCTGCCAAATAGCAGTTGTGGCACAGCTCACAATTGGTTTTCCTGCTTCTAAAAATCTGATCTAGAATAAAGTTGATTGTTCATTGCTGGAGGATGAGAACAGTGTCTCCTCCCCCCACTTGTCATGGTTCTAGGTGCTACCTGTGTCTGATGGCCATCAGGAGTGCTTCCCACTGAGGAGAACAAGAGATAATAACTGAACAAGAAGTTTTAAGACAAGGATCCCAAACCAGTTGTACTAGAAATATCCTTGGTCCTGTCATTAACACAATACTACAGGCCATCTTATCTCCTAAATAAACCTCCCTGACTGGAAGCTATAAAAACATGCCTGAAACAGAGAGGAGGTACCCCCAAAACCCGCAAATGGGTAACTGATCTTACACCTACCCTATGTTTCATCCCAATCTCTACTGTAAGTCCTATAAAAAGACCCAAGATAACTCCCTGAGGCAGTTCGTTGCTGTTCAAGACAGCTGCCTTCTGCCTAAAGCTCTCTAGAATAAAACTTCTAGAACTCACACTCACATGAATTTCATTCTTCTAATTTTCAAGACTCAAATCTGGAGTCACAAACTTGACTCAGTGGGTTCTGTGTGACTCTCAACACCTTAACTCCTGAGTTAAAACCCACCTGTAGATCACCTATAGGGCAGTACACAGGGTCCCCAATGTAAGAGCTAGAGAGAGTACCCAAGAATTGTAGGGGTCTGCAACCCTATAGATGGAACAACAATATGAACTAATCAGAACCCCCAGAGCTCATGTCTCTAGCTGCATATGTATTAGAAGATGGCCTAGTTGGCCGTTATTGAGGAAGAAAGGCCCTTGGTCTAGCAATGTTTATAGGCCCCAGTACAGGGGAATGCCAGGGCCAAGTAGCGGGAGAGGGAGGGTAGGGGAGCAGGGCAGGGGGAGGATATAGGGGACTTTTGGATAACACTTGAAATGTAAATGAAGAAACTCTCTAATAATAAAACAAAAACAAAAAAAAAAAAAAACCCACCTGTGGGAAGAAAGAAATCCTCCACCAAATTGAAAGGCCCCTTTCTCATTCCCTCAGCATCATCTGTGGGGACAAAATGCTTCCAGGTTGCCTAGACAACTCTTCCACTGACTAGCCAGTATAGATTCCTGCTCTAAGAGCTGGACACCACAGAGATGTTCTGCATATGTTGCCCCTACAAAGCTTGTGCTAGTCAGTAAAGCCACAGGACAGAACTGCTGTTTCTTTCCCTCCTATTCCTTAACTGGAAGGGGTGAGTATATCTGTTGTATGGCATGTTCCTCTATATTGCAACATTCTCTCTAACTTAAAACATTTGCCCCAGTGAGAAGTGGGAGCCTCGCCACCCTCAGGTGGTAGGCAAGAAACAAAGAACTCAAAATGGCTTCAGGAAGTCCTGGAATGTGACCACATTCACTAGATTCCTCCTTCCCTGAGAGTACATAAGTAATAAAGGCTGCTGAGAGTCATTCTCAGACAAGTCAAACTTCAAAGAAGCTCCCAGGCCACTCTATCACCCTGGGAGAAACAGAAGAAACCAGCATAGAAGTCTGGAAAGAAGGCACTAGCCAAATTGCCTAGAAAAAACAAAGAACGGCTGAGCTCTCAGGCTAGAAGGGGCTCAGACCACCCAAGCTGCCTGAAAGAGAAAGTCTACAACCTATCTAGCTTCCTGTAGGCTGTCTAGTGCTCTCCGGACATCCAACTTTCATGAGCTGTCACTCATGTGATGGTGGGCTTCGGTGATTTTTGCAGCTCTATTTGGGTCATTTCCAGGTAAACCCTTACTCATATTCCTGTAAGTAACACCAATAAAACTCATTGTTCCATCAAGTTGGGATTGGTGCTATCTGTATTTTGGTCAGTTATCAGCTCCCTGTCTGGATAAGAAATTTCTTCTTGTCTCCCCAGAAATAGTGTCTCACAACAGTATAAGAAAAGGAAAGCCTTACTTCTGAAGATAAGCTAGGTCTAGGTTGGGTAGTCAGTAAGGTAGCCTTGCCTTGTCTGGGGTTATTGGGATGGCTGACTTTCATATGGTGGTATGGCATGGTCAGTCCTCACCGACAGAGACTCCATCTCAATCACACATAGAAGGACTTGAAAGCTGAGATTTCTCTGGGTATTGAACTCCCTAAGACTTCCTAGTAAAAAGAAGTAAAATAAAACCTAGCCACAAAACCTGCATCCCCCTCCCTTACCAATAAGCCTAGTGCAAAAATAAATAGATAGATAGATAGATAGATAGATAGATAGATAGATAGATAGATAGATATTTTAAAAGCCCAGGATTCTTTCCTATCATCTGGGGTGATGTGAAAAGCTGTGACATTAATATGAAAACTGTCCATATAACAAAGCCAACACAAAGTTACAAAGCAACAGACCAGGAGAAGCTACAAAACACATCACACCAAAAGGGCACACAAGATGTAATTTCTAAAAGCTGGTAATGAGACGACATGGAAGGATGACAGATAAGCATGAGCAAGGGGCAATTCATAAGTGTTCACTGCAACAGACTATAGGTGTCTAATAAGAAATTCAGGCTTACCAGGTGCCAGCGAAAAGTGAACAATGGCTGATAATAAGATATCGACTCCTACCTTCCCTTGACACAAGATCTCTGCAGGAGATAAGGAGTTTAGTAACACCTAGTAACTTTGAACATGTGCACACCCACAGACGAGACCTGAAGAATACTCTTATATGTGTGCATGCAATTCATGCCACACTGTGTTCACATAAAATTTTTTGCAACACCCCAAAATTGGAGACAGCTTATGTACCCATTTAGAAAGGAAAGAATAAATAAATGATGGCATAGTCATACAATTTTCTACCAATCCTAAAATGAATGAATTAAAGTTGCATGGATCATCATGAATAAAATATAATATTGATATAAAAAGCAAATTATAGAAAGTTGGGTATTCAGTTTATGTAAGGCATTAAAATCCCAGTAGAATTCTGGATATGTATATAAAAGCACAAAACCTTGGACTGGGGAACCATTTGCCAGTATTATAATAGGGCCACTTCATGGGAGAAGAAAAGGGAGTGGAAACAGAATGAGGCAGTAAACAAAGGGGCCTCCAACATCATTGTAGTATGTTACTTCTATGAAAAAGAAGACAAGCAAAGAGATATAACCCAAAATAATAATACTCATTATTCAATGGTTGGTCTTTCATATTTATTTTTATTATATGTGTGTGTGCCTTGTCTGTGTGCACACACTGTGCACACAGTCCCTATAGAAGCATCTGAACCCCTGGAACAGAAACGACAAGTGTTTGTGAGCAACGTTGTGGATGCCAGGATCTGAACTGGGGTTCTCTGCGAGAACTGCCAGGGGCACTTACTGTTGAACCATCTCTCCAGCACTTAGAAATTCTATTCTTGATACCTTTGATCCATCCATCAATTCCTGGAAGTTTTCCTGTGCACTTTCTGTGTAGCAAGAATCACTCTGAGTAGTGTGAATGATACAAAGCCCTAATCTGGTTAGATAGTGATAAGAGCTTTAGAATAGAAAATAAAACAAAGATGGTCAATCAGATGCAAAGGTGTCAGAGTGGAGCGACACCAGGGTAACCAGGATAGATTTGGATGAAACCTGACAGAAGTGTTGCCATCTGTGAGGAGACAAGAGTGAACTGTGCGGTGACCAGTATGAACTACAGGCTCCAGTGACTGACTGGGTCCCAGAGCAGAGAGGAGCAGAATGACCAAAGCGGGAAGCCAAGCAAGGGATAGGCCACATGTGGCTTTTCAGTGCTTCCAAGCTGTAACAACAACAACAACAACAACAACAGAGAAAACAAACGAACAAACAATGCAATGCTTTTGCAGAGAAGTATTTCCAAATAATGTTTAGTTAAGTCCAAGCAAAATCGTGACTAGGCATGAGCAGGCCTGGGATGCTGTGCAGAAATAAAAGCACTTGCCTTCAAGCCTGACAGCCTGTTCTGAGTCCAATACCTGAGGCCCACACAATGAAAAAAGAGTCAGTCTCATAACTTGTGTGACAAGAACACACACACATGCACAAACAGATAGACACACACAGAGAAACACACAGAAATAAGTGAAATAAACAAAATAGGATAAATGAATGAAAAACACAGAGAAATCTTGGAAAATGACTTATTTAGTCAAGTATTTGCCACATAATCATGGTAAACTAAGTTTGATTCCCCAACCAGTGTAAACATCAATATCATGGTGACCCCAACACTGGGGAAAGAGACAAGAGGATCCATGTGCCCACTAGCCAGTTGTTTCAGACTAACTGGCAAACTCCAAGCAAGTGAAAAACCATCTCCAAAAAAAAACAAGACTAGGACTGGACACTCAGCTAAGTGGCTACGAACTCCTTCAAAGGACCTAGGTTCAACTTCCAGCACACATGAGTTGGCTCATTATCATCTGTAACTCCAGCCCCAGGAAACACATTGAAGACTCTGGACTCAAGGGCACCAGGTACACAAATGGCATCCAGATATAAATGTAGGCAAAACATCCATATACGTGAAATAAATAATAAAACCAAGGTGGACAACTGCTGAAAAATCTGGCCACCACATACACACATACACTAAAAGAAAGTAAACCTTTATAACCACAAGTTCAGGCTGTCCCACCAAGTCCAGTAAATTTGGGGAGGGAGCACAAGGAAGAGTTTGCACTTGGTCACCCACTGGGCTCACTCACCCTGGGAACTAAATCTAGGCATGTGCCACTCCCATACAACTTCCATCCAAACAGGTAGAGCTGAACCCAAGCAAAGCTATCTCACAGGGACACCATGGCACGGCACAGCTAGCGCTCACAGGGACACCATGGCATGGCACAGCTAGCGCTCACAGGGACACCATGGCACGGCACAGCTAGCGCTCGCTCATGAGGAAAGACAGGTGCCATCTCCCTAGGTGACTAGAAACCCTTTTATCTATATTACTTTTTATAGCCTCAATCTCAAGACCAGGTTTCCCCTACAGAGCACTGTGAAAGATGATTTAGCTTAGGATTAAAAATAAATGATTTTTAAAAGGCAGCATTTTCCCAGTCCTTAATTAAGTCACAGGTGTAGACCATTTTAACAGTGCCTGGTGCAAAAACAAAAAGAGCTCAATACATAAGTGTCCCTATTGCTGCTGATAGTGACACTTTAGCATAAGGAAGGTCGCCACTCTTTGAAAACAGCCCTTGGTAAGCCATCAAAACATTTATTTAAACTGTGTTCTAGCCAGGTGTGGCCCTGTAGTGCCAGTCCTCCAAAGGCTGGGGCAGGAGGATCATGAATTCAAAGCCAACCTTGGTTTCACGGTAAGTTTGATGCCATCCCGGGCTATGTGAAACCTTGGTTCAATTAAACAAAACAAAATAAAACGTCTATATATAATCCTATAATATGACAAGGATTTCATGTGTCTGTGAATCTGTAGAGAATGGAAGCACTGGGTCATATAGCTAATGGTAGTAGAACTAAAGCCACATGCCTGGCTCTCATCCACCAATAGAATCCATTCTGAGTTTGTAATATTTCTTTTTCCACTCTCTGATATATAAAGGTCATTTTGGATCTTTCTTCTTGCATAAGAAAATACAGCAGTGAGAGAGGCCGACGTTTTGCTGGGCTCCGCAGGCAGGAGTAATCTTGCTTCTCTCTGGGTTTCCATGGGCCTTTGTATATCTCTGTGTGGGAGCTCTTAGCATATTGTCTTACAGCTAGAGCTGGGATTCAGACTAAAGTCAGGGTGTAACATCCTCCCTCTGCATGTTTCAGGGCTACACCGGGCCACTGTGATGTATCTAAACGGAAAAGTGTGGCTTAGGGGGACTTGCTTGCTGGTGATGCTCTGACCTGTGAGAGAAGAATAGGACCATAGAGAGGCATGTATCCAGAACTCAGAAAAAGCACCTAGAGTTATCATGCCAAGGTTTTAACTCCAGGTTTGGTGTTGGTGCTGTGTGACCTGAGATGCTTTTCAGGACCTCTCTGTACCCTCATTTTCTCATCTGTAAAACAGGTGTCAGCAGGATCTTGCATGAATGTCTGGTGGTTCCTCAGAAAATTAGACATAGTACTACTGGAAGATCCAGCAATTCCTCTCCTGGGCATATATCCAGAAGGTGTTACAACTTGTAATAAGGACACATGCTCCACTATGTTCATAGCAGCCTTATTTATAATAGCCAGAAGCTGGAAAGAACCCAGATGTCCCTCAACAGAGGAATGATACAGAAAATGTGGTACATTTATACAATGGAGTACTACTCAACTATTAAAAACAATGAATTTATGAAATTCTTAGGCAAATGGATGTATCTGGAGGATATCATCCTGAGTGAGGTAACCCAATCACAAAAAAACACACATATTATGTACTCATTGATAAGCAGAATTTAGCCCAGAAACTTAGAATATTCAAGATTCCATTGGCAAAACATGAAACTCAAGAAGAAGGAAGATCAAAGTGTGGATACTTCGTTCCTTCTTAGAATGGGGAACAAAATACCCATGGAAGGAGTTACAGAGACAAATTTCAGAGCTGAGACAGAAGGAAAGACCATCCAGAGACTGCCCCACCCGGGGATCCATCCCATATACAAGCACCAAACCCAGTGCTTTTGCATATGCCAGAAAGATTTTGCTGACAGGACCCTGGCATGGCTCTCTCTTGTGAGGCTATGCCAATGCCTGGCAAATACAGAAGTGGATGCTCATAGTAATCTATTGGATGGAACACAGGGCCCCTGTGAAGGAGCTAGAGAACGTACCCAAAGAACTAAAGGAGTCTGCAACCCTATAGGAGGAACAACAATATGAACTAACCAGTACCTCCCAGAGCTGTGTCTCTAGTTGCATATGTAGCAGAGGACGGCCTAGTCAGCCATCAATGGGAGGAGAGGCCCTTGGTCTTACAAAGATCATATGCCCCAGTACAGGGGAATGCCAGGGCCAGAAAGCAGAAGTGGGTGGGTTGGGGAGCACGGTAGGGGGAGGGCATAGGGGGCTTTGGGAATAGCATTTGAAATGTAAATGAAGAAAATATCTAATAAAAAAATGACTTAAAAATGGCAGAAGTTCCCAACACATTCTTCCACCTGATCATCCTCCATCCCGAACACATTAGTGCTCATATTAATTCATCATAGTGTTCTCCAAAAAGGTGTATGATCAGTAAATACTCAAGAAGCAGCCCCTCCCGTGAGGCTGGGAAAATGGTCTGAGGTGAGGAAGCCGGAAACAGTCCCAATCTATTAGCCTCTTACTAAGATATGGAAGTCTGAAAGACTGACAGGATGTTATTTTCTCAATGACTAAGGACAGACTGTGTGTGTCCACAGAGAAGGGATCTAAGGGAAGAAGATGAAGGGAGAAAGTCACCAGCAGAGTTCCCTAGACAGGCTCTCTGAGTTTTGGGGTCTTCCAAGGTCGAAGCCAGAATGGGGGTAAAAAGATCATTAAGATCCTTTCTTCCTAGGAATTTCATATATTTATTGTTTTTAATAGCTGAGTAGTACTCCATTGTGTAAATATACCAAATTTTTTGTATCCATTCCTCTGTTGAGGGACATCTGGGATGGATCTGGAGGCCATCATCCTGAGTGAAATAACCCATTCACAAAAGAACTCACATAACATGTACTCACTGATATGTGGATATTAGCCCAGAAACCTAGACTACCCAAGATACAATTTACTAAACACATGATACTCAAGAAGAAGGAAGATCAAAATGTGGGCACGTCACCCCTTCCTAGAAGTAAGAACAAAGCANTGGAACACAGGGTTCCCAAGGAAGAAGGAGCTAGAGAAAGTACCCAAGGAGCTAAAGGGGTCTTCAACCCTATAGGTGGAAGAATAACCATGAACTAACTAGTACCCCCTGGGCTCGTGTCTCTAGCTGCATATATAGAAGAGGATGGCCTAGTTGGCCATCAGGGGGAAGAGAGGCCCCTTGGTTATGCAGACTTTATATGCCCCAATACAGGGGAACGCCGGGGCCAGGGGGTGGGAGCGGGTGGGTAGGGTAGCAGGGCCAGGAGGGGGGAGGATATAGGGGACTTTCTGGATAACACTTGAAATGTAAATGAAGAAAATATCTAATAAAAGGTGAAAAAAAAAAAGATCCTTTCTTCCACGAACTGGCACCAGAGAGAGGGGAGAATGAATTACTGTCCGCAGGAAAGTTAGACTGAGCAAGGAGCTGCCAGAATCAAGGGGGAGGTCTTTGAAATAAATCTTTTGTAATTTAAAATGAAAAAAAAGAAATGTAAATGAAGAGAATATCTAATAAAAAATAAATAAATACAAAACAAATTTTTTGAACTGACCTTAAAACATTATAAAAATTATATAGACTGCAATGAATCCTAACATCATTATCAAAGTTCTGCAGGGCACCATGGAGTCATTTGGGCCATTCAGAGAAACAGATAACTTAGAACCATATTGACTTAGCGGAAGCATCATGGAGACAACTGATCAAACCTCAGTGTAATTGATAACACTGCCCTTAGGGAGCTCACATGCATGAGGACCAGCCATGGTGCACAGGTACTACAAGCTAGGGTGTGGTAGTTTGAATAGGCATGGTTTTCATAGACTCGTGTTTTTTGAAAGCTTGGCTCATATGGAGTGGCACTATTAAGAGGTGTGGCCTTATTGGAGTAGGAATGACCCTGTTGGGGTCAGTATGTCATTGTGCACTATGGAGGCAGACTTTAAGGTCTTTTATATGGTCATGCTCCCATGCAGATCAAATGGAGAACTCTCAGATCCTCCAGCACCATATCTGCCTGCACACTGCTATGCTTCCCATCACGATGATAATGGACTGAACCTTTGAAACTGCAAGACAGCCCCAATTAAACGTTTTCCTTTATAAAAATTGCCTTGGTCATGGTGTCTCTTCACTGTGATAAAATCCTAACTAAGTCATAGGGTGTATTGCTGGACTACATCTTCAGATCCCTTAAGTTCAGCCTTCCCTGGGTTTTCTAATACCCAATACAATGGAAATACTGCACAAATAAATTGTCCTGTACTGTTTAAGAGATAATGATGGGGGAGGGGCATAAGTCTAACTGTGCTCAGTTCAGGTACATTTTCCCCTAAATATTTTCATATGGTTGAGACCCAGGCTACAGAACCTCCCAAGTATGAATTTCTTTCTGTGTATAATGAAAATAGTATTGTCTTTGTATTGTGTGAGTTGGAGAGCTGACATGTGTAGAGTTCTAGAGAAATGGTGCCAGTACATTTACCATTACAGCATTTACCACTTGGTGAACAAGTGAGCTCAAGATGCCATGAGGGTTTATTTCTTGCTTGCTCAACTTCTGCTCTTTAGTCCTTCTACATCTGACTGGAAAATGTTTCTTTCAATGCTGAAATGGCTGAACTAACCTTATTGTTATGAAAATTGGCATAACTACAGGTGTGTGATGAACATAATACCCTCAGCAAATATGTGTTTAATGAAGACCCAGGAACCTAAATAAACATGTTAAGGATTTTCATGTTTCATCTTTAAGAAAGATTCTAGTCAGACTTAGCAGTTCAACACTTGTAATCTCAGTACACTGGAGGCTGAAGCAGGAGTATAGCAGTGAGTTAGAGGCCAGCCTGGGCTACATAGAGTTCCAGGACAACTTGGCCTGCAAAGTGAATCCCCCATTTCAAAGTAAAGTAAATAGATAAATAAAATATATTCATACCACAATGAACTGTCACTTCATTTGAATGCTGCATTTTGAGATATATATCTAGAAGTAAAAAATTTCCTTTTGTAATTAAAAAATATTTATTTTATTAAAGAAGAAAAGGAGAGTAGGAGGGAAGGAAGAATAAGGGAGGAAAAAAAAGAACTAAAGGAAAGGGAAGGGGAGGGGAGGGGAGGGAAGGGGAGGGGAGGGGACGGGAGGGCCAATGATGGCCAGCTACAAATAACCTATACTGTATAGCACAAGACCCATACTTGGTTTAATAATTGACAGTTGCTTTTCAAGTTCTTCATTTTTGACCAAACATTTTTACTTTTCTTCGAGTCTTGAAGACCCATCCTGCCACCAGCCACAGTAACAATCCTGCAGACCAAAACTTCCTTATACACCCTCAAGGCAGTAGAGTGGAGCCTGGGGTTCCTACTCTTCATGTCCCACCCAAGGGGCAGGCAGTCTTACGGGATTAGAGTGAGTACAGCAGAGTTCCTGACAATGCGAACAGCAGTGGACAGAGTGACAGAAACTGCAGCGTCCTCTTGAGCCAGTGATGGCCTGTACACCCAAATGGCTCATTGACTGAGGTTTTGACCCTTGAGGTAAGACAAGCTTTTACCATTAAAAATAGTTTAAGAGATTTTTTAAAATAATATTTTATTTAACAAACCTTATAAGAAATTCCAATATGTCTGTTCACAAATAAGCTTTTTCTGGAACACAGCCAAGCCCTTCCATTTTATATCTCAGCTGCTTCCCAAGGCAGAAGCAGAAATGAGTTACCACTGCCACAGTGTGCCCCAAATGCCTGATACATTTCCACCCTTTCAGAAAAGACTTGCCAGCCATCCAAAATCCTAGATGTTTGCTGAATGAATAAATACAGGCATAAGTGAATGAAAGAACATGGGACTTTAGAATTTAGTTTTTNCTTCCATTTTATATCTCAGCTGCTTCCCAAGGCAGAAGCAGAAATGAGTTACCACTGCCACAGTGTGCCCCAAATGCCTGATACATTTCCACCCTTTCAGAAAAGACTTGCCAGCCATCCAAAATCCTAGATGTTTGCTGAATGAATAAATACAGGCATAAGTGAATGAAAGAACATGGGACTTTAGAATTTAGTTTTTAGAATTATCTTTAGACAATGTCAGACTAGCTTGATAAAGAAACATCTAAAATTAGCAAAACTACTCAAAACCTCTTCTCTCATTTTCATGCAGTGTTACCCAAATGCCCTGAGACATATAACATACAAAGTGCAGACAGATGTCCTTTTCCAATCTATGATAAATTCATGGCAAAATGCAGTTGTGAGCCTTCCCTTCCCTGTCTCTGCCCTTTGCAATGTGTCTCTACAGCCTTCTGAGCTACCAAGAGGAAGATCCCATGTCTCCAGCAGCTGAACATGGGCTGGCCTT
This sequence comes from Mus minutoides, assembly GCA_902729485.2. Classification (NCBI taxonomy): domain Eukaryota; kingdom Metazoa; phylum Chordata; class Mammalia; order Rodentia; family Muridae; genus Mus; species Mus minutoides. The sequence continues at coordinate 2,570,193 of LR749499.1, read as the reverse complement.
CAGCTTGCTCAGCCAATGAAAGTGACATAAATCCTGGGGGAAAGGCTCAGTGGTGTGCTTGCTCTACAAGGATGGGGACCTGAGTTTGAGTTCTTATTACCCACACAAAAAGTAAGGCTATAACCCCAGAGTCAGAACACGGAAAGGGCTGATCTGAAGAACTGATTAGCCGACCAGCCTAGCTAAACCAGTGAACGAACTTCCAACATAAGTGGAAAAATCTCAGCCAAGGCAATAATGTAAATAACAATAGAGAAAAATGCCCAAAAATCATGCTATGGCTTCTGCATGTGTATGTATGGCTGTGCACGCATACAAGCATGCATTATACACAGAGATACAAAAACAGAAGTGATGAGGAGATGGAGCCTCAGGGGGTTTTTTTGAGCCTAGGCTTCAAAAAATACACAGATCACAAAGTTCTCTAGTCGCCATGCTAGGAAAGTGTTCCTGAGAGTTCCTGGCCAGGCTGGATCACCAGAGGATGATAAGCTATGTGAAGAAGAACTGAGGTCAGACTATTGAAGTATCTAATAGTGAGAGGCTCCAAGGTCCATAAATTATGTCACCTGACTTCCCTGATGCTGATCAGAGACATGGAAGTAAATGCTACTGTTGGGGTCCAGGAGTTGCCTCACAGCCACACAAACACCAATCTCAGTTACACAGGGATAATGACCCCGAATTGATCAGTTGGGGCCATGTTTCAGGCTCAGGAGATGAATTATAACATTGAATCAAGATCCTACAGGGCTTCCTTAGCCCAAGACCTACAAACATCTGTGCCACATTATTTCATCAATCAAGATTTAGGGACAGGGGATTTTCTTAAGAACATGTCTTTGTTGTATACTTATTCTTCTCCCATTGGTTGGGGTATTCAGCTGTGGCAGGGGACTTGCCTTGTCTAACATTCATGTCTTAACTTGATAACTAAGATGTCAGTTGCCTAGGTATGGGTCTCTTTCTTTCAAGTAGGATGTCAATTCCCAGGGAGGTCTTGGGAATTTAAACTTTACTCAACCCCTACTCAAAACAGAAATCTTATTCCAAATAGTTTCTTGCATTGACGCAGGTGTCTCTCTTCTGTTGGAGTCCATCCCAGGAGCAGCTTATAAAAGCAAATACCATAAAAGCTTATATACAGGTGTAGGATGCTACTGGGAGTTGGTTCAGGTCCAAGCTTATTGCACGTAACTATACAAAGCAGTTCTTTTTTTTAATTTTTTATTAGATATTTTCTTAATTTACATTTCAAATGCTATCCTGAAAGTTCCCTCTCCCCTCCCCCCACCCTGCTCCCCTGCCCACTCACTCCCACTTCTTGGCTCTGGCGTTCCCCTGTATTGGGGCATATAAAGATTGCAATACCAAGGGGCCTCTCTTCCCAATGATGGCTGACTAGGCCATCTTCTGCTACATATGGAGCTAGAGATACGAGTTCTGGGGGTTCTGGTTAGTTCATATTTTTGTTCCTCTTATAGGGTTGCAGACCCCTTCAGCTCCTGGGGCTCTATCTCTAGCTTCTCCATTGTGTGCCCTGTGTTCCATCATATAGATGACTGTGAGCATCCACTTCTGTACGAGACAGCCATATCAGGGTCCCTTCAGTAAACACTTGCTGTCCTATGCAATAGTGTCTGAGTTTAGTGACTGATTATGGGATGGATCCCCCGGTGGGGTAGTCTCTGGATGGTCCATCCTTTCATATTAGCTCTAAACTTCGTCTCTGTAACTTCTTTCATGGGTATTTTGTTTCCTATTCAAAGGAGGAATGAAGTATCCACACGCTGGTCTTCCTTCTTGATTTTCTTGTGTTTTGCAAATTGTATCTTGGGTATTCTAAGTTTCTGGGCTAATATCCATTTATCAGTGAGCGCAATCACTTCTTTTGTGATTGGGTTACCTCACTAAGGATTATATCCTCCAGATACATTCATTTGCCCAAGAATTTCATAAATTCATTTTTTAATAGCAGAATAATACTCCATTGTGTAAATATACCACATTTTCTGTATCCATTCCTCTGTTGAGTGACATCTGGGTTCTTTCCAGCTTCTGGCTATTATGAATAAGGCTGCTATGAACATAGTGGAGCATGTGTCCTTTTTACCAGTTGGAACATCTTCTGGGTATATGCTCAGGAGAGATATTGCTGAATCCTCTGGTAGTATTACCACAGGATCCAGCAATACAAAGCAGTTCTACTGACTTCTATCGTGATTGGTTTCCAATTGCACAGAACATGTAATCAACTTGGTCATGAGAAAGTTTCTAGTAACAGCAGAAACAACATATGAGAAGGTTTCCTTATAAGTAACAGAACAAAATGGCATGCTAACCAGGTAACAGGTAATGTCTTAACATTTTACCTAGACCTTAACACCTACTAACCCAGTTCAGAGCAGTATCACATCCTAGTCAATCCAATGAACATGAGCAAAAGTGAATGTGACTGTAGAATACCACTTCTGTGTTACACCACGTGGCTGTGGCAAAAGGAAGCTTATATAGCACCCTTTTCTGTAACACATTCTTCTCCCTTGTCACCTGCAGAAGCATGGCCACAATAAACATCTATCAAACTGCCATCGTAGCAACAGTAAGAGCTACCTCTGAAACACGCTACTACTCAGTGTGCTGGACATTCCCTTCATTTTGTCATTTAAGCCTCACAAATGTCTTCCTGGGTTTAATTCATTGCAGTTGGTAAGATGTCTCACAATTCCCCTGCCTCCTAGAATTTAGCCCTCATGTGGCCTCTTCTCCTGAGTGTGCATTGAACATCATGACTGAAGCTGACATTCCTCTTAGTCATCCTCTCAGGCTTTCAATTGTTCGCCTGATAGAAGCAGTCATCATGCTATGCAATGCCTAGGAAGAGGCCCCCATGGAAATGAAAAAGAGGATGATATTCAGGCAAAAGCTAACACTCGGCCCAATGACTCAGAGTAAAGAGACAGAGAGGGAGAGAGAGAAAGACAGAGAGAGACAGAAAGACAGAGACCGAGAGAGACAGAGAGATAGGAGACAGAAAGACAGAGGATCCAGAAAGTGGCCCCTCTCTTGATTTAGTCTTGATATGATTCCCACTTCCACTGACACCTTCAATACAACCTGACAAGATTACCCAAGCTACAGGGCCCAGCAAAGAATTGCTGTTTGAAACTTCTAAGCATGAGGGAAATTTGGCATGCAGATAACCAACAAGTCTTGTTTCCTTTTTGCAGATGAGACAGCTAGAGCTTGGAAAGGTAGGCAAGTCTACAGTAACACAGTTAACCACTCTATACCCAACACTGTGTCTGCTTCTCCCACAGGTCTGGCCACCTCCTACACAAGCCTCTATGCTCATCTGCTTTTTGTGTCCACAGTTTGTGGTTTCCTCACAATTCCTGCTCTTGGACTTTCCCTTCCCTTGTTTCTCTGCCTACCTGCTTTCCCCCACACAGAGTGCCTTATACACACTTAAACATACACATACACACTGCCTTACACATACACACACTGCCTTACACACATACATACACACACTGCCTTCCACATACACAATGACTTACACACACACACACACACACACACACACACACTGCCTTACATACACACACACACTGCCATACACAAACATACACACTGCCTTATACACACACATACACACACTGTCTTCACACATATACTGCCTTCCACACACATATTACCTTCATGCACACACTACCTTACACAAACACTGCCTTACACACACATACTGCCTGACACATACATACTGCCTCACACACACACACACACACACACACACACACACACACACACTGCCTTACATACACACACACACACACTGCCTTCCCACACATGCACGGCCTTACACACATACATATATATGCACTACCTTTCACACATACTGCCTTCACACACACACACACACACACACACACACACACACACACACTGCCTTTCCTACACACACTTCCTTCCCACAAACACACTACCTTCTACATACACTGCATTCCCACAAACACACTGCCATATACACACACTTCCCTCCCATACACACTGCCTTCTCCCCACACACACACACAGCCTTCCTTCCTCCCTTATTTCCTTGCTCACTTTCTCCCTAACTCTCTCCTCCTCCCTATGTTTCTCCCTCCCTTCATCTCTCCCTTCCTTCCTCCCTTCCTTTGTCCCCCTCTCCCTCCCTTTCACACGTCCTCTCTCCCTTCCTTTCTCCATCCTTTCCTTCCCAGGCTTCAGTAGGGGCCTATCCTCAGCCTTCCCTGCTTCCCTCTCTCCCTTCCTTTCTCCATCCTTTCCTTCCCAGGCTTCAGTAGGGTCCTATCCTCAGCCTTCCCTGCTTCCCTCTCTCCCTTCCTTTCTCCATCCTTTCCTTCCCAGGCTTCAGTAGGGGCCTATCCTCAGCCTTCCCTGCTTCCCTCTCTCCCTTCCTTTCTCCATCCTTTCCTTCCCAGGCTTCAGTAGGGTCCTATCCTCAGCCTTCCCTGCTTCCTGTCTTTCTTCCCTCCTTTTCTTCAGTCCTACATTTAAGACATCTTTCATCAAGATCTTCAAAGTTTATCACCCTACAATGATAACTCGCTGTCGCAGATACCCTGAGCACCCTGGAGATAAACTGGCTGAATACCCCTCTCCATAGTCTCCATGGGGACCAGGTCCTACTACATGAAGCTCTGGCACCTTAGAAAATCCCTAATGGCTCTAAGTCAAAAACTTACTTTCCTGATACTTTTTTCTCTAGACCTAAAATAATTTTCACTCCATAATTATAATGCACACAAGGATAATTTTCTAAATAGATAAATGTTAAATATATAAGACAAAGAGTATTAAAGAGGCAGTAAAAGGCTGCAATTTTACAAACATCTCTATGTAGCAGGTTTCTTGATCCACACTGTACTATTTGGGTATCACAGTACTTCATGCAGTTTCCCATCTATAGGAGGAAGATGATTTCCCCAAAGTGACAGTCTGTCAGTGACAGAATACAAACTACAACCCAGATGTTCCTCCTCACATGCTCTGCTAAAAGCCTACATATTGCTAGCACAAAGCTTGAAAACCTCAGATTGGACTGTACTCCTACTGAGATTGGCTTCTTGGCCACATGTCTAAGTGGCCAGAAACCCCAGCAGAGCCCTCACGCTGCATAGTTACATAGGCCTAGGTTTGCATAGCTCTGCTGATGAGGTAATGAGTCAGCTTTGTGGCCCTGTAGGTAAAAATTTAAGACTGCAGCTATATAACTTGCACTTACTACCTGTATGAACCAGACCGAGGTGCTTAATGTTTTCAACCTCAATTTCCTCATATTGAAAATAAGGATGGCATTTATGCTTAACCTCATAGGAAGGTATTGTCAATCAAGTGGCTCGGTATCTGTGAAATTCTCAAAAGGATAAGGCACATAGAAAGTGCTCAATTAAATCAAACCATACAATTTATTGTCATTCATTTTTGAACACCAAATCCGTGAATTGATAAGTGAATCCACTTTTGAAAAATAAACAAACTGCTTCCAAAAAAAGCTAGCCCTCTGCCCAGAGAGTGCAATGAAACCAGGAGGAACTAAGATCCATGCAGTCCCTACCGTGCTTCCCCTCTGTCCACTTCCCACCAGATGAGCTTTCTATCAGCTCCCTGCACCTGCTCTTCCCATCCTCACTGAGGTGTCTTTCTGATGGACAGAGTTCTCACACTTCCAGGGTACACCAAGATGTTGTCAAGGTCACAGCCAACTGTTTTAAGTTTTGCCTCATGTTTAATTAATATTATACATCTTGATGGAATTCTGTGTGATCATCTAGTGTGTGCACAGAGCATGTCTAGGCAGGTAATGGGCTTCTGTCCTCACTTTTCAAAAGAGACTTTTTTGAGAGAACAGAAAGCCAGAAGATGGGTCCCCAGATGAAGAGGGAATTGAGCAGAAAAAGAGACATCTGATGGTTTCTAGCAGGGGCCCTGTCCATCTCCATGAAGCCAGCATACTCATTTCCCTTGCAAAAGACTTATTAGCTATGGAATGGAATGGGGAGCACACAATAATGAGTCTTTAATTACAAAACTCTTTTACCTTATTGCTTTTGTGTGGCCCTGGTGAAAATGAGCAGTGGCAGTTTCTATTAGAAATGTTAATTACTTTCCTGGATAATTAGACTTACTGGGTAGCCCCAGCACCTGACCTCGCTTCATAACAGCAGAGCTGGGAAGAAGAAGGAAAGGAAACAATTGGGGGCTGGAGAAGGTAGGGTGAGAGCTCCGTAAGTGCTGAGAAGAGTAAAATCATCTAGATTAGTTCAGTGGGAAACTGTGACTCCAGAGCCTCCCAAGAGAGGCTGAGAGAAGGGGAGGCTACTAGGAAAGAGCCTACACAATGTGGGAACTCAGATGGCAATAGAGACAGTGACAGACAGCCCTGACAATGATTATCTTTGGGGAGAGTACCAGCAGAATTCTTCTAACAAATCAGGCTCCTCAGGCCTCAAGCAGCCAAGATCCTGCCAAGGTCACAACCAGGAGGAGGAGGCCTGCTTCTCTGTAGGTCTAATGCTGCTCCCCTTATCTGGTGCCCTATACCCTCCAACAAGCATCTTCGAGCCATCTGCCACAGCAGCTTCAGCACCAGAACAGGACTGGCACAGGCTCAGTCTCCAAGGAATTCATGTCTGAGGCAACAGACAGATGACAGCCATGCCACATTAAAGGAAATGCTTGGGTCTGTGGCTGGGTGCGGCATTCTCAATACAGATAGAGGAACCATGGAGGGATTCTCTAAGGAGTATAACTTTTCTATGAGTCTTAAAAGTTTAGAACATCCCACTCCTATTTGGAGAGCTGGGAAGAGGTGAAGAGTCAGATCACCAGATTCTGTGGATTGTAAAGGGTCCTTATCCCCCCCTCCAAAAAAACCTTAATCCACTCCATAGATGGAGTGTGGCCTTACTCATATATAAAAGTCTTGAGACCTGACAAGATTAGGATTCTACTTGATGTGCCCAGTGATTGAGTTGCCATTTTTTCTGGAGGAAGAAGAAGAAGAAGAAGAAGAAGAAGAAGAAGAAGAAGAAG
>LR749499.1:2392550-2563013 GCA_902729485.2 Mus minutoides | reverse complement strand
TAACAGTATATTTATAATCCCAGCACTGGGGATGCAGACACAGGAGGCTATCTGGGACTCTCTGGCCAGCAAGCCTAACATAGTTGGTAAAGCCTCAGGCCAAAGAAGAAACCCTATCTCAAAGATCTGATAGCATTCCTGAGGATGTCACCTGAAGTTGTCTTCTGACCTGTCTATGCAGGTGTGCATTGTGCATGGACAGCACATACATGTGCACCTATACACAAACACACACAAACATGTGCGTGCATGCACACACACACACATGCACACAGGCACATATATGTAACAAGGAAGAAATAAAATTCTCTCCTGGTGTGACTACAGACGATCTCTAGGGACAATTTGACTTGCTTTTTTTTTCCTTACCAAACTGCAAAACTAATACACTTTCAGTAGAAGCTGTTGAAGCTCATTTTTCTGTTTTCTTCTATGTTACTGTGATAAAACATTTGCCAGAGGGTTCGCCTGGGATGGGCCACAGAGACAGGAGCCTAGCATAGCAACTCTCTAAGAGGCTTTACCCAGCAGCAGATACCCCACCAGAGACAGATACAGATACCCACAGACAAACACTGGATGGAGGTCTGGGACCCCTGTCTAAGAGTTAGAGAAAATTGAAGGTCTTCAAGGTAATGGCACCCCCATAGGAAGACAAACAGTATCATCTAACCTGGATCTCTGGGAGCTCCCAGAGACTGAACCACCAACCAAAAGCATACATGAGCTGGTCCAAGGCAAAGAGTTTCACGAAAACTTAGTCTCCTGGAACTTTGGCATCTTGTAGGAGGAATGCTCCAAACCGGTCTTTGCGCATTAGTCAGTGAATGGATCTGTTTCTTTGTTTTCTTCTGTAATATAAATCTGATGGTCACTTTGAGAAATTACATTCAGATACAGAACTCTCTGGTATCTATGTCTGTTTGTCATCCCACCCACTCCTTGATCACCTGATTACCGAAATCCTGGTTCCCAGAAGGTTGAAGGACAGACTGAGTCCAGTCCATGGCAAGGTGGAGCATGGGAACAAGCACTGAGTGAAGATTCCACTTTCTTGTGGACAATTTCTAGCTTCTGTAACAAGGCAAGATCATTATCTGACCATCATCTCCTCGGGGACAGCTGTTTAGTAAGCACATTCCCAGGCTGACCCCAGCTCAGAGAACCTATGTCTTGAATAAGGATTTGGAAGAAGCTCCCAGAAACTCCTAACATGCCATAAAGTTTTTTAAAGGACTTGGTCCAAAGACACACTCGAGGCCTTGTTAGAGTGAGTAGCTTGTGTCATACTAAGGGCAGTCCAGACTAGACTTGGCTGTGAGGAGCAGAGTCTGTGCTGACTCCAGGCTTTACAGATCCCAGTTAAGATCCAGGCTGCCGAAATGCTGGAGGATGTGTGAACTGAAGAGGAGAGGCAGTTTGGTCCTCAGAGTCATTAAGGAGGCTGTGTACAAAGCGACACTTCTCTTTTAATTTGTTTGTCTTTTCAATTGTGTAATTAAATCCAAGCTACAGGGCTCAACTGAGCCCTGCCAGGGAAGCAGGAAGAAATCCATCAATGCCCAGGAGTGACTGGCAGGTGTTGGCAAACCAAGAAGCTCTGAGGATGGCAGGAAGTTCTGAGGCTTGCCGTTTCTGCAGAGAGGCAGTATGGCACAAGGAAAGGGGCCTGGTTTTACAAATCAGACAAACCAAAGTTCTAATTCCAGCAGTATGATGAACCTACTGTGTACTCCATCTCTGACTTTCTAGAGAAAATTTCCAGATTATCAGGGTCCAATCAGGATGCAAGAGATGATTCTTGTGTTGGCTGAAGGTGTTCTCCAGCCCCTTCAGTCTCACCTACACCTCCTTAGAGTTCTACTACACCACAAACATGGAAGGCGGGGGGTTTTCCTTGTCACGGCCCTACCTACCATTGTCTGCCTAATCATGCTAACTTCCCATCTTCGAAATGGCCCATGGAAGAGCAGGTGGACCCTTATCTTAATTACAAAAGTCATCTCTCCTGCTGGGATTCTAGAACTTTCCATTTCAAAATTCTGTTTCCTAATACTATGAATTCCCAGCCATCAGTAAAAAGAAAGGCTATTTAGCCAGCATCTGTCCCAATGTTAAGAATTGCTAGCTGGCTTAAAGAAATACTATGAGTCCACCCAGCTACCATGTCAGATAAGATTAATTTTCAGTTCCCAAAACTGAGCAGAAAAAAAAATCTATAAAGTGGTAGAAGCACTGTGTATATAAGAACACACACGCACAGCATCTCCACCTCCACCACCACCATCACCACTACCACCACCACCATTAGAATCATCCTGAACTGACACATGGTATGACATAGTCACACCTGCATCTCACAGAGAGCATACAGTGACAGTGCAGGCTAGACTTGGCTGTGAGGTACAGTCTATGCTGACCTCAGGCTCTACAGACCCTGAGCCACCTGACATGGTAAATGCTGCCAGAAATCCTTACGTCGAATCATAGAAACTGGCACTTCCTTGGATGGATAGAATACTAGTGAAGGTCAAGATAAATTGAGTATCCATGCACCTGTTTTATAGAGGAGCAAGTCAGAAAGAGAAGAAGTGAGGCCAACCAGAAGGCTGGGCAGCTTCCAGCTTTTGTCTGCCCAGCCCTGACACACATGTTACTTTCATGAAGTTACTTGCACCTATTGCCGAAATCAAGTTTTTACAAAGTTTAGACTTAGGTCCCTCGGAAGCAAGTCTGCTCCCTCCAGTCTGTGGCTGTCAACATTCAGCAAACAATGGAGTCACTTGGGAACTTGTTAACCAGCCAGGCAGCAGCCGAAGTTGGGATTAGAACTTCTGGAACTGTGCATGGGCAGGAGCTGCCTAGGGACCTTTTTACAATGTACATATGGAATCAATGAGGTTGGAATCAGTAGGGCCAGGCCTGTATATATAACTAGTTCCCAGATGGGACCTGTTAGCCCAGGGACTACGCTCTTAAGTGGCAATGGGCTAGCATTAGCCGGCTGGTACTTGGACGATCACCAGCACCCTGGATGTGTCATATCTAAGTAACTTCTCCCTGGCTCAGAGCCTCAGATTCTTTATGTAATCATGCCTCTGTATTCATGAATTTTTGCCTGCACAGGTTCAACCAACTACAACAGATTACTTTTACAGCATCTAGACTGAATATTCAGATTTTTCCATGTTATCATTCCCTGAAAAATAAAACAATCATTTACAGAACATCACAGTGTATCAAGCAGTAAGAAATTCAGAAGTGGATAGGATCACCTGAAAGCTCTAGAACAAAAAAGAAGCAAATATACCCAAGAGGAGTAGATGGCAGAAAATAATCAAACTCAGGTCTGAAATCAACCAATAGAAACAAAAAGAAGTATACAAAGAATCAACAAAACCAGGAGCTGGTTCTTTGAGAAAAATCAACAAGATAGATAAACCCTTAGCCAGACTCACTATGGGGCACAGGGACAGTATCCAAATCAACATCAGAAATGAAAAGAGAGAGATAACAACAGAATATATCTTAAAATAATTATTCTGTTTGTTGAATATTAACAGTTGAAAATATTAAAATCATGTTTTACATACAAACAAAAAAAGAAATTCAGAAATGATTTCTGCACACGGGTGGATTGTACAGGATCTATCCACAGTTCTGCTATATTAGAGCAAGGACTTATGCAATCTCAGAATTCAGTATCCGCAATCCTGTAATCAAGCCCCTGCTAGTAGCAAGGAACACCTATGGATAAACATTTATTAGTGTACTCCCTCGTGTTGCTGTTTTTAGAATTCTATGAGATGATTTTTTTTAAGTCCCTGAGTACAGCACCTCATAGTGGAGGACCTTCCCTCAAGGTTCCATTGTTATCACCATCATCACCATCATCATCATCATTGAATCATGTGGCCCATCATAAATGTCTAATAAATAAATAAGAACAAGGATCTATTTCCCCTCCAACTCCCTTTAGAATAAAGGTGAGCACTAGCCATAGCATACAACTTACACTAGTGAGATGCAGATCTGTGGATATTTCTGTTTCAGCTATCAGTACTAACTTAGCACTTAAAATAGCCACCATTTATGACACCTATAATTCCAGAGCTGAATGCTCATCTTCGGCTCTCAATGTTGTCCATGGAGTCCCACACACACATCTGGAGCTTGGCCTGAGACATGCTGGTGTTCCCACATGCCAGAGGACTTTCTGTCTGTGTGGTCTCTTGTCATTTTAAGGTCTGACGTGAGCTTTGAGACAGCAGGAGAACTTCCCAAAGTGCTCTGGGAGGATTAGCATCAGTGTGCAAACATTGCACCTGCTCAAGTATTCAGAATGGAAGATACCAGGAAGTTTTATCCACAAGATACATAGTTGGCCAAAAGCCTTTTGAAGACAGGTGCTTATCCTCAAGCACCATTGCAGTTCTCAGGCCTAGGCAGTAACTGAGTATGTGTGGTACTCATAACCACCCAGAGCAGAGTCCATGTGCTTGTGTAGCTGTGGGAGCTTGATGCTCTCCTAGTCAGGGTCCGGTGCCTGAGACAGCAGCTTCATGGCCCTCTCTTTCCAATCCACTGTCCTGCCTAACCTTGTAGCTCAAAACTTTCCGCATGGCCCTTCTTTCCTCTGCATGTCTTCTTTCTCCAAACCTCCTGGTGACATAGTTAATTATTCATAAATGAACACTTAAGTGCTCCAGAATAAGTGCTATTTAAAGGAACCCTGTGGTGACTCATTGAGTAATTAAAATAATCATTTATTCCATAAGCATTTCTCAGTCATGCCAGGCACTGCAGGGTAGAGAGGGACAGGAGAGGAACAAAGAGTATGATGCAGCCCCTGGCCTTGGGGAGCTCATTCACTTATTCTTTCATGCAGGAGACATTTATCCTGCTCCTTCTACTAATGCATCAAGCTAAGGACTGGGACAAGGCTGAACTCAGCACCCATTTCTTCTCTTAACATACCCAAGACTAATTTGGACACCTAGATGCTCACAATCCCACCTAGATCTTCAGAGGGGATCTATATGCGTGGACAATCCTCTGCAAGCAAAAGGACTTTAAATATGACTGGTTTCTCCACAAACTGCGTGGACATTCTAAAGAATTGGGCCCTGGCCGAAGGAGCCCGTAGACAGGAGGGAGCTGTCCAGATCACTGGGTCATTAGGGTAGAACAGGTACATATTTCAACAAGACTACCACTGGAAGTGTCAGAAAGATGTTCCCTCCTGCTCCTTCAGGTCCCTGGCTGATGTCACCTGCTAATGCAGGTGCCTCCTGGCCAAAGGGATTCCCTCCTTCTCTGTCAAGCACATGCCATCTCCCTCGCAGTCTTTAGTACTTGGCTCACTTACCTCTACTCCAGTTGAACCCCACAAAGACAGGGGCTTTGCTGCTCTCTTCATTCCTATAAGAACAAAAAGACAAGGACAAAGTCAAGCATCAAAATGAGTCTGCAACACCTGCTGAGTAATTTGGGCATGGTGACTCAGCCTGAAATCCCAGCACTTAGGGAGACTGCAGACAGAGTACCATAAGTTCAAGAATAGCCTGGGCTACATAGTGATTCTAAGCCAGCATGGGCTACAGACCAAGACACTCTCTCAAAAACAAATGAAAGGAATGAAGGGAAGAAAGGTCCTTGGACAAAGGGATGGTGTATCTGTAAAGTCTGGAGGTTGGTGTGAACATCGGGAGTTCTGAAGCTTTACAGAAGGTCTAACCTGATTCTTAGTTTGAGTTTCTATTGCTGTGACAAAACACAATGACGGAGAAGCAATTTGAGGAGAAAAGGGTTTATTTGGCTTACACTTCCACATCACTGTTCTTCATCAAATGAAGTCAAGACAGGAACTCAAGCAGGGCAGGAACCTGGAGACAGGAACAGATGCAGAAGCCATTGGAGAGCTGCTTCCTGGCTCACTCTGGCTTGCTCAGACTGCTTTCTTATAGAACCCAGGACCACCAGCCCATGAATAGCACCACCCTACCTCATCGGTCACAAATTAAGAAAATGCCCTACAGCTAGATCTTATGGAAGCATTTTCTCAATTGGGATTCCCTCTCTTCAGAAAACTCTAGCTTATGTTAAGTTAACATAAAACTAGCCAGCACAATTGACTCCTTGTCAACTTGATACACAAATACATCATTGTTAAACTACAACCTTTCCTTTCGTGTTCATCCCCAAGAACACACATTAATAATGCTACAACATGAAATATTTTACAAACTTAAAAAATTTCACAGTCTTTACAAATTCAAATACTTTAAAACTCAATTTCTTTAAAATTCCAAAGTTTTTTAAAAACCAAAATCTCTTAAAATTCACTCTCTCTACTGTTGGCTCCTGTAAAAGCAAAACTAAGTTAAATATTTCTTTATTTCAAGAAGAAAATGCCAGAACACAGTCACAACCAGATCAAAACAATGTCCAATTTCTGGGATCCTCAAAAGGGCTTGGGCCACTTCTCCAGATGTGCCCCCTGCAGCATACACAGCTCCATCTTCTAAGCTTGGATAGGCTCCATTCCCTGCTGCTGCTGTTCTTTATGATCATCCTATGGTACTAGCATCTCCAAAATACTGGGCGCTTCTGCTGCAACTGGGCTGCATTTTGAACAATCACCTTTCCTAGACTCACTTTGTGGTGCTAAGCTTCAACTCTTCTGCATCAATCCTGGGCCTTCAACTGCCACTGGGGCTGCAACTTCACCAATGACCTCTCTTGACCACTCACCAAGCCTTAGCTCACCATGACCCCTTCATTCCTTCAAAACCAGTACTAGCTGGGTGACTCCCACACTGCCAAGTTTGGCTGCCTATGGACACATCTGTGTCTCGTCTCTCTGGGAACACTCTCCAGAAGATTTTGTCTCAATGGTGCTGGTCTTTATGTAATCACTTCTGACTTCTCCGTTCCAGCTAATCAGCATCAATTGTCCCAGTAACACAATGGGTTCACTTCAATGGTGTTGGTCTCTTGTTAGTCACAGATGATTCTTCAGCCGCAGCTGACCAGACACTACAGATTCTTCACACACATGGCCTGAAAGACTTTGCTTCCCTCTGTAACTTGATAAGCCAGGCTCCCATCATCTACACTGCTCTCAACATTCTTATCTTCCATGCGTCTACAAAAAGCTCACCAAACTTTAAGCACTCAGTGGCTTTTCTTGCCCAAAATTCCAAAGTTTTTTCACAATCCTCCCAAAACAACATGGTTAGTTCCAACACAATACCCAACAGTCCCGATACCAACTTGTCTTAGTTGGGGTTTCTATTGCTGTGACAAAATGTCATGACCAAGAAGCAAGTTGAGGAGGAAAGGGTTTACTCAGCTTACTCTTCCACATCTCTAAGGAAGCCAGGGCTGGAACTCACACAGAACAAGAACCCAGAAGCAGGAGCTGATGTAGAGGCCATGGAGGGGTGCTGCCTATTGGTTTTCTCAACATGACTTGCTCAGCTGTCTGGTTAGCCAGAACCATCAGTCCAGGAATGGCAGTACTCACAATGAGCTAGACCCTCCCCTATCAATCACTAATTAAGAAAATGCCATATAGCCTCTTATGAAGACATTTTCTCTATTGAGGCTCCTCCGTTCCCAATATCTCTAGCTGTGTCAAGTTAACACAGGACTAGCCAGCACACCTGAGCTCTGAGCTTATCTTTGCACCTTATTCATTCAGACTACAATGAAATCACTTTCTACAACAGGTCTCTAGATCACTCAGCCCAGTATCAGGCATCCTTTGTCCGGTCAAATTACAGAAGAGATGGGAAGGTTCTACTTCTGACAGACCTCAGGATAGTAGGCACTGGGTATAGGTTGACTGAGCAGGGGAGGTCCATGAAGAACGCAGCCAAAGGACTGAACACCAACCCTAAGGAGGTGTGAAATTCAAGGTGTGAAGTAGGCTTGGTCCTGAGGTCATAGCATGCAGGATTCTGGGGAAGCTAACAGAGTTCTGTTTGTGCCAACTGAGCAATGTGAGTTGGTACCTGGTCCACAGCACACAGTGCTTAGTCTCTGGCAGATTGATCAAGGGCCTCAGCCTAAGAGATAGAGAAAGGGCCAAGAGAGACTCTTCACTGGCTTTGGTATTTTCATACACAGCAATGGAAGACTTCAAGATTTCTCTACCCTTACAGTTAGCCATCACTGAAAACCCCACTGGAAGCCCCTGTACCATGAAGCAGCTTTACCTCTCCCACAAGGCTAGTCAAATCCAAGTCTGCATGCCTACTGTACCTAAAACATGCTTCACTGATAATTAGTGTCCTCCTGTCTGATGGAGATCCCCCCTTGAGTAGAGTTGTCCTTCCATCACCACGCCCTACTGCCTGCCTACTAAACATAACAACTTCCATTAAATAGTCCATGTTCTGTTGTGTGGGTTTGTACTAAAACTTTATGCACGCTGATTGCTTACTTCAAATCTGCAACAGCCCAGTGAGTTGTTTTTATGTAAGGTTCCTATTTTTATGATCAAAGAAATCAAGAAAATCTAATTTTACTAGAATTTACTACATGCCCAAAGAATGAGTTTCCTGCAGTAGACATATGTGGAAGTGACTTACTGAAATAATTAAGCAGAAGAGCCATTTGTTTCTAAGACTCAGGTAAGACATGCATTAGACTGCACCCAGTGTGCCCATAACACGAAAAAGATAGAATTGCTGTGTGCAAGAAAACCCCCTTGTTATAGAGCTTGACTCTCTAGGTTCCTTAGAAGTAAAGGCTGTGCCTAGAAATGCTGGCTTCCTGGATGGCTGATGTTCCCAACTTAAGTACCTATATTTTCCCCCAAGCTCTCATTGTGGGAATTCTCTATTCCTGGAGTACTGTGTTCAACTCTGGCTGTTTAAACACACACAATCCTCTTCTATCAACTCTGACTTTTGCTGATAATAGGTTTCACCAGAAACACTGTGGCTGATGGACTCAGAGACTGAAGTGGATTCTCCCTCCAACTGCTCTCTTCTGAAGCCTTAGGCTGTGAAACAGCTGGCTGTCACATTGATAGTGGCTGCATCACCCAGGCTGGGAGTAAGAGCTTCTGGGCTCAGTCCCAAGCCTTCATAATGTACTGTCACACCAGTCACAGGCCAGTGAGCTCAGAAGTCTGTATAAGCTCAAATGCCAGAGAGCCAGCATCTTCACAGGTCATCCATTTGGATAAGGACCAAAGCTTCCCAGACTGCCCTGTCACCGAAGCTATATGTCCATTCCCTCAGAGACCAGAGTCCATGCTTCCTCACAGATGTCAGCTGGAACCATGGAAATCATGTCATCATGAAAAGGTCATGAAGTCCTGAAGGCCTGCCATAGCTTTTTATCTTTGTGCCACATGAAGACTATACAATTCAAAGAGAACAAATCAAACCACCTCTACTAACAGCATGGCCTAATAGTTTTTACAGAGCACTCACTACAACTGAGCCCCACAATATCCCACATGCACGATTGATTATAAGTTTTTCTATACACATTAGAGGGGATGTCTATGACTATACTCTCATTTTTCTATGAGAAAATTGAAGTCCAAACAGGTTGAATGAATTGTAGATAATTTCACAGTCATAAGATACTGGGGTACAGATCTGCCTTTAGGACCCAATTGGTAAAGTGTCTGCTTTTCCACCAGAATATGAGTCAAGCCAAAGAGATGGCTCAGTGAATAAGAACACTTGCTACACAAACATGAGGACCTGAGTTTGTATCCCCAGCACCCAAATAACAATCCAGGCAATGGCCCCCTGCATCTGTAATCCTGCTGCTAAGGTTTGTGGGCTGTTAGCCTAGCTCAAGTCAGTGAGTGCTCTTACCTCAGGGGAATAAGGTAGAAAGTGATAGGGTAGGACACCTGAATCTGGCCTTTGCACCTGCACATGGGCATGTGTACCCATATACCCATGCATATATATACCACATATCATACAATAAAAAGAAAACAAGCTGAGTTGTGATAAGTTAGGTCATCCAAATTGTCCTTTAAACAGTGGGTCCTCAGGGACACTCCATAGAAGTCCACCAAGGCTTCTCAGCAAAATCTAAGGAAGCAGATGCCAGGAAACTATGTGAGGGTGCCGTTGACAACCAGTAGCCTAAGTGAACTGTAGGGTCCTCTTCTCCTTGACCATTATGTCATCTATCTCTACATCCCTGTCCATGCTCCATCCTGTTTCACTAAGAGTCCCAGAGGAGGGAGCATTTCCAGGACTAACCAGAGACCTGGGATAAGGAAGGTACCCACGAATCAATGGGAGTGACTTTAGCTGTGGTTAACAACATTGGGGATATGGAACCTGGAGAGGTCACCTCCTATAGCCATCCAGAAACCCCTGTGGAGCAATAGAGACACCAACCCACCCACAAAACTTTCAACCCAAAATGTATACGGTCCACAAGAAATGCAGGCACAAAGACTGGGAATGGCCAACCAATAACCAGTCCAACTTGAGACCCATCCCACATGGTAGTTCAAATCCCTAATGCTATTAATGCCACTCTGTTATGCTTTCAGGCAGGAGCATGTTGTCCTCTTCGAGGCTACACCCAGCAGCTGACTCAAACAGTGGATGGAGCTTGGGGACTCTATGGAAGAATAGAGGAAAGGATTGTGGATCCAAAGGGGATAGGAACTCCACAGGAAGACTAACAGAGTCCTTTGGGCTCTTAGAGACTAAACCACCAACCAAAGAACATATAAAGACCTAGACCTAGACCTTCCAGATCATATATAACAGATGTGTGACTTGGTCTTCATATAGGTTCTGAACAACTGCAGCAGGGGCTATCCCAAAAGCTGTTGTTTGTCCATAGGATATGTTCTTCTAGATGGGTCACCTCGTCTGGCCTCAGTGGGAGAGGAAGTGCCTAGACTTGCAAAGACTTGAAGTGCCAGGGTTAGGGGAGAAGAGATAGGAGGATGGGATAGTGGGATTGTGGGAGGGTACGACCAAGAAGGAGGCAGTGAGTGGGATGTAAAGTGAATAAGTAAAAAAATAAAATTTAATTTTTAAAAAAGACCCAGGGGAAGAAAGTTCCCACACATCTAGGGCCCACCCACCTCAAGAGTATCAGAATATGCCTGAGACCCTCATCACTCCTTAAGACTCTGAATGCACTTGGTCCCTGAGAAACTGCATTTCGGTAGACATTAGTTACTTTCTTAGTGGAACTGGGCATCAGATTAGATGGACTCAGACAACTTAGCCAGCTTTCGCATTGCCAGGTCTTCTAGAATAATCTGTCTGACAAAACTTCCTATAGCAAAGGAAACATTCTATCTCTATGGTGTTTAGTGTGACAGCCACTAGCTACACATAGCTATTCATACTTGAACCATGGTCTGGTATGGCTGAGAAATTAGATGGACAATTCTAATTAAGTTTGGCTGACTTAAATTTAAACATAAACACGATTAATGGGAACCACATTGAACATGCTGACAGTAAGACAGCCTCAGAGTCCTACAAGTTTAAAAAGACAAGTTGCATTTTGTTTGAGTATGCTTGTGTTCATGTGTATATGTGCATGTGAACATGAACACATGCATGTAGATGTTCATGTGGATGCACATGTTACCCTCAGGTGTCATTCCTTGGCTGCCATCTATCTTGACTATTTTTAATTAATCACTTTATTCATTCACATTTCAAATGATATCCCCTTCCTGGTTTCCCCTCCACAAATCCCCCATCCCATCTCCCTCTCCCCCCTCTCCTTTGCCTCTATGAGGGTGCTCCTCTACCCACTCACCCACTCCCACCTCACTATTCTAGCATAACCCTATGCTGCAACATCAAGCCTCCACAGGACCACTAATGCCAGATAAAGCCATCCTCTGCTATATATGCAACTGGATCCATGGATCCTTCCATTATATTCTTTGGTTGGTGGTTTAGTCTCTGGGAGCTCTAGGTGAAGCAGTTAGTTGATATTGTTTTTATGGCGTTGCAATCCCCTTCAGCTTCTTCAGTCCTTCCCCTAGCTCTTCCATTGGGGTCCCCGGGGTTAAGTTCAATGGTTGGCTGTGAGTATCTGTATCTGTATTGGTCAGGCTCTGGTAGAACCTCTCAGGGAACAGACATACCAAGCTTCTGTCAGCAAGCACTTCTTGACATCAGCAATAATATGAGGGTTTGGTGTCTGCAGATGGGATGGATCTCTAGGTAGGGTGGTCTCTGGATGTCCATTCCTTCAGTCTCTGTTCCATTTTTTTTTTTTTTGCCCCTGTTTTTTCTTTAGACAGGAACATTTCTGGGTTAACAATTTTGAGATGGCTTGGTGTTTCCATCCTTCAGCTGGTATCTACTGGAGGTGGTCTCTACAGGTTCTATATCCCTTTTGTTGTGTATTTTGGCTGAAGTCATCACCCGTTGGATCTTGGAAAACTCTTGCTTCCCTGGCATCAGAGACTTTCTAGTAGCACTGCTACATATTTCTATGTGATTTCCTCACCCTCTGTACTTCTCTCTTGTCCTTCTAATACCTGATCCTGCTCCCCCTTGTTTTTCCTTTCCCATCTTGGTTTTTTTTTTTAAACAAGGTCTCCAACTGACCCACAGCTCATCAGGCCAGACTAGCTGACCAGGGGGTCCTAGAGATCCACCAGTCTCCATCTCCCCAGAGCTGGTACTACAAGTTACATCATCACACTTTTCTGGGTTCTACAGACTCATGCTTGCATGCCAAATGCTTCACTGACTAAGTCAATTCCCAGACCATCAGTCTTTATGATCAGTAGCATCATCATTATGCAAACCCTCAAGGAACCAAAAGGTAAAGGAAGAGCTAATGCCCCCACAACCTCCATTAGCAAAGACATCAGAATCACGAAATTTTTCTTTCAAAAAACTTCCCATGAAAGCCAGTTTTAAATGAGCTACCCAGCAGCCACCTGTAGGTTTCCCACCAATTTCTCTGCAAATCTGCTGCCACCACAGCCTCTCTTGGTACTAAATTGTTTTAAGTTTGTCTTCTGTCCACATCCATTATCTGATTCTTGAAACAGCTCTTTGAAGAGAGTCACCGTGACTCTCACTTCGCAGACTAAGAAACTGACCAGATTTAAATGACACTTTCTGAACTCAAAAAAAAAAAAAAAGTCAGTCCGGATGACATGTCTCTGACAATGGCCCCTCTGTCCACACTTAGAAATGACAGGAAGTTAGACTCTCTCAGAGTGAGAGTTAGCTTCACATTGCTGGCCTGCAGGCATCACTGACTACATGAAGGAGAGAAGGGAACTCCAAGCTTATACAAGGGAACAGAGCCTGGTTTGATGGATAGGAAGCGAGGACTGAGAATACTCTATTCCTAGCACTATGGGATCCAGCTAAAAGGCTCTGTGGGGTTTGTAATACATTCTTCCATCACTGTAGCCCTGATTTTCTTCTTTGGATAAAAAGGTAGGTTTGTCAGTTGATCCTCTAAGATCCTAGCAACCTTACCTTCAAGACTTCACTGAGTGCTTGTTCCTTGCTGTGTAGCCACTCTATACCTGAGAGAGACCCAGAAAGAAGGAGGCACCACACTCGGCCCTCCAGAAACACTGCCAGTGAGGCACTCTATCTCTTGAAGAGTCATTTAATGGACATTGAATGTAAAAGTTTACATTTATCCATGTGAAAGTTTACATATATAAGACATTCAAAAAGCTTCTTGAAGCACACAAACCTGTGTTTGCCTTCTTCATCTTCTTGCTCTGTGGTCCTG
Organism: Mus minutoides; assembly: GCA_902729485.2. Classification (NCBI taxonomy): domain Eukaryota; kingdom Metazoa; phylum Chordata; class Mammalia; order Rodentia; family Muridae; genus Mus; species Mus minutoides. The sequence continues at coordinate 2,549,273 of LR749499.1, read as the reverse complement.
GCCCAATCACACAGTGTCTCTGAACTTTTGTTTTCCATGCAAAGTAAGACTGTACCGTTCTCTACAAAGGTTGTGGTCAGGACCTGGTAGATTCCAATAACAGCCTGTCAATGACACCTGTGTGTTGCTTTCTACCCCAGTCCTTTCCCAGTCAGTGGAGAGAGAAACCCTCATCTGCCAGAATCCTCCTCTGGCTTAGTCTGACTCGTCTGTCCCATACTCCAGCTCTAATGTGAGCTTCCCAGCCTTGCTGGATGCCCAAATAAAAATAGCTCAGATCTAGCTGTAGAAATGGTCAACAAAAGTGTGCTGGTCACAGTGGCAAGGAGCAACAGTTCTTGCCTCAGGGCCAGTTTTTCAGACATATCTTTAAGATTAAAATATAATTACTTTGGATCCCCTTCCCCTAGCTGGACTGATTAGCTGGGCCTCAGTAGGAGAAGATATGCCTAGTCTTGCTGTATCTTGATGTACTAGGGCTGGCGGGACCCAAGGGGGACTTTCCTTTTCTGAGGAGAAGCAAAGCGGATAATAGGGAGAGGGATTAGTGAGTGTGGAACTAGGAGAAGAAGGAGGAGGGGACCATGACCAGCATTTAACATGAATAAAAAATAAATTTATAAAACATATATATTTACATTTTCACCCTTCCCTTTCCTCTCTCCAATTCCTCCCATCATCTCTCCTTCACCTGCCTTACTTCTCAAAGCCATGACTTCTTTTTCTGCTGTTATTACACACATACATGCACACACACACACACACACACACACACACACACACACACACTTCAAATACATATATACAACCTTTTGGAAGTGTGGTGTTGCTTCTATGCTGCAGAGTATGTTCAGTGTTACTTGTGTGTATCTGAGTTTCAGGGCTGCACACTTGATGTTAGATAACCAATTATGGGGCTCATCCTGAAAAAAACTATGTCTCTGCTCTCAACATTCTTTAGTTGCCTACAGTTCTTTGTCTAGGGCCGGAACCCCATGAGATCTGCCCCATCTGAGTTAACACAACCATTGGTATTGTCATTGTTCAGGTCTGCTTTAGGTATCACAGTGAAAGCTTGTCTGTCATTTCTAGGAGACACAATCTCACAGAGGACTTCAGGTGATCTTTTGGCCAGATCTTCTGTCTTGGCCCAGGCACACTGGCTAGTTGCTCTCCTGAAGATTCCCAGCCAAGAACACAATCACGCATCACCCTTCAAGCAGAACCAGCTCCTACAGATAACAGGAAGAGATGTCTGTTCCTCTCCTTCCCACCAACACCCAGGAGCAGTTTACCAGATTATCTGCTCTCAGCTGCTTCCTGGAAATGCGGTGGCTGGATGCCTGGAAACAACAGGGTTTGAGGGACTCCTGCTGGCATTGAGAGGCAGAAGTCAAATCTCTGTAATCTGAAGAGGGTACAGTGTGATAGCACCAGGATGAGAGATGCTTTTCTGGAAAGAAGTAAACATTTTCTCAAAGCAAGCTCCAAGCCAAGCTAGCTGTTGAAATCTTATTATGAGTTTGCATCTCTGATGAGGAATCTAATCAGTCAGGGACTTGGCAGGAAGCAGAGGCTCACTCAGCTGGTATTTTGGAAGAGATGTTTTTATAATAAGAGGACCAGAGTGAACATACAGGTTAACACAAGAAGACTAAGACTCTGGGGATGAGCAGCAACCCTTCGCGATGCTCAACCCTGGGGCAGAAAGGACATGGAAGAAAGTAGCCATCCAAGTCCAGTTGAAAGATAAAATCTGGAAAAGGCTGTACTTTCTAGAAGCTTGGGAGTAAGACACAACCACAAAGAACCTACAGTATAGCAAGGACAGATGTGCTCAGACACCCATCCCCTCCCCTCCTAGCCTCCAGCTATACCCACCTGCTCAACCACAGCAATGTGAAAAGGCTTAGCAAGTATCAGCTACAGAGATTAGGTCCCTGGTACTAGAGGAGGAAAAAGATAGAGACAGTAGAAGAGCACCCAAGTCAGCTTGTAGAACTCTGGTTTGGAATGACTTGTGGGGCCAGAAAACTGTGTACCTGGGGGATCCAGTCCAGAGCAAGAGTGAGGTCAAGACATATACAAACCCTAGAAATCTCATCCTGAGACCATCAGGAGGAGGACTTCTTCCTCCTTGCTCTGGGTCTGCACATCCCAACACAGGTAAGACTTATGACCACCATCTCCAACACCCTTGAATACATTCCTGGTGGCCAGAGAACAGTTTAAATTTCCTCTCACCTTATAATAAGGACACGTTCAGCTACCACCTGGACTTCTCCTCTTCATGCAAATGAAGCATTCATGTACACTCACCCGCAAAACCCCTACCCACTCCCCAAGGTTTATATAGCTCTTGTTACCCCAAATAAAAGAGAGTTGTTTCACTGGAAACTGTCTCCAGAGAAGCTATTTCTCCTATACTCATGCCAACCAAGATCCTGCTAATCCACCTGCCCAGTTAAGCTTCATTCCTTACAGTCCAGCCCATGATGCCTAGACACTCTGAGGAGAAAAGCAGATATCTTAATTCTCATGTGTATTAGCCATGGGACTTCACAAACCTATTTACTAAATCTCTATATCCTTTCTTATAGATGACCTGTTATCAAATTCAGAAAACTGGAAGTAATATTTGTAAAGAGGTTCTGTGGTGGCCAGTACAGAAGAGATAGACAATTAAAGTCATATAGATTGATGTCTGGAAAATCATAGATTTGGGAAGCAGATACCTAGCTTTCTGATCCTGGATCCTTCAGTACTAGGTTATGGGATTTGAAGCAAGAGGGTTAACCTGTCTGAACCCAGGCATATCACTGACTACATGGTATTTAATACTTTTCTACAAGGAATGATGTGGTTCCATCAGCCTACTTATACTACAAAAAGGAATATAATGTGTGTGTGTGTACAATATATATTTATATATGTGTATATAATATATATATATGGGTGTAGCACAATGCTTAACACAGAGAAAATTAATAAAGGGTTGATGATAAAGATTAAGCAGAAAATGGGCTAGAAAGATAATGGCTCATTAGTAAGCAGCACTTCTGTTCTTGCAATTGACCTGAATTCAATTCCCAGCATTTGTGACATAATGGCCTATAACTCTAGTTCCAGATGATCCAATGCCATCTTAATGGGCACTTCACACATATGGCATACAGACATACATGCAAGCACTTTTACCTATACGCATAAATAAATCTTTGTTTTCTAAGTGGAAAGTATCTCAGCTCTCCCTGGAGCTGTGTACTTCTCTGCATCTGCTTTCTTAAGCAAGAGCTAGTGAACTTGAATTTCAGTGGTTCCCTCTCAGCAGAGTCTTTCCCATGCTTGAGACTCTTTTATCAAGGCCACTTAGACTCGAAGACTCAGTTTTCTCCCTTAAGCTTGCCCCCCTACTTCATGGTACAACTGTAACCACCCAAAAGGGAACAGAATATAGGTAAAGTTCAGTGCCTCCACATTCCACACCAATGCTAGCATTTGCTTTGAACCATGAGGAAACTAGACACAGCCTTAAAGATGGGCTTTGGCAAGCCCTGTTCCAGATGAACAAATGGTTGTGTTCTTGCTCATCCTTCCAGTTCAGCTGTGAGCAGTTCCTTCCCCGCCTGCTGTTCCTGTGCTGTTCTTGATACAAGGTATCTATCTGAGCATACACATTCTGCCAGACTATACACAGGCATGCTTCTCTGAACAATGCAGTTCTACTTTATGCACCTGAGATGGTCAAGAATTCTATCAGTGTTACAATGTCACGGTTGTCCTTCCATCTAATATAGAAGAAGCCACCCTCTCAGGATTCAAAAGGCTACACTGTGTTACTGTTCTCACCATGGGCATTAGAAAACTAAATGACAAGATGTCATATTTTAGGTCCCTAATGAAGGATGCAAAGACACTTAAATAAGCTGGATTTCGTAGAAGACTGAGCCCCTCCTCAGTGAGGCAGGAGGAGCTACCACTGTCATCCTCTGGACCAACTGTTGGGTTGGCCTGAACAGATAGGAAACAAAATCCACCATAGGCAGGAAACTTTGCTGGAGCAAAGACAAGCCAGCCCGACTCTTTGTGACAATGTGGCATGACAAATAGGAATCTGGAAGAGTCCAAAATGCAGTAATAATCTCCTAGGCCAACAATTCTCCCCTACAGTGACTGCTGAGTAAGCAGCTGGGAATGGGGGTTAGTGGAGGACAGCGATGAATCCTGCAGTTCTGCACATTGCTTAGGTTAAGCCCAGAGATGAGTCAAAATTCACCAAAGCTGCAAACCGAGTCCCTCTAGCTACAGCTCTGATAATCTCTAGAAGAACTGGTCTTTCAACAGTCTCAGCATAAGAACTTAGGCACTGGGATGGAAGACAGGACATTGAAAATGGAAAGTAAATGAAAATGTAATACAGTTTGATTAATTTAGCCCAGCTCATCTTGGTCATACTAGGATCTGAACTATCAGCCTCTACCCCCTGGTGTCCTTAAGCAAAAAGCAGAGCTCCTCTAGAGAGAGCATGAGGTCTGTCTGTGTGCTCACAGATAAGCACCAGGGAAATTAGGAATGTTAAGCACAAAGGGTTATCTCCTCATGTGGTAGAAGTATACCTCTTTTCCACCTAGTAATGGACATAGTGAATACCCTGCTGATCTGTGCTATCTGTACGGTCAGGTCAGAACTGAATGCCTCAGACTATTATGTTTGTTTATCCTTTATCTTGAGCATTGTTTCACAGTCAATAAAAACCCATCCTTAAAGAGATGTAACTTATGCTTTACAATGGCCTGTGCACTCTCCCTAGACCCTTATCCTGAGCATTGTTTCTGAGTCAACAAAACCCAACTTTATGGAAGAAGTCACATGTACTTTACAAAGATTTTCAATGTAAACATGTCTCAAGGTTGACAGTACACAGCAGAAAGGGTTAATCATTGTCAAAAAACTTTTTCTAACATTGTGCTGTGCTTAAATATGTCTAAAATAAACTCCCCTGTGTCGGAATCTAGACGTTTGAATGAATACCAGCTCCTAAGTCATGCTGAAGCAGATTTCCTTCTTGCTTTACACAGATTATTCTGATGGCAGTGGTACTTGCATAGATCCCCATTATCCTCCATGGAAAAAAAAGTAAAGGAAAAACATATTACTTAGTTCATCTCTTACTGTTCATTCAATCAAAATATCTAGCACTTAATCAACAATAATGATATTGTAAGATGCAGAACATGAGACCCATGATCCAGAGAAAAGATAATCAACAGAAATAGACCCAGAGACAAAGATGTGGAGGTGAGCAAACACTGACTTTGAAAGAATTATCATAGACATCTTACATAATATTAAGAGATGGGCTGGAGAGATGGCTCATCAGTTAAGAACAGTGTTTGTTCTTTCAGAGGACCCAGGTTGAATTCCACAACCCACCTGGCAGCACAAAACTATCTAGTCTTGGTTTTCACTGGAACTAGGCACATATGTGGTATACAGACAAACACACAGACACAACATCCATATGTATAAATAGAATTAATATTTTTAAAAGAATTTTAAAATAGACGCAAGATGAACAGCCAGAAAACTTTTAAAGATAATGATTTACAGAAAGAACTAAAAGAAAAACCCAGAACTTGGGAATATAACTAAAACAAAAGAGGCAAGAGATGAACTAAAACATGAGGCTCTACTGAAGACAGGATCCGTAACTTAAAGAGCTGCTTGCTTGTCTCATTACTGCACTGCAATAAAAGACCTGACAAGAGCGACTTACGGAAGGCAAGGCTTGCTTTGGCTCACAGTCTGAGGGTGCAGTGCACTTCAGTGGGACAAGCACAGAAGCAGGAGCCTAGTCAGGAAGCAGAGAGACATGAATGCTGGGATTCAGATCATTTTCTTCTGTATTTAGTCTGGGACCCTAGTCTATGGAGCAGTGCATTCAGGGTAAATATTCCCTACTCTGTTAAATGTCTCTGGAACATGCCCAGAAGTATGTTTTCCTGGTGATTGTAAAGCCAGTCAAACTGACAGTGCAAATTAACCAGAATGATGGTGAATCCATATAAAATATCAAGAGGCTGGAGAGATAGCTCAAAAACTAAGAGAACTTGCTACTCTTATAGAAGACCAGAGTTCAGTTCCCAGCACCCACACTGGGTGGCTGCCAACCACCTATAACTGCAGCTCCAATGGACTTGACACTCTCTGCTGTCCTTTGTAGGAACCAGAGGACACACTCTCATACCCACACTCACATGCACAGATAAAAATAATTTTTAAAATATTCAAACTAAAACACAAAGAAAATAAAATGAGAGAGATAGAGACAAACATGAGACAAAGGTTCGTGGCATTTAATTCTAAATGATGCACGTACTGAGAGGCAAAGGGAGATTGCTATAGAGATGCAGCCTGCTGACACATGCCCATCTTAAACATGCTGTTGCCTTTGCCTGGAGTACAGACAGCCACATAGATCATCCCCTGAGTCCCTCAAGGTCTTGCTCGCATGTCTCCACGTCAGTGGGGCCTTCTCTGAACCTCTTTTCAATCTGAGCTGGGATTTCTTCTCCCCTGTTGGTTTTATCTCTTCTTTGACCTTTATCACCATTAACAAGCCACCTCTTTTATTTATCCTGCTGGCTGCCCCTCTCTTTCACTGGAGTCTATGTCCCCAGAGGACAGGGGCTTTTATCTGTTTTGTTTGTGTTGAATCCCCAGCACTTAAAGCATAGTGGAGCCTCAATAAACACTGCTGATAAAGTAGGAGTTAAGGCTGCTCCAGGGACGATACGCACAGAAGAACTTTATGTGGCTACTGCAAAGACCTGCTTGTTGGGCAGGTGGCTTCCTGATGCAAATGACAGAGAGCTAACAAAAATGAACAAAATAAAAGAGACTATGTGTTGGTTCAAGAAGCTGAAAAGAATAGGGTTCATGCTTTAGGTATAATTAAGAAACCCTCTCCCCCTACCTCACCAACCCACCCCAAAACCCATTGCTGCCAAATTCCAGTTTTGCACACTTCTAGCTGGACTACTTGTCAAGAATTGTAGTAAATCTAGTAAATCAAGGTTAATGACAGAGGCGGAAAGTAAATCCTCGAACTCGGTGGAAAGATTCTAACAGCTTATTTATTCATAAACAGCAATAAACAAGTAAATGGTGAAATGGGTCCACTCTGGTTCACACACACACACACACACACACACACACACACACACACGCACACAAGCTTCACTAACTTTCCGGTCATAGCTTGGCTGAGGGGGCTAGGGGAGGGTATCAGGTAATCCGCGACTCCTCTCCTTTTCCTATCCTCTAGAGCTAGACCACAGTGGTACCAGCTTGTCGTCCGCGTGGCGTGGACTATCTTTTAGCACGATGTTTCTCCATTGGGTCCCCGGAATGGAGCAAGTTACCATACCAGACCAGGGGTTTTAAAACTAAATTCGGCCTATTACAATTAGGGCGTTTCATACATTATTTATGGGCTTTCCTTATCATCCACATGCACACATGCTCTCTATGGCTTGATTTTCATAGTTACCTGGGGCCGCAGTTCGTGGCGCCATGAGTGCAGCCGCCAGGGCAGGATCGGGACAGTGGGCACAGCATGAGCTGCCCTTATCACCAGCACATACTCTCTATGGCTTGGTTTCAAGGCTATCTGGGCTCAGGCTGCACTGGCGGGCAGCTTTCCAGCATCAGGAAAAATGCCTTCTGGGGCCATATGTTCCTTACACTACTACTCTGGAAGACGAAAACATCTCTCCTGATAGTTTCACAAAACACCCCAGAGCTCTGCTCGCACATTAGACACACCTGTGTCACATGCAGTCAGTTCATGAGGGGACACGTTATGGCAAGGACTTGGGATATCAACACACTCTGGCTACGCTGTGTTCCACAAAGCAAAATCAAGATGAAATTCTCAGAAGACTGACGGTGTACTCCAAAGAAAACCTCTGGAGTGCAGTAGACATGAAGGAGGCGGTCCAGTATGGGCTTGAGGCCAGAAGGAGCTGGCTGCATTTCAGGTGGGGGGGAGGGGAGGGAGGGAGGAATGCTTCTATTTGAATGGGAAAAGCAAGAACGGTGTGATGGGAAAGATAATGCTAAGTAGCAAAGGCAACCCTACCAGCCTTGTAACTTCTGCCTGAAAGCCTTGCGGGATGAATCCCAAGTAAGGTTCTGTCTAGCACATCCATTCACCACTCTGTTTACAGTGCACCAGCCTGGAACCAGCCTTTCTGAGAGCTATGACCTGTAACCGTGTGAGAGAGATGAGCAGGCAACTATGAAGACAACTGTGTGAATAAGGAAAGTGAAACTGGTTATTCAGGAAACCTGTCAGGACCTGTCAACAACTCTCTAGAAGCTGAACCTGAAAGATCTTCAGCTACCACCTACCTTCACAGTTTGTGAAGTCCTAAAGAGAGCTAATGTTGGCCCCATCTCCTGCCTTCCTCCTTCCTTCCTCCACCCTCCCTTCAGAACCATAGCTAAGCATCCCAGAATGGGTCCCCTGCTGTGAAACACATATGCAGATTAGACTTGCAGCATTGTTTGCATAGAAACGGTGACAAAGGCACACACAGGCAGCACCTAGGGCAAGCACATTGCCCTGGAGTCAAACAGAGCCAAGTTTTATTCTTGTCTTTGCCACTTATGAGTTGTGTGCCCTTGAGCAACTTACTTAACCTCTCTGAACCTTAGCTCCCTCTTTTGAAAAATGGGTATATTACATGAGCTCACAAAATGCTTAGGAGGTTTAAATGACTTTGAGCAGCAGACATGCTGAGGGAGCTTGGCCGAGGTTGGTTCCATTTCATTTCAATCCTTCTTACTTAAATGCCTAAAGACCTCTCTCACCTACTTGCCTTTTCTTGACAGCAATCCTTCATCATGCTCTGGTTCTGTGATAATTTTGAAAAATTAAAGGCAAACAGGCAAAAGTCACGGAATTCATTACACTGAGCTTCAATGGCAATCACTAACTTGTTCCAGGCCCTGACAAGACACAACAGCTGTCAGGTGGTCTTCAACTGTCTGTTAGGCTGTACTGGACCATGAATTCATAGGTTTGGGCTAACAGAGGAACTAACACTTGTAAAATAGAAATAAATTCCATGAACCACTAAGGCACGTGTTTGACTTCTAAACATTAAGGCATTTTCCCCTTACATACTATAATGTACCTGTCAGGGCCAATCACCTTTGTGCTTAGTGGTTAGGAGTCCAGAGGAAATTGCAAAGTCAGTCAAACCCTTAGAGACAGAAGAGCCAGCAGAATCTACTGAAGGTCGCAATGTGAGGCTATGACTGCCCTGGTTAGTTTTTTGGTTTGGTTTGGTTTGGTTTGGTTTTGGTTTGGTTTGGTTTTTTTGTTTGGTTTGTTTGGTTTTTATGACTTTGATACAATCTAGTCACTAGGAAGATGGAAACTTGATTGAAAAATACCTCCATAAGACTGGCCTTGGGAAGCTCTATGGGGCATTTTCTTAATTGATGTTTGATGTGGGTGGACCCAGCCCACTGTGGGCAGCACCAATCCCTAGACAGGTGGTCCTGTGTGATATATAAAAGTACACTGAGCAAACCATGGAGAGTAAGGGTCTACGGGTAGCCTCTAGGAGCTGTGGGTAACCTCTGTGAATCAGGAATCTGAAACCCCCAGTCCTGTAACTCAGAATACCAATTCTGCCAAAAACTTTGAAAAAATGCCCCCACACACATGGTGAGAATAACTGCCTATGACCACTAGGCTCAGGACTCACCTAAGCCCAGTCCCCATCCAAAACCCCAAGACATTGTGAAATAACAGATGCCTGTTGTTTAATCTGAACATCCCACAGGTGCATATTTTGGATGCTTTGAATCCTCAGATGATGATGATGCTGTATGGGACAGCTGTGGAAGCATAAAGAGGTAAAGCAGCAGTGGGTCACTCAGGGCAGGACTCTGAAGGTTTCTATGAGATGCTCTTCTTCTCAGCCTGCCATGATTTGAACAACCTCTACATCCAGCTGCCACAACCATGGTCTGAGCTACTCTTGTAAAGCCCAACCAACTCCATTTTTGAAGAAACTCCATTCTGTGCAAGAGCAGGGGCTAAACTCCAATTCCAGGAAGAAAATCACAGTCTTCCTGAGCAAACATCCTATGGCAACTCCCCTACCACCCACTTAGCAACAGCCAGTCAGGCTACATATAATACATACAATACATCAAGGAACATATAGATAACCGAAGGCATCGTGCAGAGAATAGATTAGCCATCCTGTTTGCCAGGTGGTTTTCCCCCTGTGTTTAGTTAGATCACAACAGAAATGCAGTTTTTAAAATACTAACTTGTTCTCTTTCCCTTTTCTCTCTCTGACACCTTTCTCCCTCTCTCCCCTCCCCCTCCCCTTCCCTCTTCAAGTGTTCCTTGCTGCTTGCTCGCTCTCTATCTTTCTCTCTCTCTCTCTCTCTCTCTCTCTCTCTCTCCTTCTCTGTCCCCTCTCTTCTCTGTTGCTACTCCCTCCATTCTCAATTCCCCTTCCCATGCCCCCAAATAAACTCTATTAAAAAGAAAAGAAAAAGAGAAAGAGAAAGAAGAAAAAGAAAAAGAAAAAGAAAAAGAAAAAGAAAAAGAAAAAGAAAAAGAAAGATATATATTAAGTTGATGGCCTGGATGGAAATTCCCCAAGCTTGCTGTAACTACAATAAATTGCCTACAACTCTAGACTCAAGGCTCTCATCTGACCCCCTGTGATAGGAACAATGAGAGTCTTTGCTAGCAAGCCTGTAACAAAGTCCCTTATGTATTTGCATCATAATTGGCTCCCCAGTGGTCTTTGGGGGTCCTGGCAACTTGGGCATAACACTCTGTTATGCCTTCCCTACCATGTGGACTGAAACCACAGACCAAAATACAAAAAAAAATTCATCTTCTCTTAAGTCATTGCAATTCAGTACTGCAGTCACAGCAACACAAAATAAGCCAATACACCCTCGTAATGCACAAGCTTTTAATAATATCTGTGGCAGCAGATAACTTTGGTACACACAGTAACTGCTAACTGAATGAATTAATAACTCAAAGAATGAGAAATTTCTAACCAAAAAAGAAGTAGACTATGACAGCTTGCTTTAACACACCTACACTCAGAAATTCTATGTATGCAGAGTAACTACCTGGTGGTACTCAGAGCCAGTGGGATGCTTCATTAATCAAGGTAGGCTGTTGCCATAACAAACAGCCCTAAACCTTAGGAGGGCTAACATGATTTGTTTTGCATTCATATTAGAATCTAGAGCAGGTTGTGCAAGGCAGGAGGAGAACTAGCTATGCTCCACACAGTAGTGCAGGGACCAGCTTTTTGCCACCCTGTGGTTTATCTATTCCTTATGCCTCAATTTTCTGCTAGATTTTTTTTAAATTTGGAAACAGGGTCTTTGTTTCCAAAGCCCTAACATGCCTGTAACTTGCTATGTAGACCAGGCTAGACTTGAAATCACAGAGCTCTCTCTGCCTCTGTCTCTCTAGTACAAGGATTAAATTATCATGTCAAATTTCTGCTGGACCTTCTGCGTGTAGCTGACAGGGAAGGGAAGTCAGAACAGGAGAACCAGAAAGGATCACTAGTGAGGGGAAGGCCAAGAAATGAACAAGTCACTCTGCCTTCATCTATTTGCTACAGCATGGCTGACTGCAAGAAGTGCAAAAAAAAAAAAAAAAACATATGCTAGGGATGTTAAGCAATGTAGGGTTACCTGTGACCATCAAGTATAGCAAGGGGCATGCTGAACCTACACTAGACCTGCTCCAACAAAGAGGAGTTAAGCCCAGCAACAAGGGAAAAGGAGACAGAGACAGCACACATGATGTAGTAAGAACTTGTGTCAGGCCCCAGCCCCGCCCTTGGTTGACCCTGATCCAGATTTACAACCCAGCTTTTCTTTCTCCTCTCTGAGCTTTCATCAACTCACATTGAATCTGAGGAAATAATCTCTCCATGCCTATTCTTTACTTATTTAAAAGAAATTATATCTCCCTCCAGAACTGACAAGGAAGATGACATAATCTACACAGAAAATGCTCACTGCAATATCTGATGCATAGCCAAAGATTCCATAAAAATTAGCTATTGGTGACATTGTTATGATTTTTACAAATCACTGGACAGCAAAGAGTTTGGAAGTTTATTTATAATGTTTACAGTTTTTCTGTTTACAAAAGACAGCTGTGATATTTTTCCCTGATTGCTTTGACTATTCAAAATAAGGAAGGTTGATCCTGGCACTGGGAGATTTAGATGGGCTTCCTGGAAAGGGAGAATTTAGCTGAAGAATCAGAACTACCCTCACTCCATAGGCTGTTCCTAAGCAACCAGGACAATTGCCTCCATCATCCTTGAAAATTACAGGAGAGGAAGGGAGGTGATGGGGAAAGGAGAACTGCAGGCCCTGAGGAGACTGGGGGCATACACACCAGCTCCTGACTGGGCAAACACCACCTTATCTTATCTGTTCATAGTTTGGTCAGTTTAAAAAGAAACTGAAAGCAAGCACCAAGTGATATAACAAGTCATAAACCTGAAACTACTCCTTGAACTTGAAGGTTGAAGCCCTAAAAAAGTAGGTGGACTCTCTGTCCCTTTGCCATAGGCAGAATACTAGGTTACATCTTCTTCCTCCTTGTCACACAGTAAACAACTCACTAGAATCTCTGCAAAAAAAACACCTGAAATAACATGTAGACCCAGGAATGTGCCATCCCTCCCCACCAAGAGTCCATGACCATGTGACCATCCCCAGCAGTATGTAGTCTTTTATTACTCAAGACAAAAAAGGAAATCTCAAAGAGTAGAAATGATGGACCCAAAGTTGCTGGTCCAAGGTGATCTAAAATAGGCCAGCTAGTGTGGAAGTCCATTTGCAAATCAGAGGCTAGAGAGATGGCTCCAAGATTTAAAGTATTTACTGCTCTTCCACAGCATCTGAGTTTGTTTCTCAGCAACCATATTGTGATGTTCAAAACTGCCTCCAACTCCATATCTCAGAAAACTGTCCTACAATGATTAAAAAAATAATCCAAACCCAACCTAGTGGAATGCCTTTAACTGTCATGATCTAAAGAAATGGGATCCTGCAGTTCTTTCCTTCCTTCTGTGTTTATCAACCTGCTAGTCACTCTGTAAAAGGCAAGTCTAGACGTAGGAGAGAGTAATACAAAAGAGGCAGGAAGAAGGCAAGGAGGAACAGGAGGAACTGGAAGGAAAAAATGGAGGACAAGATGGGAGAAGGAGAAATGTGAATGTGTGTGCTGGATGACTTGACACTATATATTCATTATCCTTATATTCTTACTGTATCTTCAACTTTATTAAGAGTTGAAAACTAAGCTCAAGGAGATGAGGTGACATGCTGAAGGTCACACAACTCCTAATCGGTGCTGCTTACACTCACACCAGGAGGTCATTTCCACTCCATAAAGTAAGATCCTTTTGGAAGCACATCTCTTTCCTCTATGAGTCAGACTTGTAATTCATTCATGTGGATTGAGAAGTCATATCAGCAAAGTCAGATCCTGGCTGCTTCCCCCTGGGTCTCTGCCCAAAGAATGAAGGCACATCTGTTGATGGTCAGCAGAAACTATCATTCAGTAGCATCTGAGGCCAGCATGTGGACACCAGATGTCTACCATCTTCCAGGCCAGAACTCTATCCCTCTATAATGATGATATTGGTATCTCTGGAAATAACCTTATTAACTGGTGGCCTGTTGTCGATTCACCCAACAAATATTTTTGAGTGTTTACAATGTTTTGGGCACTAAGCCAGGCCTTCAGAATGCAGAAAAGACAATTCAGGGGACAGAAATTCTAGGAGAGATAAATAATGAATGTTTATGAATAAATTGAAAAAGTATCAGAAGTGATATATGTAATAAGCTAGGTTTTTCTGACAAAGTAACTGGGAAATTAAGTGGGACCCACCAACTTTTGACAGTCCTCTTTGAAGAAGTAACTATTAAACCAAATTCTTAATGATTTGGAGGTCATTCATACAAAGAGAGTAAAGGAAAGCGCCCCAAACACAAAGGAAAGTTAATTACTAAGGCTCTGAAGCAGCTGGCTTTAAAGGTTGGCAGGAAGCTAGGTCAAGGATTATGATCCCACAGAAATGTGGAAACTTACATAAGATGGGACTTGGAGAGTTTGAGCAACTTGTCTCAGACCCCAGCCACTTCAAAATGGCCTCAGTAAAATGACATCCCAAACGGACTTAGTCAAGTACCAATGTCTCTCTTCTGTGTTCCTAACCTCTCACTTCTCCATCAGAAAAGTGACAATGGTCCTCATTTCTTCTTAGGCCATTGTAATTTCTCACAAGACAAGATGGGAAGGGGTTGACCAAGGCTCCAGCAATGTGGTAAACATTCAATGTGCTATAGCTCACCTCACCATTGCAATGTGTGACCAGACAACCTCTACCATCCACCAAAACAACCCCAAACCCATGTCTTCTAACTCAAAATCCTTTGGAAAAACAGCATAGCATGAGAACTTTGGGTCATCGTGTTGCATCCCCTGCAGCCCTGAGATCTAGGCATAAATTCCAGCATTAGGATCAATATCTTCCTTACTTGCCAAGTTGAAACCTGAGACTTCAAATTGATGTGACCTCTATCTTGTGACTAAAGCTATTTTGGTTATGTATCCTTCTATCACTCCTAACATTTGCCAGTCACACTAAAAACCTCCTGACCTCTGGAGGAGCAATTTTGGAAAGGGGCTTTGAGGGGAAAGCACTGTTACCAGAGCCGATCTCAGGGTGTTCAACCCTGCACCTCTCCATGCACTGCCTTGAGAGGAATAAAGGACATGTATTATTTTTTTAAGTTTCATGAACCAAAAGTAGCTCTTTCAAATGAAGGACCCAAGGGACACCGACACAGAGTTTATGCCATGATAGAGCAGGACAGATGGCTATCACCGGAGAGACCACAAAATGATTCCTGGTGGTAGGAAAAAATTGACAAAGATTTGGAAATGAGAAAAGCCAAATGCAGAGTCTCCCTCCAGTGTTAGTTCAAGTGTGATCTCTCAGATACCTGGGGATTATCAGCTCCTACCAAGATGAGTATGTTGGCAGGCATCCATCACTAGGTTCCTTGTACTCTGACAGGGTGAAAGCTGTTGAAAGTTATGGGGATAGAAATGAATAGATCATGTCTGAAGCAATAAAGATTAATTTATCTGGCAAAAATATCATTGATTTCTACTCTATAGAAAAATAATGATCATAATACCAACCATTAAGTGTTACTGCCCAGTGGCAGTGATTGTCAAAATGTCATCTGACCTCTCTGGAGCTCTCCCCAAGATGCCTTAGGGATTCACTCTATGAGGCTTCATTTGCCCTTTGTACCCTCATCTTCTCACAAGTGTTTAAAGACACTGTCCTGGGGCTTCCTGACTGGATTGCTGCTATCATTGCTGTGTGAGTTAATGAACTGTGAGCTTCTACACTCTGGCACTCAAAGGACTTCTCAATTTTAACATTTTACACAGAAAGTACTGACAGACTATAGGCAGAAGCTCATTGAAATCCTTGGTGATTTTCAAAACTATAAAGGGATACTGAAAGCAAAATCCTAAGAAGCCCTGCCCTGTAGACTGTTAGCTAATTCACCCAGTAACTCTCTGTTAGCACATCCCTGACTTGTGCATCTGTATGTGGATGTGTGTATTCTCCTTTGAACTGCTCTAATAGAATATTGATCTCTTCTCTAATTAATGAACTAAATAAAGCCTTTGTTTCTTTTATACCTGCATGAATATTTTGTTTTGAAGTTGGCCAGAAAGAATATTTTACCCCTAGATTTGGTTTGGAAGATTGGTGGGTAAGGTTACTAGTGATAAAGGTCAAAGCCTGGACCATACTGAGGCAGAGGAGGAACTGCAGAAGTGCTGCAAGGGGCTCAGAGCCTAAAATAGTCACACTTACCCTTTAAGGAAGAAGTTTGCTAACCTTGACCTGTACAGTGAGGCCAAGAGAGGAAAGAGAGGAATTAGGCAGGTGAGAGTATCAGGAAGAAATCAAAAAGATGAGTGGGTGAGAGTTAAACAGGAGACAAGCAGAAGTGAACACTGCATCTACAATGGCATTAGGAGGAATAGTCATGGAATGAGAAAAAGGGAAATATGCGTTGCATTTTCAGAATAGTCTCAAACCAGCTGTATTAATCCCAAACCTTGGGAAATTGAGACACAATTGCCATGAATTTGAGGCCAGCCTGAGCTACATTCTGGAGTCCTATTACAGATGGACAAGAAAAGAAAAAGAAAAAAGAGGCATGGAGAAGGAGGAAGAAGATGAGGCAGAGGCAAGATTCCTTTTTTTTTCATGCAATGTTCATTTCATTATATTCAGGAAAATTATTTAAAGGCTGCAGGAGTGTATGCTGAGAAAACAGGATGATGTAGAAGAGAACATTGATCGTAGTTGCATGGTGTTGATGAGTATTTTCATTCACTGGTGGAAAGACTACAAGAGCCAGAGGTCCAGGATGTTTGTTGCTAGGTAGTGTGTCCTGGACATGGCAGGGAAAGTAAATCTAAGAAATCTCAACGGTACTGTTGCCTAAACAAGACCAGCACAATGACAGCACCAATTGGCATGTCAACGTGGTTGAGGGAAATTCCATAGGGTCCCACCCTGGATGAAGAGCTACAAGGGGTCAATGACAACACGTGTATAAGGAAAAGTAAACAAATTCAGTAGAGTGTACATACATGTGTGCATGTGCATATACATATGCATGTACATTTAACAATAATTAAAGAGAAAATCATTAAAGTGGGAGTAACATGAAAGGAGTTTGAAGAGGAGAAGGAAGGATGGGAGTGATACCTATGTACAAACTGCTCAAAACTAATTCTTTTCTTTTTCTTTCTTTTTCTTTTTTTTTTTTTTTTTTTTTTTTGGCTTTTCAAGACAGGGTTTCTCTGTATAGCCCTGGCTGTCCTGGAACTCACTTTGTAGACCAGGCTCAGAAATCTGCCTGCCTCTGTCTCCTGAGTGCTGGGATTAAAGGCGTGAGCCACCATGCCCAGCTTCAAAATTTTTTTAAAAAAGCACAAAGCAAATATTAAAAGCAAGACAAAAGTAGACCCATATGGTTGGCCCATGAGCTCAGAGCCTCCCCCTTAGCTACAGTGTTACTGAGTCAAAAACAAATGTTTCTTCATAAATACCAACAACTGATGGTCCCACGGGCACTTAAGTCTTAGCCAGAATATTGACATGAAGATTCCATGTTTAGAGAGCACACTGGATGGACAGTCAGCAGATTGTATTTGCATGAATAGCTACTGCAAAGGCAGTCATTACAAAAACACCCACTGTGTGTGTGTTTGTGTGTGTGTGTGTCACATTTTTTAAAGATTGATTTTTATTTTGTGTATGAATATTTGTCTGTATACATGTCTGTGTACCATGTGCAAACCTGGTGGATGCAGAGATCAAAAGAAAGTGTGAAAACCCTTAGAACTTGAGTTACATATGACTGTGAGCTACCATGTGGGTGGTGGAAACTGTACCTTGGTCCACTGGAAGAGCAGTAAGCTCTCTTAAATGCCAGCTCTCCAGTCCACATGTTTTGTTGTTTGTTTGTTTGTTTGTTCTAGTTGTGGTATTTACAATTGCTATTAAGATAGTAAGTCCTTTGCTAATTTTTTTTAATTCCAGGACTGTGGAGATGGCTCAGCAGTTAGGAACACTATCTTCTCTTGTAGAGGACTCCAGTTTGATTCATAGAATTCACATAGTGGCTTACAACCATCTATAAGTCCAGTTCTATGGTATCTTGGTTACTGTACTATTTTCATAAAGAGACACCATAACCAAGGCAACTTATAGAAGAAAGCATTTAATTGCAGGCTTGCTTACAATTTCAGAGATTTAGTCCATGATCATCATGGTGAGAGGCAAACAGCATGGTACTGAAGCAGTAGATGAGAGTTTTACATCTTGGTCCA
Source organism: Mus minutoides (assembly GCA_902729485.2). Taxonomy (NCBI): domain Eukaryota; kingdom Metazoa; phylum Chordata; class Mammalia; order Rodentia; family Muridae; genus Mus; species Mus minutoides. The sequence continues at coordinate 2,531,239 of LR749499.1, read as the reverse complement.
CAGGTAGTAAGCTGAGAGAAAGAGGGGAAAGAGAGAAACTGGGTGAGCCTAGTGTGGAATTTTTAAATCTCCAAACCCACCCCCAGTGACACACCCCCTCCAAAGGCACAATGCCCTAAGCCTTCCAAACAGTTCATCAATTGGGGACTAAGTATGCAAATATACTAATGGGTCTAGCCTCCTTCAAACCACTATACAGGGTATCTGATGACATCTTCTGGCCACTGTCTGCTCATTCAGTCACAGACACATGCAGACAACGTGATCCTACACATAAAATAGAAATTTTAAAGCCAGTATTCCTTTCATGTCTTCATGCTGAGTCTTACTATGGTACCATTAACAAATTTTTGTATGTTCTTTCCGTTAATTCCTAAACAAAGATGGACATTAAACAAGAAAAGCTTAAAATTTCTTTAAATGTACAGACTCTTTTTCAGTTCTTTCTTACATAATTCTTTTAAATAATAGTTTTATTTATTCTTTGAATGTTTCATACATTTATCATACATATTTGGTTCATATTGTTCCACCATCACTGCCCTCCACTGCCTCTGGTGCAGAAGAAGAAGCCTTATCATCAAAGTTACAGGAGTTTTGTGCTTATGATGCAAACATAGGTAATAAAAAGTATAAAACCCGACCAAGCATGACGATGCATGCCATAGTTTCAGACCTCTAGAGGATCACAAGTTAGAGGCCAGCCTGGACTACATAGTGAAATCCTGTCTCACAAAACCAGAACTGTAAGATAAAATATAAACATAAGAGAGTAGTAGCAGCCAAATTCAAGATAATAATTTCCTTTGGGAAGAAAAGGAAAATGAGAGATAATATATTGTTCATATAAAATTTAAAAATTTATATACATGGAATAAATAAGCTGGTAAGAAATGAAAGATTAAAAATAGCCATTAGTGACACAGACAAAAATCAGAACAAAAGTTTGTTTTGTTTGTTTTTCTTTCTTACAGTTCTGAGGGCCAACCAATAGTGCTGGAAGATGGCTCAGTGGTCAAGAGAGTTTGTAATGCAAGCATAGGAACCTGACTTCAAATCCTAGCACTGGAGTGTAAAACCCAGGCATAGCTGCAGATACTTGTAACTCCAGCCATGAGTGGTAGACACAGATCTGAGGAACCTGCTGGCTGGTCAGCCTTGCCAAAATAATGAGCTTCAGACTGAGAGAAAGGACATGTCTCAAGGGGGACAAGTAGGGAGAGACAAAGCAGATCACTAACAGACTTGTATTGGGGTGGGGACCATAGACAGACTGTTCCACACCCTTCCCCTTTCCCCCTTTCTTCCATGTGTTTCTATCTATAATAAAATATACTACGTGCTTGCATCTAACTTGCACCCCACATTTTAGTGGCTCTGAAATAGAGATTTATCTTATGGATGATAATAGAACATTAGTTTTGCTTGTTTGTTTTATTTGTTGTTTGGAAACAGGTCTTATTCTATAGCACAGAATAGTCTGGAACTCAATCTGTAAACCAGGCTGACCTCAAAGTCACAACAGTCCTGCCCCCGCCCTCAAGTCTGAGCATCACAGATGTGAGCCACCACACCCTGGGTTAAAACACACTCAAATTACCAGAATTCTCCTTCTCCCTTTCCCTCTCTCTCTCTCTCAAAAAAAAAGGGGGGGGGGGCAGTAATTCCTTTTATTATCAATAGTATCTCTGACCCTTTTTCAAAGGGACAAATACAAAACAGATTTTCTCCTTGGACATTTGATCAAGAGACAGAAACAGACAGGACAGAAACAGTAGCATTGTTTGGTGACACAGGGGCTTTCTTTGTGAGAGGTTCAGGGTTGAAAATGAGACAAAGCCCCGGGGTTTATCTTGTTAAAATTAGTTACCTTAGAAAGGAGGAAATGAGTCACACGCCTTCCCTATAGGGATCTCTTCCTAGCAAACTTAGAAGATGTGATGAACTAGAGAAAATTTGGGGCTGGTCAGCAGAACCTGACTTGGAAGAAAGAAGTTGTCCTAATTCCTATGAATTATTAAACTTTGTCTCCCAAAGTAACTGAGGTACAATGCCCACAGTAATTAAGCTCTTTCCTCGAGCCAGTCTTAAAAGTCGGAGCTTTCATAAGACACAAGTCCCCAGTCACTGAGAACCTTCGAGGGAGACAAAACAGAGAGGGCATCTGCCTAGAACAGAGGACAGAGGGGGAGGGCTGAAAGTTTGCAGAAAGGTACACAAAATCTGTCCTACTTAGATAAAAATTGCTACTCAGCTCTTCCTTCACCCTCTGCCCAGCAAAAGCCAGGGAGTGGAACCTAAAGGCAGGTTCTATCTAGTAAGCCCCTAGTGTGACTCTCTCACCAGCCACACCAAGCCACAGAAGGAGCTTCCTGCTCTGAGTCAAAAATGCAAAGACCCTGGAATGTGGCAGCTACAGCAGGCCAGACACAGAGGTACTGTCTCTTTAGGAGCTGGAAAGAGTCAATTCAGCTAGCCCTGCCTGGAAACTTTGAGAGAGGTTCATTCAAAGGAAACTGAGGCAGGTACTGTACAGACTTAAGCACTGCAAAAGGAATCTGACTTAATTCTCCATCAGTATTGCTAGTCAGCAGATGGAATATGAAACTGCCCTATCAAGATTTCAGTCTTCTGACAAAAGTAAAAATTAAGACAATTTGCCTAAAACTCAATACATTCTTTTAGATGTCATCCCAAAACAAGAGAGAAAAGGCTGGGTATGGGATTACATTAGTCAGGGTTCTCTAGAGTTACAAGACATATAGAATGAATCTGTATATATATATATAGAAAGGGGGGTTATTAGAATGACTTATGTGCTGTGGACCACCTAATCTAACAGAAGCTCTAAGAATCCAGTAGCTGTTCAGTCCACAAGGCTGGATGTCTCAGCTGATCTTCGGTGTACTTTGGAATCCTGAAGAAGTGAGCCCTAATGCCAGGGAAAGAATGGGCTTGCTAACAGAGCAAGACCAAACAGGCAAAAAGAGGAAGCTTCCTTCTTCCATGTCCACCAGCAGAAGGTGTGGCCCAGATTAAAGGTAGATCTTCCCACCTCAGAAGATCTAGATTAAAGGGCTACGGAGCACTGTGTGAGGTTTGGGACTCTGTGACTTTAAGCAGACTTCCTTAGGCAAGAGAGAAAGGATGTATTTGCTTATGGAGCCTGTGTCCTCTAAAGGTTTAAATCTGTAACCCCAAGTGTCCTGTTATTAAGCAGGAAAAGACTGTGTCTTCCAAGGTAGACCTCTTAGGAATTGTTGAGGCCGTGTTTAACTGCTAGCATGAGAAAGAAGAGTGATGATAAGGCCCAGGAGAGGACAGTAGGTTGAATGTGAGGATCAGAAGCCACACTTCATCAACACTGGCCAGTCATTTAACCTCTCTATGCCTTGGTTTCCTCCTTGGAAAACAGATATGTTATCAGTGCTTATTTAAGCTTTCATAAGATGAAAAATGGTTTTATTTTCACATAACACCTACAACACTGCTTGGTCCTCTGCAGGGATCTCCCTAGGGTCTGGAATTCCCAGGAAACATCCCTTCCAATATCAAGGTTCTTCAGAAGCCCAATGCCCTCCCAAACCTGCTCAGTTACAGCAGATCTCAGCTGAATTCCCCTCCATGGTTCCATATTATCAAAGGTGTTAAAAAAAAAAAAAAGAAAGAAAAAGCCATTGTAAAGATGCAAACACAGTGAGGGAATGAAGTCATGGAAGGAAGAAATCATGAAGGTCATGGCTGCTCCACTTTCACAACCCCCTCCCCTAAGAAACATCTTTCCTAGCAACAGCAGCAGGCCTGCAACAGAACCCAGAAAATAAAATAAAATGCAACAAAATGGTCCATAATTAGAATGGCAATAAAAGCTGGGGGGAGAGGAATGCAGTGAACTCTATTAATAGTGCTAATAAATGTTCCTAGATAATACCGCTGTGTTCTGAACCTGCCCGTGGGAGGTGTTGCTTACACTTATTTGCATATTAATTTGGAAGGAAAATGCTGGGTTCTTTCTGCCAAGATAAATCAATTCCAGTGGAAGTCCTCAGACAGGAAGCTGCTAATTCTTCTTCCCCTTTCTTCGCAGTGGGAAGACACTCATTTGCTGTTAGAAAAATATTTTTTAAGAGTCACCATAGTGTGGGAAAAAAAAAAAAGTAGGCCAGAAAACTACATGCAAAGTGCATACCTTGATGATAGCAGAAGCCATGCTGTAAGGTACAGCTGAGTAGGGACCCAGGAGCCAGGGGGATCCAGATAGACCCCTGGCCTCTCTGGAGCAAGAATGGCTGGTGCACTCACTTTGAATCCTCATACTTACTGATTGGTACTGCCTGGTAACGGAGGAAGAACTGAAATTCAGGACTAGACTTAGAGGGCAGAGGATTGTTATCAATTAGCAATGTCTGCCATGGGAGGCAATCTGGTCAGAGGTATGTCTGGCATGCTGCACTGAAGAGATGACAGCTCAATCATCTGGAACATGCTACAGGCTGCATAAAGAATACAGACTAGGAATACAGCCTGGAAGCAGCCAGCCAGGTAAGAGACAAAGCAAAGAGTGCAGAAAGCCTAGAAGTATTTTTGTAAGCTTGTACTGTGTTTTGAATGCTATCAGATCTGGAGAACACAAACACAGAGACGGTATGACTGGGAGACATATTCTACTTCAAGAACTGAATCTAGTCACAGAAACAGGAATGTAAAGAGTACACATGATAAAAAGATGCTGTTCCTGCACTTCTAATTCCAGGTCCACCACACCACCCACCCCCAAGTTTCCTACTCCATTTCCAATGCCTATAAAATCCACCCCAACACCGCCCACCACCTACTACCCCCACCAAGCTTTCCATTTGGGAGCTATTAGCTCTGTGATGCACACCCAGGAGAATGCCTTCATGCCTGGGATTTCAACTTCCCCTTAGTCATCAGTTGATCACAAACCTCAGCTTCTTTCCCATCATCATTCTCAGATGTACACCATGGGCTCTCTGGGAATACACCCCACAATCTAGATGGAGAAACTGGGGCTCAGCAATATTCAGTGACTTCACCAAGGTCATGCAGCTAGCAGGTGGTGGAATGACTGTGTTATTCAAAAGTCTATGCCTTCAGATCCCAGGAAGCCAATCTGCTGACCAGCTGGCATTGCCCATAAAAGCACCACAGTGGACACCAGGAATATCCTCACTCAGGCAAGATCCCTGCACACAAACACAGGACATTTGCTCCTCCCAGCCATCTGGATCAAAGCCTAAGCTGCTTATGATGGGGTGGTGGCTGATAGAATAGGATGAAATGGAAAGTTCTAGAAATGGGAAGGGGTCTGGGGCTCTGGCACTTGACATGAAGGTAGGTTCTTCTGAATAGTGGTTCCTATTGATGTGACATCGCTTACTCTATATGCCATGAAATTAGCAACATCTCCAGGTTTTCCCAGTGGACAAGATAATCAAAGATAGGCCATGGACGCTTACCTCCTTTCAGAATGGAAGTCAATGCTGTGAGAAAGCAAGACTTAGCTCAGTCACTTGCAGCCAACAGCAGAGCTGGGAACAAACTCTGGGCCTGCAAAGTCCCAATCCCAGGTGTTTGCTTTAATAGCCAACATTTTCTTGATAGCACAAGTAAAAGCTAATTTGGGGTGGACTTTATTAAGGATAAAAGAAGAGATATTAACAAACAGAATTTGCAGTATTTTTAAAATGCCAGACATGGTGACTGATGTCTATAATCTAGCACTTGGGAGGCTGAGGCAGGAGGATTGCTGCAAATTTGAGGTAACCTAGCTATAAAGACAGTTCTAAGCTTCCCTGAGCTACAGAGTTTAAGATGTTGTGTCTAAAATAAATAAGTAGACTTGTTTTCAAACTCAGTCTTGATGTTCTAAACTCAATGTTCTAGAGAGAAAAAGACAATGAGCACTGGGCACCATGGACTGAGAGACCAGACCATGGGTTCAGGTTCTGTCTTAGAGAACCTGACCTAAGTCTGAACTTGAGTTAAACATCAGGCCTGTACCTATCACTGGTCTCTAGGTCATTCCCTAACAGCCACCAAGCAAGAAGAAGGCAGAAGTTAGAGTTGTTCCTAAAGATGTTTACTTATGAAAGTTTATGGTTTGAATCCCAGCACTAGCCAATCATTTTAAAGGGCAACAAACTCCATAATAGCCCCCCAATCAGATGTGTGACAAGCTTACTTGCCTCCATAAATGCCTGCTTGAAACTGGGATCAGAGTTTTACCCTCCAATCCTGCTGCATCAGAGACAACTGTGCGGCTCCAGATCCACCCTTGTGAGATTGCTTCAGAACTGGCTCCTTGGTGGCCTTTTGGGGACTGTGATTCAGCACAACAGGACCTTGCCTTGTGTGACACCACTCCACTCTTCGCTGAGTGGACACTCCTAAATCAGTTCTCTGGGAAAAAAAAGCAATATTATCTATAACCACCCTCATGAACCTCTCCTCTGCCTGCTCTCCAGGTCCCCAGGAGTTGCTCTTTTCCCCTAGCATTTGCCTGTCCTAAGAAGGCTGTCACTGTGGCACAGGAGCAAAGACAATGGTGCTGAAACCAATGGCCTGTAATACAATTGCAGCTGTTTCCTACAGCAAATGACCTCCCTACATCCTCATCTCTACCTGGGAAAAGTATTCTCTCCCCAACATAGCAATCTAAAAACAAGAAGTCATGTGTGGTGGCTCACAGTTTTAATTCCAGAAGTTGGAAGGCAGAGGCAGGGCAGATCTCTGAGTTCAAGACCAGCCTGAGTGAGTTCCAGGACAGCCAGTGATACATAGTAAGATCCTATCTCCAAAATAAATAAACAAAAAGAGTTAGAATACACTGCTCCCAGCACAGAGAAAAAAGTCTCTCTATCCCATTTTAAGCTTGCTGTCATCCCATTAGCATTTGTGGTAGGGCTCTCTAGAACATTCTCCCAGCACAGACTAGAGGTCAAGTCAGAATATTTGATCAACATAATCTCTCACAAGCATAAGAAAAAGTCAAGGTAAAAGAATTCAGAGAGGTTAGAGAAAAAACATGAGCAGATTATCAACATACAGAATGCAGAGATCAGAAACCCACTTTCAGAGCAGACAGCACTGAGACTAACCCATGGTGGTGCTGTTGTAGGGAGAGGTCTGTGAGCAGGCTGGTCCTTGCAGCCTGGACCCCTACCTAGGAACACAAGGTCTCAACCAGCAGGTAAGCCATGGGGATCAGTAGTGGATCCTGCTCTCCTCCTGGCCTTGGGATGTCTACAGCGTCCACTCTACCATGGGTCTGCTGTGGCCATCAATCAGCATGGCTTCAGTGTAAACTGGCCAGACCTCATTTCTACTCTCCAGCTGCTCTACTGATGACACTCTGGGGGAGGGAAATGATTAAGCTCCTGGTTTTGTTTTTACAATGCAAAATTTGTCAACTTGGCACAGTTGACAGGCTGTCTCTATGTCACCGCACTAGTTCTTTTAATTGCTTTCGCTGCGTGTGAGCCTCACCATGCCCCCCCCAGCACACTGTGTGTGTGTGTGTGTGTGTGTGTGTGTGTGTGTGTGTGTGTTTTCTAAAATGTTTTTTTTTTCTGCTGACTTTGACAAAAATGACAGTGAATCTAGATAATGGTCTGTCCCCTGGACTGACTGCCCTTTCCTCCAACCTCTGAGTGACACCGTGGCTAGGAGATGGACACCCCTCTGAGAGTGAGGAAATGGGAATTGTGGTCCATATTCTTCCCATAACATAAAAGTAACAGCAGCCAAGTGAAAACTAGCTGCACAGCAGCTGTTGAAAGAGGCTTTTCCCATTGTTTTCAATAACACTAACTAAATCAGCAATGTAAAGTGCCAGACCCCATTCCAGAACATAGGAAGGAGGAACCAAACACCCATTTTGCAAATGACCACTCTTGACTGACTGCCTATCTACTTATTAAATGCTGCAGCAGCCACATATGGATATTAGAGTTTACCCTTAGTCCAGTTGAAAAGTTAGCTAATGGTACCTCCTTCCTTTTTCACACCCTGAAAGGTGGCCTTCCCTCTATGGGCTAAATAGTGTGACTGACATGTCACTCATGCCTGGTGAATCCAATGGCAAGAGGCTGTGGCTAGGAATCCCAGGCAGTGAACAAAAGAAGGGAGATGCACTAGGACCTAGCTATGCAAATGGCAAAGTACACTGAGGCATGGTGACCTCAAAAAAAAGACAGACTGACCATCAGATTCCAGTTGTGGATGAGATCCCCTAGGCAGATGGTGGGTCAGTTGGGCCCTGGGGAAAACTTAAGTGGTAAGAGAAATGAGAGAAAGAACCAGAGTCCCTGTGAGCTCAGTAAGATGCCTGATGACCCAGTCTTGGCCCTCCAGCTCCAGGACTTCTTTGTAGTAACCACGCTGTGCTTACTGTTGAAGGCAACTGAGGTTTCTGTTCCTTAAGATTAAACCAACATGAATAGGTTCCCTAATGAGTACATTAGGTAAACAGAAAATTTAACCCTGTAGGAGGATGACTCTGAGGAGCTCTGGAGTTCAGTGTTGACCACTGGTCACTGGGATATTCACACACTTGCATGCAAGATGTGGGAAGGTACAAATCAGGTATGTCAGTGCAGGTCACAGCTGAGGCACAGGTGCTGTGAGGATAGGGAACACAAGACATCAAGAGCAAAAGCAGAAGGCCAAGCATGCATCAGGATAAGGCAGATACTCTCAAAGGAGAGTCTATGAAATATTGCAGACCAGAGAAGACTGATTGTGTGTGGCAACTAAAAATGGTGTGGTCCCCTGGATGAGTCCTTCAGCAGAAATGGGCCATGAGTGGCAAGTTGATGAACTGCTCATGAAGTGTACTAGTGTGGCAGTCACCCTCTTATCATGGACCATATAGCACAGCAAAGTACAACACAAGCAAAAGAGTCAGATGACCCTCAATGACCCCACCACCATGTGGAATTAAAATTAGGGTCCTGCTGGGAATGGAAAGGCCCATTGCCTTCTCTCTGTGAACTCTCTAGGCTTCAGCTGCTCAATAACATGATGTGGGAAAACAAAAGCAAGAAATAATGGCCTCTCTGTGCCCCTGAAATTAGCACCATAAACATCAACTCTAAAACTGAGCAATGCTTGCTTGTACATGGATGACACTATCATTTCAGAACACTCAGACCTAGGTTAGCTATAAGAAATTATTTTTATTTGATAGACTGTCTCACCACCAAACTGTGACTGGCACTGTCTCTCTATCCAGAAGGACCCACCTCCCTGGATGGCAAAAATTCTGACAATGGAATCAGAAAGAAACAGGTGTGAGAGAGCACCTAAATGAAATTAAGCAATCATATACCCTCCCCTGCTCTTTCTCTAGACGTTTTTGTTCCTAATATTCTGTCAAATATGTCACCTTCACAGGTATCCTAGCACTGGTCAGAGCCAACCCCAGATGGAAGGACTCATTAATTCACTCAACAGACATTTATTGAGGACCTACTCTGGGCTATCTGAAGATGTAAGATTAACCAGAACTGGAAGGATCCAGGACTCCTGAATTCTGGAGGTCTGACCTCAATGTCTTCTTCCTCACTGATACCCAAATTTTATACTACCTACTGTGAGAATAAACATATGTATGCTGTTGTGTTTGAATAGGAACTGTCTCCTAAAGTCTCATGTGTTAAAGTTATAACTCTCACAGAAATGTTCAAAGGTAGGGCCTTGTGGAAATGATTGATAATGGGGGGGGGGAGATGCTACCCTCACCATTGAATTGACCCATTGATACATTCAAAGGTAAGTCAGCTGTTAGAAGGTAAAGCTTAGTTGGAGGAAGTCACTGGGGCATGACACTGAAGGCTGTATCTTATCCCTTCACCTCTCACTGCCTGCTTCATGTCAGCCACCATGAGGTAAGCAGCTTTGCCTGACACACCCTTCTGTCTTGATGGGTTGTAGTCAAATGGCCATAAAGTGAAAGCTCTCAGATCATAAACTAAAATGAACCTCTCTTTATCTTAAACAACTTCTTTCAAGTATTTTGTCACAGCTAACAGCAATAAAAAGAAATTGTTTTCTCTTACTTATAACCCACCATTACCACACAACAACAGGCCACACCAACTGCCACAAGCCCAGGTAGGCCACCTGCCTGTGGACCTACCCCACTGTCTCAGTGCTGTCCCCCCACAATACTATTCCTAATCTCCTATCCCCTCCTTGTTGCCATGTCCCAGCCCCCAAATTAGAGGTATACCCTACTCAACCAGGGACTAACTACCTAAGCTGACAGAAATCCAAGTAGGCCTCCTGCCCGCAGACCTCTCCCCCTCTTTCAGTACTCCCTCACCCTATCTCCAGTCCTCTCTTCCCTTCTCATGGCCATGTCCCAGCCCCCAATCTGAACAGAGTTGGCCTGCTTGACTGGAGGCCACCCTGGCCATCAGAAGTCCAGACCCCAAGTCAGATGGAGACCACCAGTTCAACTGCAGGCCACACCAACAAGAAAATCTGAGAGGAACCAGAAACCAAGGAACAAAATACCTATCCAACAATGATAAACTCAGAAATTGGTATCAAGACCTATAATCACCCCCCCCCAAAAAAACCAGCTAACTAGATGCCAGTATAATAACATAATCAACAACAGCCAAGGCAATATGTCACCACCAGAACCCAGTTATCCTACTACAGCAAGCCCAGAATATTCCAACACAGCTGAAGCAAAAACAGCCTTAAAACCTTTATGAAGATGCTAGAGGTCCTTAAAGAGAAAATGAATACATCTTTTAAAGAAATTGAGGAAAAGACAAACAAAAAAAATTGAAAAAATGAATAAACCCCTTAAAGAAAGCAAGGAAATAAAACAAATAAACAGTTGAAGGAAATGAGTAAAATTGAAAATAAAAATAGAAGCAATAAAGAAAACATAATCTGAGGGAATTATGGAAGTGGAAAATCTAGGTAAACAAACAGGAGCTACAAATACAAGCATTACCAACAGAATATAAGAGATGGAAGACAGAATCTCAACTATTAGATATCATAGAATACATCAGTCAAAGAAAATGTGAAATTTTTCTGATACCAAACTTCCAGGAAATATGTGACACTATGAAAAAACAAACAAACAAACAAACTTAAGAATACTAGGAATAGAAGAAGGTGAAGAATCCCAGCTCCAAAGCACAAAAATTATTTTCAACAAAATCATAGAAGAAAATTTTCCTTACCTAAAGGAGATGCTTATAAAGATAATTGAAGCATAAAGAACACCAAGTAGTTTTGGGCCAGAAAAGAAAGTACACTCACCACATAATGATCAAAACATTAACCTACAAAACAAGGAAAGAATATTAAAAGCTCCAAGGGAAAAGGGCAAGTAGCATACTAAAGAGAGACCTATTAGAAATATACCCAACTTCTCAGTAGAGACTCTAAAAGCCAGAGTGCCTAGACAGATGTAGTGCAGACTCTAAGAGACCACAAATGCCAGACCACACTACTATATTCAGCAAAATTTTCAAGCACCATAGATGGAGAAAACAAGATATTCTATTATAAAGTCAAATTTAAACAACATCTATCTACAAATCCAACCCTACAGAAGGTACTAGAAGGAAAACTTGAACCTAAGGAGGTTAACTACACCCAAAAATATAAGAAATAAATAATCTCACACCAACAAAACCAAAAAAAGGGAAGCACACACATGCAGAAACTCACATACATACACACACACACACACACACACACACAAACAAACAACAACAACAAAATATTAACAATCATTGGTCATTGATGTCTCTCAATACCAATGGATTCAGTTCTCCAATAAAAAGACACAGATTGAACAGAGTGTGTATAAAAACAGAATCCATCTTTCTGGTGCATGCAAGAAACACATCTCGACATGAAAGATAGACTTACCATAGAGAAAAGAGTTGGAAAAAATTCTAAGCAATGGGACCTAAGAAACAAACTAGTATAGCCATTCTAATATATAACAAATAAACTTAAGACAAAAATTAATCAAAAAATGGGAGAGAACATTTCATACTTTCCTTATAAAAGGAAAAATCCATCAAGATGATCTTTCAATCCTTAACATCTATGCTCCAAACTCAAGGTCACCCACATTTGTAAAGAAAACACTACAAAAGCTTAAATCACACTTTGACCTCACACATTGATAGCTGGAGACTTCAATACTCCACTCTCACCAATGAGTATTTCATCCAGACAAAAACTAAACAGAGATATACTAGAGATAACCAATATTATGACTCAAATGAAAATAACAGATATCTACAAATAATTTCACCGAAACACACACACACACACACAAATACACCTTCTCAACACCTCATGGAACACTCTCAAAAGTTGATCACTCATTCACAATGCAATCTCAACAAATACAAGAAGATTTAAATAATCCCCTGCATCATATCAGACCACCACAGATTAAAGCTGGATTTCAACAAGAACAGAAAACCTACAAGGTCATGGAAACAATTCTCTACTGAATGACTATTGGTCAAGGCAAAAATAAAAAACTAAAGGCTTCCTAGAACTCAATGAAAATGAAAGCAAAACATATCCAAATTTATGGAAGACAATATAAGTGGTGCTAAGAGAAAAGTTCATAGCACTAAGTGCCTTCCTAAGGAAATTGGAGAGATCTCATACTAGCAACTTGACAGCATACCTGAAAGCTAGAACAAAAAGAAGCAAACACACCCAAGAGGAATAGATGGCAAGAAATAAACTAACGGCTGAAATCAATAAAATAAAAACAAAGAAAGCAATACAAACAGTGAATAAAACAAAGAGTTCTTTTGAGAAAACTTAACAAATCAACAAGGTAGACAAACACTTATCCAAATTCACTAAAAGAAAAAAAGAAATCAGAAACTATCCAAATTAACAAAATCAGAAATGATAAGAGAGGTGTAACGACACAGAAGAAATCCAAAGAATCTTTAGGTCATATTTCAAAAACTTGTACCCCATGAAATTGGAAAATTCAAAAGAAATGGATAATTTTCTCTATAAATCCCATTTACCAAAGCTAAATGGGTTCTATTGAGAAAATAGATAAACAATTGAAATAGTCCTAGAACTCCTAAGGAAATAGAAGCAGTCATTAAGTCTCCCAACCAAAAAAAAAAAGACCCAGAATTCTACTAGGCTTTCAAAGAAGAGCTAATGCCAATACTCAATCCCAGATGTAAATACACATACCTATGGACACTGTTTGATTGATTGATTGATTGATTGATTGATTGATTGATTATTTATAAAGAATTCATAAATATACAATATAAAAAAGAAAAGAAACAAATCTTCAACAAATAGTGCTGGTCTAACTGGACTCTGCATGTAAAGGAATGCAAATAGATCCATATCTATCACTCTGCACAAAACTCAAATTCAAGTGCATCAAAGATCTCAGTATAAAACTTGATACACTCAACCTCATAGAAGAGAAAGTGGGGAATAGCCTAGAACTCATTGTCATGGGAGACAACTTCCTGAAACAGAACACCAATAGCTCAGACACTAAGATCAACAATTAATAAATGAGAGTTCATGAAACTGAAAAGCTTTTGTAAGGCAAAAGACACTATCAATAGGACAAAATGGCACCACACACAATGGGAAGTTTCACCAACTCCGCATCCAATAGAGAGCTAATATCCAAAAATATATAAAGAACTCGAGAAACTAGACACCAACAAACCATATAATCAGATTTAAAATGGGGTATAAAACTAAACAGAGAATTCTCAGCAGGAGAATCTCAATGTCTGAGAAACATTTAAAGAAATATATAGCATCCTTATCCACCAGGGAAATGCAAATCAAAATGACTTTGAGATTCCATCTTATACCTGTCAGAATGGCTAAGATCAAAAACACAAGTGAGCTACTGAGCAAGGGGAACACTCCTTCCTGCCTGCACCCTTCCCCTACTTCATTCCTGAGTCCTTGAGCTTCCCAGTGGCACCTGGGTATCTGGCACCTGGGTGTCCTGGACTTTGGGAACCCCTGCCTCCTCAACCTCAGCCTGCCTTGTTTCTCACCAGGGCTGGTTCTCTTAGGCTACATTTGTGGAACTACATGCATGGATCTCCCTGGGAAGAGGAAACAGATTTTGTGGGTGAGCTGGGGGTAGGTGGTGATGGAAATAAGGATTTGATGGGGTTATAGGAGAAGAACATAAGCACAAGAAGTTAACCATAATGCTCTCCTGGAACAAAAAATATGGTTGCAAGGTGATCATAACAAGGTGGTCATAACATCAGGTGGTCATAACTGGAGATCGATATGGAAACCTACTGCAGTGGAAACTCCCAGAAATCTATGAAGATGACCCTAGTGGAGACTAGACTCCTAGTAATGAGGGATGCTGAGCCTGAAATACCCATCTCCTGTAACCAGGCAAGGCTTCCAGCAGTGAGACTGGGACACCAACCCAGACACACCTTTGACCTACAAGGACATTCTGTCCTTCCTGAAGACATGCTGCGGCAATGATGGCAGAGTATTTGTTGGAGTGGCCATCCAATGATTAGTCTAATTTAGGCTCTTGCACAAGAGGGATCCCATGCCTGAAACTGCCCTGATGACCAGGAACTGGAGGCAGGACAACCCTGACAACTAGGCATGGTATCTGGTCCACTTGTCATCAGAGAAGTTTCCATAGAAGTTGATGGGAGCATTTAAGGAACAAGATGTAAAAAACATAAGGAAGCAATATCATGGATAAATGTAACCGTGGAAATCATGGTAACCATGGAAATCAAGCCTAGAGTGTGCATGAGTATGATAAAGTTGAAGTAAGGTAAATGCCTGATCAAGTAATGTATGAATGCCTTAATTATGATTGGTTAAGTGTAGCTAGTCTAGCCACCGCAACTCACTCTCCCGGAGTCCCACGAAGATGCCATCATGCTGAGAGATCTAGTCCACTGACTCAGACTCTCGTGTTGAACAAACAAGACAAGTCCTCACCACAGACTAAGCTCTGGTTGAACCCGAAAGCGGAAGGACACATCACAAACCTTACCTAACATGCCTGCCATCAAGCCAGGCTACGAAATCGGGCCAGACTAGAGGTTAGTGAAGTGTGTGTGTATACCCGTAGATGTGTGTGTGTGTGTGTGTGTGTGTGTGTGTGTGTGTGAATGAAAGAAATCACATATCACTATTTACTGCTATTTGTTAATAAATAAGTTATTATAACCTGACCTCTGAGTCCGAGGCTCCCTCTCACCTCTGTTCTCAATGCCGATTCACAACCGAGCAGATGCAGCCAAACATTAGGTGAAGAAAGTCCAAATTAGAGATTTCCACTGGGTCCCTCCCTTGGAGCTCTGGGAACCTGAGGAAGAATTGTAGAAACCAGGGGGAGATGGGACGTGATAGGAGGACTGGAAGAAATGGAGGGAGAGGAAACTGTCTTTAAGATGTATTGTATGATAGTACTACCAGAAGATCCTGCAATACCCCTACTTGGCATATATCCAGAAGATATTCCACCTGGTAATAAGGACACATGCTCCACTATGTTCATAGCAGCCTTATTCATAATAGCCAGAAACTGGAAAGAACCCAGATGTCCCTCAACAGAGGAATGGATAAAAAAAATTTGGTATATTTACACAATGGAGTACTACTCAGCTATTAAAAACAATAAATATATGAAATTCCTAGGCAAATGGATGGATCTGGAGGCCATNCACACATTGAAGGAGTTACAGAGATCAAGTGTGAAGCTGAATCCAAAGGTTGGACCCAATGACTGCGGCTGCCAGGGATCCATCCCACAATCAGCCACCAATCATAGACACTATAGCATATGCCAGCAAGATAGTGCTGAAAGGGCCCGGATATAGCTGTCTCGTGGGAGACTATACCAATGCCTGGCAAACATGGAGGAAGAAGTTTACAGTCAGGTATTTGATGGAACACAGGGTTCCCAAGGAAGGAGCTAGAGAAAGTACCCAAGGAGCTGAAGGGGTCTTCAACCCTATAGGTGGAAGAAGAACATGAACTAACTAGTACCCCTGAGCTCATGTCTCTAGCTGCATATATAGAAGACGATGGCCTAGTTGGCCATCATTGGGAAGAGAGGCCCCTTGGTCATGCAGACTTTATATGCCCCAATACAGGGGAATGCCAGGGCCAAGATGTGGGAGCGGGTGGGTAGGGGAGCAGGGCTGGGAGCGGGGAGGGTATAGGGAACTTTCTGGATAACACTTGAAATGTAAATGAAGAAATTATCTAATAAATGTTGAAAAAAAAGATGTATTGTATGAGAGAAGAATTAAAAAAGAAAAAAAAAATGCTCCATGACTCCTCACATTCTACAGCAGGGTCAACAAACTTCAGCCCACAGGTTAAGGCTAACATCACCTATTTTCCTATGTAAACTTGTAAACACCACCATACCTATTTGTTTAAGAATGCCCATGGATACTTTCTTGCTACCATGACAACAGTGAGTATATTCAGACTGAATAATCCAGAGAGCCAAAAATATTTACTCTCTATCCCTTCGCAAAAACAGACTTCTGTCTTCAGAAGAAAGCCCACTGATGGAAGCCCATCTTTCCTGAGATGTCTCCAATCTGAGTCTTGAAGAAAAGGTAGAAAGGTCCTAAGGACCTTCACCCAAGCTTTTCCTCTGACCTCCAAATGTGTGCACTCTTATGAGTACATGCACTCTCCTTCTTAAAAATAAAAATAAATAAATGCTCAAAAACTGAGAGCGTTAAAAAAATAATCTGTGTAATAAACTATCTGACAAGCCTGGCTTCTTCCCTTTTTATTGTTCAAACCTCATTCACTTCTCACAAAGAACTACGTTGTTCTGAGTAGGACCTTAGGACTCACATTTTAGGTCCAGTGGACACTGATTGTGCTCATCTTTGTAAACTTGAGATTGTCACTTCCACTTCTGATATCCAAGTTGCTTCTAGTACCAGGGTAGCAGTAGACTTTGGGGGTCTTTAAACACATAAGAAAAAGGGGTGTACTGATCTGTGGGGTCCAAGAGAGTTTCCTAAAGGTATTGTGACAAAGCAAATGAATGGGAGTTTTAGATGCCACACTCACCATAAAAACGCTTTTGAAATACCTCTTGAGTTACAGTACTTCACAGTTTTCATGCAATTTCAGTCTTTCCCATCTATACCCTACAACCAGAGTAAGTAATGTGGAGATCTCCCTAGTTTGACTATCTGCCCTCCAAATTTCAAGTAGCAGTAGAAAGATGTGAGCCTTTCAGAGCTGGTCAGGTTAGGCTGGGGGTACTCCTCTCTCATGAATGGGATTAAAGCCCCTAAAGAAGAGACTCCACACAATGCCAAGCTGTCCTGCCCATTTTCCTTCTGTCCTTTGAAAGTGTGGGTTCTTCCTATTAGAGGACTCAGCCTCCACCATCAGCCAACTTAGCCTGCTGGCATTATGATGTCCTGGGCACATATCTGTGTGGACAGTGCAGACTGGCCACCTAGGCCCTCCCAGGGCACATCTAGGAATAGCATTGCCCTGCTTCGTTAAACTCAGTATCCAGAGAGCATCCTGATTCCCAGAAGGTTCGGACTCACCTAGGACTTAAGCTCACCTCTCCTTCTAAGTTTCTCTCATAGATCCTTTCTGTGCCTTTCATGGCTACAATGAGCAAATCTCTTCAAAACAACCTCAGTGTGAGTATCAGGCCCTTAGCCCTTATGCCTAATCTCCTACATGAAGACTGGGACTTAGCATCTCCCAGGCCCATGTCCAGCTGGGCCTAGCTCCACACAAAATGCTTCCAAAGAGGGAGAAATCTGACCATGTCTTCAGTACACATACTTTGACCTTCTACACACACAACATTGCCAGGCTCCTGTTTGGTCAGGCAAAGTAAGCTGTAGCTTATTTCCAGCATGCCCTAAAAGATACTCCAGGCACATGCTCTTTCCAAGTCTCATGATACACAGTGTTTACACAGGTGCAGAAGAAGTTGCCACTTTGCTGTGCTCCTGCCCAGCCATTAGGCAGCCAGGGTCCAGGGCTTGTGCAGAACCATCCAGGCTGGACTCTGACCATAGAGTTATCCTGAGTGCACTCATGTGCCCCCAAGTTTGCTCCAAGGCTCCAACCCTTATATACAGGATCTTTACCCACACACTTCCCCAGGAAGGATGGGAACAGAACAGCAATTATCAATATCCTCTGGTAGACTGTCAGATGGTAGAACAGAGACAGACAGACAGATAGACAGACACACTGACAGACACAGTGACAGATACACTGACAGACAGGAAGAAGGTTCTATGAACAAGCAAGATTGAGGGACCCTGGGTGAGACAGAGCCACACTGGCTCTTTGCCACCAGACACCTGGAAGCCTTGAGTGTGCCCACACATTCTAAAGACACCACTGGTGGGGCTGATGAACACGTGGGGCCTTTGAATGTGCCCACACACCCAAGCACAAAGAGAATATTGGGCATGAGGAACACATCAGCTAGTAAAAGAAACCAAAAGGAAAAAAAATAGTTTGTTGATGACAGACATGAAAGTGAAACATAAGAAAAAAGTAATACAGAGCTGGAGAGATGGCTAGACTGTTGAAAGTACTAGTTGTTCTTCCAGAAGACCGGGGTTGGACTCTGAGCAAAGACATGGTAGCTCACAACTTTCCATAACTCTAGTCCCTGGAAATCCAATGGCCTCTTCTAACCTCCATGACCACCAGGCATGCATGTGCTGCAAGATACACATGCAAACAAAACACTCACCTGAATAAATAAATGAATAAATAGATGTTTGTCTAAACAAATGAGTAGTGTGGACAAGAGAGATGATTTGGATGTTAAGAGCCCACACTGCTTTCACAGAGGACCTAAGTTTGGTTCTCTAGGTCACAGTAGACAGTCCACAAATACCAGTGACTCCTGCTCCAGGGGTCTGACTCCCTCTCCTGGCCTCTCACATATGCATACCCACACAGACACATATACAATTCTAAACAAATTAAATCTTCTAAGAATGGAGAGAAACAGAGAGAGAGAGAGAATATATGCTAAAAGGTAACATATTCTACTGATTTTTAATTTTAAATGATTTTTAGCCAGGCCTGGTGTCAGCTCACCAATATTACTAGAACTTAGGAGGCTGGAGCAGATGGATCAGTTTGCAAGATCTTATCTAAAAANGGAGAGGGGAGGGGAGGAGATTGGAATGAGATCTGGCTTAGGCATATCCTGACATCAGCCAGTGGAAGTGCTATATTTCTCAGAAACCACAGGGGCGAGAGAAGGTGGATAATGGGAGAATGGGAGGGGATGAGGTAAGACAGGTGACCAGTCCTGATAGCCAGCCCACTCGATGCCTACAAGCATGATTTACACAACACAATACAAAAATGTCTCCAGATATGTCCAAGTGTCTCTTGAGAATAAAAATCTCCCCCACTGAGAAAAGAAAAGTTGCCTATGGTTTTATACCACATTAACTCAAAGGCAAAGCTGCCACAAACATGCCTGGCCTATACAAAATGTGCTCCTGTCCAGAAAATATCCTCAGGCCCTACAAGTTCCCACCCACCAAACCTACCCATCTCTGTCTTATCCCTAGTCAATAAAAGAGATCTCAGGACTATAGGAGAGTAGATGTTCAGTAGACAGATTGAGCAGTAAATGCTAAAACTTAGCCCTGCCTCTCCCCAAACATGGCTAATTTAGAAAATATTAGTGATTGCATGTAGCAAAGTGCCTTGGCAGAGAAAGACTGTGTGCTGGGATCCTTCCTAGCTTAACCTTCCCTCTGTTTCCTCCTGCCATAACAAAGAGGGTGGCATGAAGCAGCAGGTATGAGCTTATCTGGCTGCTAGCTCTGTAGAAAGGACAGGGCTCCCATTCGTGCCTCATCCTCATGTGGCCTTTTCTATGCATGTTCCCTTCTGGGGCCTCACCTCTTACAAGGTTGCCAGTCACAGAATTTAGGACTCTCCCTTCCCCTACCAAGGGAGTCTTTTGGGTGTGTTTTCTTCTCACAGAATCTATGCCTGCTTCCCTTTTGGTAGCAAACCCTCCAGTCACTGAGCCCAAGGGGTCCAAGTAATGCATTTCAGCATGACTTAGAACAAAGGAAAGACAAATTTTATTTGTTTCCTTGATGTTTCCTGTTCTAGAGAAATCCCAGGGCATCTCTGAAGCTTGAGGGTGTGATGTGGGGCCAAGTATAAGAAGGCAAAAGGTAGGTAGGTAGGTTCCTAGCCCCCAACTGTGAGAGACCCAGCCAAAAGCACTAGCTTTATCAAAGCCGACACCACAGTGCCCCCTGGCCGCCTGCCGAAACCCAGAGCCTCAACTCCCTTGTGCTCCCGCAGCTGAGCACAGCGGAGGTGGCTGTAAATGAATTTAGCATCAGCACAGTTATTTAAATTGTTTTAATTAATCACAGATTGAGCAGTAAATGAACCACTAAGTGGAAAGAGCGCGCGGGAGCACACGAGAGGTTAGGAGAGAAAGGCAGAGCCTAGGTGAGGGCTGGAGGCAGAACGCACATCATGGGCAGCTGGGTAGGCTTGCAGGAGGCTGACTAAGCTCTCCTGGCTCCTTGCTGGGCTCCTGGCACCAACTGTAAGCAAGAGTCAACTCATGGTAGCACTGATGTCTCCGCCCAAGTGGAGATGGTGAATACCTCCTCCCCTGGATGAAAGAATAGACCTTGGAGAATTGGTTATGAGGAAAATAGCGAGCATGGAGGGATGACTATCTCAAAATGAATTCTTGCTAGCGTGTTTACGCTCACCACCCACCGTTTCTTTTTCTTATATGACAGCGTCTCATGTATCCCTGCTTGATCGCAAATTCCCTGTGTAGCCTAGGAAGACCTTGAATTTCTGGTTTTCCTGTTTCTGCCTACAGAGTACAGAAATAACAGACATGTCACCACATTATTTTAGTGCTGTGCTGGAGACTGTACCCAGGGCTCCTGCATACTCGGAACTCCCACTACCAACTGAACTACATTCCGATCCCATCAGTGTTTCATGTGTGGGCCTTGGGAGACGGCACTGCAGTGGATAGCCAACACCCAAGAGCATTTGAACAGTACAGACTGAACTAGACGGTTTGTTTTTTAATGAGGAAACAAAATTGGGCAGGCAAGGAAGAGGGCTGGATATTGTAGAAGTGGGGGAGAGGTGAATATGATCAAAATGCATTGTGTGGAATTCTCAAATAATTAATAAAAATACAATCGGAAACCAATTTGAAGCAGTGAGCATCCTCTAGCTAAGGCCAAGAGCTCCTGGCAGCATCTTTGCCCTGTGGTACCATCTGTGCCTACATCCTATCTTCAGAACCTGAGAGGCCCCTGAAACCTCCCAGGTTCAGGATTCTGTCCTCTGTGGAAGATATTTCCACAACTCTCTAGATCTAGCTTTGTAATCTGTAAAACAGGTTTCTCACATTTTATTGAATTTCACACAGAAACTAGCAACCTGCAGCCCAAAGGCCTGTTTTTACACACAGCCTACAAGTTAAGAATATTCTTCCACATTTTTAAGTTGTCAAAAAATAAAAAGAAGAAGAATATTTCATGGCACATGAAAATTATGAAATAGAAACTCCACAAATAAAATTTGGTAGGAATGTTGCCAAAATCCTTTAAGTGTCGCCAATGGCTCTTTGAGGTTTGGGGCAGAATTAAATGGCTGAAACAGAGACTGGGCTGTCTGACCATGGGAAAGTTTTGATGACGAATCACATGTGAGGTTCCTAAGGTTTTTATGTAACACCAAGAATGAAGACTAACTCGACCACAATGCACTAATGTTTATAGAGTATTTAGTTTTTAATTTATTAAAAGTTATTTTAGAAGGTATGAACATGGCTCAGTGGGTAACAGTGCTTGCTTTGCAAGCAAGAGGGCATGCCTAGCCCACATAAAAAGCCACGTGTGGCTGTGTGTGCCTACCAGGAACAGGGACAGGCAGATCCCAGATTACTGACCAGCCAACCTAGACAAAGGGTGAACTTATGGTTCAATGAGAGACCCTATGTAAGTAAGAAAATGTGGTAGGGAGTGGTGGGGGTAAATAGCCATATTTTAATCTTCACATATGTACACAGGCTAGTCTAACTGTTCAATTACATGCATGCACCACATAGACACCACAAACAACATCCACATATTTTTAAGGCAGCTGGGCCTTTAATATCATACACCTTTAATATCAGCACTGGAGACTGAGAGGCAGGCAGATCTCTGTGAGTTCCACCTGGTTTACATGGCGAGTTTCAGGTCAGCTAAGGAACCATAATGAGATCAAGTCTCAGCCTTATTTTTCAGCTTTTTCCAGATAGTACAGACTTTCTTGCCTAAATCTACTGCCTGCGTGTTTTACTGCAGGAGACTTGGGAATGAGTGAGTCTGAGTCTGGTCAGGGCCTTATGGCATGTCCTCCATTTGGCACAAGCACCTCACCGGATCTCACCACCACCCTCCAGCTGAGCACATATTGCAGAAGAGAAAGCTGAGACACCAAGAGTCAGAAGCTGTGTTCAAGAGTCCACAGAATGCAGGTGGCATGAGCAAGACTCGCATTCAAGCAACTCTAGTCCCCTTTGCTGCCACCTCCAGCTGTGCCACTTCATTGTGACTGTTCCAATGATCTGTCGAGCTGTGGGGTTGAGGAAAGGGCCATTGCTAGGTCCCTGACTCTCTGAGTCTCTTCATCAGTCCTCCTCTTAGAATATATTGAGGCAGTGGAAAGCCAAATTTGGGGCCCAGGGACTTCAAAGGTACCTGAAATCACCTTTGGGTCTTTGAAAGGCTGGTAGATAGAATGTGCAGGTGACTCTTGGGGGCAGGGAATCTGCAAGACTCTATCTACACCTGTCTGTGGAGAGGATGAAGCTCTTTGCTGAAGTGAGTTGAGCTGAGGTTTTCTTGGCTTGAAGACAAAAATTATCCCAAGCAGGGTCTGCAGACCTATAGGCTGCAGGAAGATCCATGAGAATATAGGGAAGTCAAGATTATAAAACTCGTGATCCAAAGAGTCCTGGGACTATGTAAAGGTTGTTTTGTTTTATACTTGACCTCACTACGTAATCCAGGATGGACTCAAACTCCATTCCCCTGCCTCAGCCTCCAAAGCGATAAGATTGTAAGTGTGTCACACCACAATGTTAGTAGACTTTGATAATCCTGAATTCATGTCCTCACAGGAGCATGGCAGGATCATACATGGAATGAGGCTTAGCAGTCCACTCAGAATCCACAGCACAGCTAGAGAGAGAAATACGACTCACAGAGCTATATCCTGCTCATTCTCTGTATCTGTCTTCTCCAACTCAGTTCCCTATACCCCTGAGAAGAGTAAGAAGTCTCTTGTTGGAACTCTGGACAGGCAGATACACTCTTCCTTGATAGCTGCCCAGCCAAGTGCCAGCCATGCTGCATGGAAGAGGATGTTGAGAGCTGGAGATCCTTCATTTAGTCCACGATGCTGTAGAGAGCCTCACCCCGTCTGTGTGACTTTGTAGAGAAACTGAGATAGCCTCTCCAGCATCAACCTCTCAGAATACATCAGAACTAAGCACATGGCATAGGGCATTTCACAATCAATCTGGGGAAGTAGAAACTGGGTTCTGAGAACAAGACAGACATTTATTTATCAAGACTAAGGCAAGACAAGAGTGGAGGTGTGGATTTGGCAAAGAGTCCCTGGGTGCCCTCCTCAGCACCTGCTCCAAAGCCTAGAACACCCACAGCTGCTTCCCTTTATAAAGCTAGCATCTCCGACCCCTCCAATATTCCACAGTCTGCTCCTGGAACTAAAGGAGCTGCCAGAAATGATAGGCTTGTCTGACATGATTGTGTGCTTCTGTGAGACAGACACACAAGGCGGAGCTCATGTGACAACAGAGGCTGAAGTGGGAGTGACGCACACACAAAGCTAGGAGAATCAAGGTGTGCAGGCAGGCAACATCAGAACCTATGAGAAGGGACAGTAACAGATGCTTCTTAGAGACCCGCTGTGCTCTGAAGACCTGTACCCCCAAACTCACTGAAATTTAGTTTCCTGTGCGTTAGCATCGGGACACTTGCCAGTATACTAGCACTACTCAAGAGAGGACTTTTGGGAGTGAATTCACTCTCTCTCTTGTGCTCCTCTACCAGGTGAGAACTGTGAACATTAGAGTCATGTTTTAAGTTTAATTACTATACTTGAGAGCTATAAAACTAAAATGCCTCAGACCTGTAAGCCCCACTTGCAAAAACTAAGAGAATTCATTCCTGTGGTTTTAAGATACAATGCTTATTGGCCACCTGGCTCAACAGCCCCTAGAAGTTAAGACCCAGCAAACAGAGTAACATTCTAGCCATCCTGGGTACATAGTAATGTATTGTCTCTGACTGACCAGTGGATGAAAGGGAGCCATGAAGTTTGGGCTGGAATTTGACCCATTGTGTGCTAATATATGCAGTGTCATAGGCATCCCATGGGGCTCACTCTTGGACTTGCCTACTTTCAGAGGCACCAAGGTGTGGAAAGTCTTTTTCCCCACTTTATATAGGGACACTGAAGCTCAGAGCAAGGGCCAAGCCAGGAGCTCTGCCTCAAAAGTTAGAAATCTGTGTTCTGAGGACAGCTCTTGGCGGCAGCACCTTGGACAGCGCCTCCGTCCCTTCAACAGGCCCAGGTTGGTCCCCCTACACTCTACAAGATGGCCCACCCACATTCTTCATGTAAACTCTAACCCTGAATAAGTCAGTGGACTGGAGAGACTTATTTGTACTCTCCTGAGTTCAGTGCTTCCACAGCCCCTGACGTCAGCATGAACACCCCACACAATAAAGGAAACTGAGTCTCCAAGTTCCCTAGATCCCTGCATGCCCTCACCTGGGCCCTTAGAGGCAAAAAAACACCAAGACTTCCACCCTGTGACTTCAGACTAGTACACTTGCCTGGTGCCTTTGCCCCCAACTAAGGCTGCCCACCCAGGATTACACCACAAAGAAGGATGTAAAAAGCACTCCATTGATAGTAACAACTGAGCAAAGCTAGAATGAGCATCTAGAGTCTCCCTGCCTGGACCATTCTTTTGCAGACAGGGAAATCTGAGGCTTAGAGAGGAAGAGTGGGAGGGAGGGGAATTAAGCGTTGTCACCCAACCTGGAAAGCCTGGGTCTCTTGCTCCACGGGATCTGATGTTCTTCCTTCTAACCCTCAGCTACCTTAAGGATGCCGGGGCCCAGTCAGAAGATTAAAGTAGCAGGAATTTAACACTGGAAATTATCAACTAGCTAGCAACAGGAAGAGGATTAACAACTAAGGATACAGAACAGAAATAGCTGATAGAAAATGCAGATTGCACCAATAGTGCTGAGGCAGAAAAGGAAAGGTATACATTTCGAAAACACTTCATCGAACCACAAAACAGGTTCAGGCCTCCCTGGGAAGAGTGTGTTCAGCATATCAAGCTGGTGATGGTCCAGTTAGGATTTAACTTACTGGTTGCTGTTGCCTCAACCAAGCAGTACAGACTAGATGATGTATGCTTACTATGCAGAGTACAGGATGAGTGACATGACTGGCCCACATCTAGAACCGCAGTTCTGGAATCTGGGAAGTCAAAGGTCAAATGACATCAAGTTCACTGTGTGGTGAGGCCTGCCCTCTATTTTTAAGGTGTCTTAATTGATGGACTCTGAATTTTCTAAATGTTCCATCAAGTCTAGTAGAGGGGCACTGGCTGCTCTTTCAGAGGACCCACGTTTGGTTCCCTGAAGTCACATAGAGGCTCACAACTTTCTGTTACCCCTTGTCCTGGAAGATCTGACACCCTCTGCGTCTTCCACAAGCACCAGGCACTCGTGCGGTGTGGATATGCATACAGGCAAATCATCCCACATAAAATAAATTTTAATTTAAGATAAAATGTTTTAAAGATGGATGATAGGGCATGGGGGAGGGGGAGAGCAGACGGACTTATTTAGCTCCCTCCATCCCTTTTACAAGCTTGCTGGGGACTTAGTCTGCCCTTATAACTTACTCACCTCCATATTATTACATTATCGATTAAGTTTCAACTTGACTATAGGGGACACATTCCAACCTCAGTAGGCAGAACCACACATACTGGTTGCTTTCCCCTTGAACATGAGCTGAGTCTCCCCCACATCTCTAGGCTAGTACTGAAGCACCTACTCACAGCCAAACCCAAGAGCCAGAAACCACCGCAGGATCCCAGGAGAAACTACTTTCCTACAGTGCCCTCTGCAGGTCAGATTTAACATTGCATTCACTGGGAAAGAAGTATTTACTGCCCTGAGCAGAGAAAGGATGTATTGAATCTGCTGAGAATCTGCACACATACACCCACCACGACCAGAGAAAACAGGACACTCCCAGAATGATACTCAGAACAGTCCACTGCTCAGGCCCCCGCCTTATCAGATCTTTATTTCCTCAGTTGGCTTTTCCATGAATACTGTACAAACTGCCCCTCCCTGATCTGCACACAGTATTATGCCCCCTCCTCATCTAAAAGCATAGTTTTGACTCCTGCTGTGGTCTTGTCTCTGTGCTTAGATCTCATCTCCGTCCTCAGAACTCAACTATCTTGAGTGGTGACTCAGCAAAGGAAGCACAAATCTGCTCATTTCATAGACGTGGAAACTGAGGTTCCCAGGGCTGAAGCAAACTGCAGGAGTTTCTCAGGTTTTACAAGGGGAGCTGAATCCATAATCTCCCTCCTCACTCCTCTCAGGCCTCTGCATTTTTAGAGCTGACAGACTATAGCGAAACTCACCACCCACAAGGTTCTTGACAACGTCACAGTCAGAAAGGGCCATGCTGCGAGTGGCAGCCTACAAAATGCTTCTCATGACCACTTTTACTCCAGAGTCTTTTTTGTTCCCACACACATGCATTATCCTAAGTGGATTCTGCCAGCTTGTAGCTCCAGCATAATGTGACTCCAAACAGGTGCCTAGGGACCACTGTCCCTGGGGCCCAGTTTCAATATGAGAGTGTTTGGGAGTTAAAAAAATTTTTTTGAATCATTTACATTTTAAGATATTCCAAAAGACATCCCCAAGGAGCTGCACGTTGAATAAAAAAAAAAAAAAAAAAAAACTCAAGGTGAGCAAAGCTGCCTGCTGCCTGCAGAAGCATCCTAACTCTGTCCCTCCCTTCAGATGGGTTCTGAAGGACACAGAGACTCTATAAAGTCGATAGGCATTTCATATCCTCCAGAGTTCATTTGGACCACAAGACCATTTCCCGCAGCCATAATAGAGTCACCTGAGGCGGGGAATCAGATGGAACAGAAGGGACAAAGAGGACACAGGCAGATCAGGTGTCTGAAGAATAAGGACAGAAGTCAGACAAAGTGGATGCTCTGCCAAAGCCTGTCGCTAAGGCTTGGCCCTGTGCTCTCCTACTGGTGGACTCTCTGCTCTGCATCGCACTCATTCCCTCTCTCCTAGATTACCTTGAACCACAAAGATCATATGTGAACCACAGCCTTAGCAGAGAGAATCAGCTAGAAGCCACTTCCTCCGCCTGGAAAACTCTGTGCCCTCAGTGCAACAATGGCTCTGGGAGAGCCGTGGGCCCCACAGACGGCTGCAGCTCCGAAGCCTCAGGGTGGGAGTGAAAACATCACTAATGACTTCAGTCAAGGCCTCAAAAAGGATGGTGTATGGCCCGGCCCGCTCGATTGTTTCACCTAGGCAAGTTGCACACATGACCCCTTCTCTGGTAGAACCAATATCTCAGCCTTTCTGGGCTTACCAAAGAGGTAGCTGGGCAGACCTGAGCAATTCTGAGCATGTGTGGGCCAGTGCTGCAGGCACACCTCTGTTTTATTCCCTATTAGCCCTGTAATGGGATACATAGTGTGTAATAGGTACATGAATCAAACAATTCCTGAGGCTCTACCGGAAACCTTACTCCATCCTTCTGACTTGGCCAGCTCTTCTCCATCTGGCCCATCTGACATTTCTGAGCCTGGCAGAACAGAGACTAGAGAGTGGCATGATCTCAGGGTTTTGTAAATGACACGGATCAAATCATCTCAAGAGTCATTCTCCTTTCACCCTTGAAAGCCAATCTCTTTCCAAGAGTGAGGGCTTGAGAGATCCAAGCAGTGGCCCATGGGGCAGACACATTGGCTGGGAATGTCCTGGCTACTTCATCTCCACAGGACCCACCTCTCACAGCCTGCCAGCTGGCTGCCTTCCTCAACAATTTTCCCTATACCCACACACTCTCTAGTGCATCGTTCCCACTAAGGAGGAGGCTCTGCAGGCTAGTACAACCAGAACCACATAACCAACCATCTCGATCTGGCTGCCAAGGTCACCAGATACCACTCTATGCTCCAGCTTTCTCAGGACTTGCCAGTGTCTTCCTTGCTGGTGTATGGTAGAAATTCCTTAATTCTTCCCTTGGAAACATGGCCCAAGATGGGTGTGGACTGCAGCTAAATTAATGTCTTGATTCCCTCTGCTATTTCTGAACCCCAGCCCTAGCCCTGCCATGCCCAGTCCTCAAGACTGGCTTTTCATTCTGTAGAAGAATGAACTCAAGCTACAGCCTGGGCACTTAGCCCAGTCAACTGTGAAAGCACCCATCCCTTGAGGAGCTCTCATATAACAACTTTCCTTACTAAGTACAAAAGTTCCAAGTGGAGGCACCCCAAAAGATGGTGCAGTGGGCAAAGCACTTGCCTTGATAGCCCAAAGACGTAGCTAGGTTCAAACATGTATTTTTATAAAGAATCTGGCATAGTAACACATGCTTTTAATCCGAGTGCTGGGAAAGCAGAAACAGGTAGATCCTTTGGGCTCAGTGGACAATCAGCCTAGCCTACTTTGTGAGCACCAGGCCAGGGAGAGACTTTGTCTCCAAAAAAAAAAAAAAAAAAAAAAAAGATGAATGCCACCTAGGTGTAAATTCAGCATTGTCCTCTGTCCTTCACACACACACACCAAGTGGAATGGCCAGCTCCCCCAAATGCCTGACTCCCTATTTAGCTCCACCTTCTACGTGCCTTATGAGACCACTGGGTCACTCACAAGTTAGATGCATTCATGGTGGGACACAAAACTCCCAGGATGCCATAAACACAAAGTGTAGTTTCATGCCACCTGAAGGTACAGATCTCACAAAGATGAGATAATGGAAGTGAGGTAATTACTCATGAGGTAATGGAAGTGCGTCTCAGTGTGGTTGGTCCTGAACAGCCCTGCTGCTGAGATGTGACATCATGGACAAGTTACTTGCCTTCTCTGTGACTCCTTCTGACACGAACAATAACATAATCTACTATGTACAGTTGTCATGGAAAGAAAGAAGGAAATCTTAAATACTCATAGAGAGCCTGGGCCATGGTGAGTTCTCAGAAAACGTTACTTATTAGCGGCTGTGTGCAAGGGTCTGACCCTCAGTAATTAACTAAGGGGGACCCATGAGGAGAATGAATAAACACCCCAGCAGAGGATCATTTAAATACCAGCGCTCTAAGCGAGGCCTTCAGGGAAACTTAGTCAGTCCATCAGCATTCTGCAAAAATAACCCTCTTTCTGCTTCGTCTGTGACAAATATGGGAAATGTGTCCTAACATGGCATTGTACCATCTAGTCAAAAAATTTCACCAGAAACAAAAAATGTGATTCTGTCTTTGTCTACACACAAAAAGTACAGTTAAGTATAATGAAATACTGTTAAACAGAAGATATAATTAATGTACTTTAGCTTTTATTTGAAGGATAAATTGATCTGATTCAATAGAAGGACAGGCATAAAGGGCTGACACTAACCAAACAGAACTCCCACTCACATAGGTGATTCAAAGTTTATGGTACAAATGCATTAATATTTCTGTGCTCACAGAGAAAGCCTAAGACAGGGAAGACTCAAGCAGCCTCTTCATGTTTCTGTGTATGTGTGTATGCATGAGTGTATGCATACATGTTGGGGAGTGTGAGTGTGTATATGAGTACATATGTATGTGTGTGCTTGAGAGTTCATGTGTATGTATGTGTGTGTATGTGTGTGAGTGTGTGTGTGTGTGTAAGTGTGCATGTGAGAACATGAACGTGTGTTTGAGCATGTGTGTGGGCATGTATGAATGTATATGAGTATGTGTGTGTGTATGTGTGTGTTTGTGTGTGTGATTACGTGTATGAGTGCACATGTGCATATTTGTGTATGTGTATGAATTTGTGTGAGTCTGTGTGTCTGTGAATGTGTGTGAGTGCGTGTATGTGTGAGTGTGTGTGAGTGCATATGTGAGTACACATATATGTGTGTGTGCATGTGTATGTATGTGTGAGTCTGTGTGTATGTACATGTGTGTGAGTCTTGTGTGAGTCTGTGTGTGAGTGTGAGTCTGTGTGAATGAGTGTGTGTGTGGAGAGTGCATGTGTGTGTGTGAGTGAGTGAAAGTGTGTATGAATGAGTGTATGAGGGTGTGTGAGTATATTGGGAGTGTGTGTGTATGTGTGTGTGTGTGTGTGTGTGTGTGTGTGTGTGTAAGTGTGTGTGTGAATGAGTGTATGAATGAGTGAGTGATGGGGGTCAGAGGTTGATATTAGGTGTCCTCTTCAATCACTCTGTTTTGATACAGTGTCTCTCACTAAACCTGGAACTCAATTAGACCAGACCTTGCACAACTCCAGAGTCCTCCCACCTCTGCCTCCCCAGTGCTGGGATTACAGGTCTGTGCCCAGCATGTCTGGCTTTCAGCATCGCTTCTGGGGATAGAACTCAGGCCCTTATGCTTGCACAGGAAGCACTTAACTCACAGAGCAGTCTCCCCAGCCCAAATTCCTTTGTTTGATTCATAAGTATTTATTGTGCAGAAGGATGCACTGGGGATACAAGGGTAAGTAAGCAGACAAAAAAGAAAAGGAAAAAACACCAAGCCTTTTTGTAGGCTTACAGTCCAATTTGAGAAGGGAAGGCAGAGGACAAACCTTAAACCACAGACATGCTCAGTATTAGGTGAGAAATTCAGTGAGGAAGAAAAGGAGACACTAGGTGTCAGAGCCGGGGTGAGCCTGGATGTCTGTCTGAGACAGTGGCAGCTGGAAAAACTGAAGTCCTGAGGCTCTGCACACAAGAAGGTAACGCAGCAGGGGCACAAAGCTGCTTGAGGAGAGGAGAGTTCCCAGAGCCTGGCAGGCCATTCGTTATCATCTGGGCTCATGGGAGCACAATGGCTCTTGAGCAGAAGCAGCCAGATACTACCTACTGGAAATTAAGGGAGCCAAAGGACCACTGTCTGTAACAGGGTTAAGCAGGGCCCACAGTTGTGGTGGTAGGAGGCAGGGTAGAACCACGTGAATCTGATGGTCTGGAAGGATTTGCTGGTGACAGGCATACAGGTCACAAAGGGGGAGTCGGGGCTAATGCAGATAGCTTCTGTCTAAACCAAGCCAGGGTCAGACATGAGGGCTTAGGACAATTCTTGAAAGCTGAGGGCTGCTGCTCAAATAAGCCAGGAATATACTAACTCATGCTTCAGCCTCAGTGCATACCAAGGATCACCACAAAAGGTCTATGACCTGTGGACTCCTTATCCGCTCAAAACATGAGGGAAGCTGAATCATGAGATATAATAATGATTTTAAAAACAAAAACTCAGAGTCATTAAGTGGCAAAATCAAGAGAGGAACCTGGGACTGTCCTACATGAACCACCAGTATCCTTCACAATTGCTGAACAGGTGTTCTCCCTCTGTGTGTCTGTTCTGTAGGGGAGGTGGCCACAGAGTCCCCCACCTACAGCAGTCTGTGTTGCAGAATCAAAGGTGAGAGGCCCTGCTGCTGTGGATCTTGGCCTTTCTGCAGCTGATCCTAGACCTTGGGAAACTTTCTCCTGAGGTCTGCCATTCCTATATGGGCTATGTAGGTCCTCAAGGTCCTTCTATTGAATACTATCATTTCAAAAACAGTCCAGCAGGGCCAAAAGACCCTTTCAGAGTCCATTCAAAGAAAGGTTGCATCATCATCTATGAGAAGCCCTGCCAAGATGCCTTTGGTTCAGCCTGTGCCGTGTAGACTTCATTGACAGCTTATAAAAGAAGAAACTGAGATACACAATGTTTCCATAACATGCCTAAGTTCAACTGGCTCCTATCTTTCCTGTGTGGCTTTGGATAAGGTGCTTAGCCTCTCTGGTCTTACAAAGTTATTCTACCACTAGAGTGCCCTAGTCATCAGCTCTGAAAAGTGGGGTTCCTGTCACATACATATACTCAAAAACAGCCAAGATTTTTGTGTTGTTGTCTTTTTTAAAATTATTATCACCTTCATCCTTATTATGGTATACCTGGCATACTATGTATATATAGATATACTATGTATACTTACAGAACCTGCCCAAATTGCTAAGGGATCTCATTACAGATGCAAAAAGACTGGCATAGGAGGAGGAGTAAAGAAATGAATGAATGAACATGTCACCCAGAGAAAGTGCTAGAATGCAGAAGAGGGCAAAGAGGTATGAAGTATGCTTAACTGGGCTGGGGACAGAGGGAGCTGGTGGATATATAAAAAATGAGGCTATGTCACCACAGCCACATAACCTGCCACTCAGCTGGTATTTCCCTTTACTTCCAGAGTATGAATCCGAGAGCTGTTTGCATATCACTGCTTGGTGATGCTGGTGAAAATGTCAATGAATCATAATTGATCCATAAATGGACCTCCCAGCACAAGTTATCCTTCTAAAACCCCAGGGATGCTTTATAATCTTTTTAATTTATGGCTCATTTGAGAACTCATCACAGACAACAAACCTAATAAATCGTAGGTTAAAAGGACTCCAGACAGAAGAGTGTGGGGCCTCTCATGTGATGGGTGGCAGCACTGAACCTTTGAGATAATCATAGCAACTGTCACCAGGGAGACAGCTGCAAGAAGGTCTGGAGTCATCATGGTGACAGCTGGACACAAATGGCCCTTCCTGGCTCAGCTGGGGCTGGAGGAGAAGAGCATCTCTGGGTCATGCACTGACACGGCCATTCACTGGCTCTGTTGGCGCTGGGTTTTGTCTCAGCTTACATGAGATACATCTGGGCAATCACTGCCTTGAGCACCATTGTGTGCACATTTTGGTCCCAGGTTCAACAAGCTCCACTCCACAGAGCTAAAAGCTGAGACTTAGTGATCTATACAGATGAGCAAATGAAAAGTTTGAGTGCACACACACACACACACACACACACACACACACACATTCATTTACATGTCCTTGCCTGGACTTCATTCCCTCAGGCTCACCAGCTCGAATCTGGAAATTTCATATGGAAAACTCTGTGGTCACATGTTAGCCAGGGGTTCTCCCACAGCACAGCTCTTCTTATTACAAGCTTGTGTTTATGTCCCACTAACATGACTACTCCAGTCAGGCAATCCACGCCTGGCCCCAGCACCCCACGCCCACTAGTTGTTTCATTTGGCAAATAGATCATTGGGTTCTTTACACAACATCTACTTATCCTACCTACCTCATCCCTGAAAAATCTAGAAGATTTTGAATATATTCAACCCAGCACACCTTTTAAAGGAAAGAACTAATAAACATCATGGTGAAGAAAGGAGCTGATAGGACAAAGCTCAGCTTACAGAGGCCAGAGGCTGACTTCAGGTACCTTCTTCCTCCTGTCCTGAACATAGCCAGGCTAATCAGCTACCCTCTGTCACTCTCTACTCTGTTTTTGGTGACAGAATCTCTCACTGAACCTGGAGCTTTCCATTTTGTCAAGACTGGCTGGCCAGCAACTCCCAGGAATCCTGTCTCTGGCAGCCTAGAACTGTGGTTACAGGCCCATGCAGACACACCCACTACTATGAACACACCTCGAGGGATACTTGTGGGGATGTTCAAGAAACAAATCTATGTGAAAATCCATTTAGAAAGAACTGTGTGTCATTCCTGTGAGAAGACCATGGGGATCCTGTGAGAACAGCTTCAGGGAATCTGTAGAAACTGCTGTGGGAAAACCTGCTGAATGTCTGTAGAGATGGTTATTGGGAGTAGGGCTGGGGAGCTGGCTAGGTCAGTGATGTGTTTGCTATAAGCAAAAATGTGAATTCAGACCCCCAACACCCAACACACAGCCAAGCACTGTGGTACAAGCCAGGGATCCTAACACTGAAGAAGCAAACACAGGAATATTGCTGGGGTCTGCTGGCCACCTACCTAGTCTGGTCAAACTAGTGACCTCCAGTTTCCATGATAAGCCCTGTCTAAAGGTATAAAATGGGGAGTGTTAAGAAGGATACATAACATCAACCTCTGCCCCTCCTCTCTCTCTCTCTCTCTCTCTCTCTCTCTCTCTCTCTCACACACACACACACACACACACACACACACACACACACACACTACTTATGAGAACACCTATAAAAATTCCTGTGAGAATAAGTGTGTGAAATATGACCACACCCTCGAGAATCTGTGGATGTCTTGAAGGATATCAGGAAGAACGCACATGACTGAGAACAACCCTACTGGACTGCCTGTGGAAAGCTTACTGTAATACTGGTGAGAGTGCATGTATAGGTACCTGAGGAAAGATGTTTTCCTTGAGATTATCACTATGGGTTTGATCACAAAAGAAACAACGTGGCAGTGCATCAAGCTCAGTCATAATAATTTCAACTTAAATGTTCTTCAAAGTACATCCTACTAATCTCCCAAGAAGGACTTAGAAAAACCCAAGTACTGCACCCGTAAGATGCCTAGCATTAAGCAAATATAGCCTCCTGGTGAGTCCCCTGGCTGGCTTAGCAGGAAAATGTAACCTAAATGGCTCAATGAGTTAAGGCAATCGAAGGTTGTTGAATAAGTGCCAACTCGATGTTGGAGAACATCTGCCAAAAATGACAATCAGGGGGTTTAGAGCAACTCATTGTGAGCCACATTTCCTTTTAGACTAATGAGGCTATTTCTGGTTTGCAACAATAAAGCCATGTCATCTGCATAGAAAAGACCTCTGTTTCCTGTTCCCCATAGCAAAGTTATTCATTCAGCTCATCCAAAAATCTTTCAAGCCATAAAACACCCATTAAAGGGGGTAGGGAACCTGAGCTCTGGTGCTGAGATTGAAACCACCACTATCTGATTCTTGGAGACTCTGCCCCTACCCACCCTGGGTGCATAAGCACTCATGGCCAGGTGGGGACTAACCCAGCTCCTGTAGCTTAGCCTATAATTAGTTTCTCTCTATTGAGTCAAAGGCCAAAATCAGTCATGGCGTTGTGATTCTTATATTGTTCCTGACAAATTTTTGTACACGTGGTATGAATACAGAGGTCAGTGGTGTGGAATAAATGTGCCTGAAATCCAGGGGCTCCTTATACAAAATATCATCCTGCAAAGTCTAGACTTACAATTTTAAGCAGAGAAAAATCGACAGGTACCAAGCCAGGTGTGGTGGTGCACGCCTTTAATCCCAGCACTCAGGAGGCAGAGGCAGGCGGATTTCTGAGTTTGAGGCCAGCCTGGTCTACAGAGTGAGTTCCAGGACAGCCAGGGCTATACAGAGAAACCCTATCTCGAAAACAAAAACAAAAAACAAAAAAAAAACAACAACAAAAAAAAAAACACTACAGGTACCTTAGTTGGAAGGCCAAGTAACCCAATGAATCTATCATTTGTGGAGCAGCAGGGGGTGGAAGGTGGAAAAACAGTCCTTTACAAATGGGATTATCTGCACTTGGGGTCCATCCACACAAGATCACGCTGAGTGAACAACCACTATACTCAACACTGGAAATCTGGCCGATGCAAGCCAAGACGTGCTCTAAGTGAAAACTACACATCAGATTGCAAAAATTTCATCTGGAAGGCCAGCAAGATGGCTCAGAGGGCAAAGGCATTTCTTGCTTACAGATGCAAACCTTATCACCTAAGTTTGATACTCTAGAGCCTACTTGAAGGTGGAAGGATAGAACCAACTCCACAAACTTGTCCTCTGCCCTTCATACATGTGCATAACACACATGGGTACATGCACACATATACACACATTTATTACTAATAAATGATTTTAATGTAAAATTATATTGAATACACACTGAAATAGTAATATTTGGATCTTTTATGTAAATAGAATGCAGTAGTCAATGCCTTACTTGAAGTCTATATTGCTATAACAGAATTTTTAAGACTGAGTATGTATAAGAGATTTTGTGCTCAATGGTTTAGAGACCCCATCTTGTTGGCCTCAACTGAGGGCCATCAGACTGTATCACAAATGAATTTATGGTGTCACGTGATGAGAGAGAGAGAGAGAGAGAGAGAGAGAGAGAGAATCACATGAAAAGAGAGAAAGCAGGAATACAAAACAAGAGAAGCAAGTTCCTTTTGGATCCATCTGCTCTCAGGGTATCTAATCCAGCCCTGAGAAGCAAGTGTTAGTCCCTTCTAAGGATAGTGACTTTGGTAACCTAACCCCACTAAACGATACCTCTTACAGGTTCCATTGTATTCAGAACCAAGTCTTCAGTACATGAGCCTTTGAGAGACAAACCAGGCCCAAACCACAGAATCCAAACTGTTAATCAACTTGTTTGGATTTTTACTTTTGTTTAAGGACTAGAGATTTGGAAATTGCTTGCACATTGTGGCACGCATAGCCTCAAAAGAATAAAATAAAATAGCCAAAAATAGACTTAACCAAGGATGTGAAGGACTTCTAAAATAAAAAACAAGAAAGAAATAGAAAAATTCACTATAATATAGAAAGACTGCCCAAGCATATGGCTGAGTATAATATTATGACATGGCTAAATTTCTAAAAATAATCTACAGTGCAGTTACTGTCAAAATTGCAATGGCAGTCTTCACGGAGCAAGAGAAAACAATCTTAAATTCACATAAAATCACCAAATACCCCAAAGAGTCAAAGCTATCTGAAGCAGAAGGAACAATGCTGAACTATGACAACACATGCTTTCAAACTATTCTGCAAAGTCAGAGGAACAAACCCATCAGGGCAATAGAGCAAAACAGAGATGCAAATGAAAACAAAACAAAACAACAACAACAAAAAAAGTAAAAGGAAAAGCCAGAAATAACCCCAGACATCTACAGCCATGTGCTTCCTAACAAAGATGCTAAAAAAACGTATGTCAGAGAAAAGATGACCTCTCTAACAAGGCTGCTTGGGGAAATGGATATCAATAAGTAGATGGGCCAGATCTGTGTCTCTGATCACCCCAGTTTCCCTCCTGTTGTCATGATAAAAAAAACACTCTGATCAAAAGCCACTTAGGAGAGGGAAGGGTTTATTTGGCTTATACTTTAAGGTCACTGTTCATGAACTTAAAGCAGAAACCACAAAGCTTGTACACAGGCTCCTGCTTAAGGAGCCTTCTTAGCATAGGATTATTTGCCTGGGGAATGATGCCACCACAGACTCATTTGACATAAATAATTCTTCAATTGAAACTCCCTTATCACATGACCCTAGGCTCAGTCAAATTGACAGTTCAAGCTAACTAGGATACTGACCTATACAAAAATCAATGTCAAACTAATCAAAGACTTCAGTATTAAAGCCTTGAATCCACTAAGGGAAGGCACTGCAAGATATAGGCACAGGCAATGAATTTCTGAAAAAGACTTCAGTAGCTCAGGAAATAATCCTAATAACTGACTAATGGAATTGCATGAAATTAAAAAGACTTCATATAATAGAAAACAACCAAGAGTGGAAAACTAGCTTATACCACAGAGGAAAGTCTGCTTACAGATATTTATCTAACAGGGAACTAATATCTAAAGTATATAATGAACTCAAAAAAATCAAATGCCAACAATATAAATTCTCCACCTAATTAGTAGATATGTTAAATGAACAGACAACTCTCAAAAGTAGAAACAGCCATTGAGCACATGAAAGGAGGGGCAATGGTCTGAACCCAAAAGGAGATGCAAATCAAAACTTTGCCTCACCCATGGCAAACCTACCTCACATTAACTGGAATGGCTACTGTCAAGTAAGCAAGGACAGGAAGGAAGGAATCGCCACGTGTGTAAAGTAGCGAAGCTGTTCTGAAAATCAGTATAGAGTCTACTCGAACACCTAAAACTAGATATTGACCATCTACCATATACCATTACACAGTATGCAGACTTGTGTAACTGTGACTCCTGTGACTCAATCCACAACAGCCAAGATACTTACTTAATTGCCATAAATGTCCATCAGTGAATGAATAGATGAAGAAAATGGAATGTGCTACGCAGAGTGAAGCACACTCACTCAGTTGTGTAAAAGAATGAAATTGTGCCAGTCACAAGGAAATGGGTATAACTGGAGATCACCATGTTAAGCAAAATAAGTCAGACTCAGATGAACATAACATGATTCCTTTCATCCATAGATCTAGATGCCTAATAGAAAGGGGACTATTTCAGTAAAGGCAGCCAGCAGAAGGAGAGGCTGGTGACTGGGGGAGGGTGGGCAAATATAATCAAAGTACATTGTATACATGTATGAAAATATATTGAAAAATTTTGTTTTTATAAAAATATATAACAATTAAAAGTATACCTTGGCTTGGAAAAGTATAGTGTGTTCTTTAAAAATCTCTAGAAATAAATTCTGAAGATTCTTATAAAAATGCTGTTTGTGAGCTGTTTCTATTAGTTCAATTCAGCTTTTCCACGTCATACACATTTCAAAGCATCTTGTCTAGGGAGTGGGAGTTTGATCACTTGTAGAGCTCAGGCTGAGGCACACACACACACACACACACACACACACACACACACACACACACCAGCAGATTTGCTCCACCTGTTGGCAGGTCCATGTGCCTCCCTTAACCTTTGGTCTAGTGGGTAACAGAGTACTTGCCCACAACACAAACTCAAAGGGCTAAGGCCCCTTTCCTTCCTGGACCACTGTGCAGTGCCTCCCCCTGCTTTGTTCTGCAGATTTATCACTGGTGATATCTAGGAAAGCCCACCTCTTACACTACTTGGAGCAGCACAGCAAATCAAAATCTAGTTTGGAGTTGCTCAATTCATGAATAGCTACTGGCTCAAGTAAACTCTTCACAGTCCCACTGCGCTTCCAAGTACCTTTCACAGTGTTGAGGTGCTTTCCCTCTATCCTCAAGGCCAACTCCATGAAAACAGGGACCTTATCTTTTTTCACTGTGACTGTCTCTTTCTGCTCACTTTCCTGTCTGGCATACCACCATGCGTGCTTTAGTAATCTTTGTCAAGGGGATGGAGAGATTGCTCAACAGTTATGAGCATTGACTGCTCATTCAGAGGTCCTCGGTTCAATTCCCAGCAACCACATGGTGCCTCATAACCATCTGTTATGGGATCTGATATCCTCTTCTGGGGTGTCTGAAGACAGCTATAGTGTACTCATAATAAATAAATAAATAAATAAATAAATAAATAAATAAATAAACAAACAAACAAACAGATAAATAAATCTTTTTTTTAAAAATCTTTGTTGAGTACATCTTTCCATCAAGTTCTTCATAAGCACCTCTCCAAACCTCCTCTCACATCAATGAAAGCAGAAACACAGTAGCTCGTGGACTCACACAGCCCTGCTCCAAGGCCCCTTCCTGCTCTTGCCACTTGTGTAGCCTGCTCATTTTTCAACGCCCACTCCCGATCCTGTCTCAGGAGGTCATGAAGGCACTGGAGAAAGAAAGGAAAGTGGAGCCTCAGAACCAAGCATGGAAGTTTAGCTCTTCCCCTGCAGGGCCCTGGGCAAGTCACAGAAAATCCCAGAAGGTGGGAGTGGAGAGAAGGTTCCATTAGTAAGTATGAGGAATTGAGAAAAATCCCCAGAACCACATAAAAAGCCAAGCATGGTGCACTTTAACCCCAGCACTGGGGAAGCAAAGGCATATAGATCCCTGGGGCTCACTGTTCAGGCAGCCTAGCCAACTCAGCAAGCCAAATGCCCCCATGAGACATGCTGTGATGGACAGAGCTTGAGAAATAGCACCCAAAGTTTATTTCTAGCTTCCATAAGCAGACACTCATGCACACGGACACATGTGCACACTAAAAGACAACGGGGGGGGGGGGGGTGCAGAACAGAAGCATGGTTGCTTCACTACAAAATGAGGCTAACAGCCCTGTGCAGGGCTGGCTTATTTGCTTGTGTGTGTTTAGTTAGACAAAACTGAGGCGGCTGGGAGAGACTTACAAATGCTGATACTTCCTTTCTTTCCCTCTCCTATGCTTCAAAGCACTCCTTGACCCAAAAGGCCACATAACCTCTTAATCCTCTGTCAATTAAAAAAGCAAAGGGAGGTTTACCAAAGAATGAAGGCATTTATTGACTCTAAGGCTGCCACGCATTGGGCATGAGGTGGACACTCAGGAGATATGTAATATACCTATACATAAAAAGCCTCCAGTTCAGAAGTCAGAACTATGACTAGTCTTCAAGAGACAGCTTAGAAGAAGACCCAGCGTCCAAGTCCACACCACAGAAGGGTATTTTATTGCGGCTAAGGAGAAAGTTCAGTTGACAAAGTGTTTGCCATATGAGCTTGAACACCTGAGTTCAGATTTCCAACACCCATACAAAACTTTGGAGTTGTCTGTCTGCACTCCCCACATTGTGGAGGCAGAGACAGGAGGATGCCTGAGACTTGCTGGTTTGTCAGTCTGGCCAAATCAATAAGCTCCAGGTTCAATGAGACACCCAGTCTGAAAAATACCAGATATGGAATTCTGACCTATAGGTGTGCACATGCACACACACACACACACACACACACACACACACACACCCCTGCACACATATCAGCACACACAAAAGAAGGGTCTTTTTTTTTTTCTTTTCTGGTTTTGTTTGTTTCTTTTGTTTTGTGTTGTTGTCGTTTTATAGGTCTCTCTATTGCATAGTACTGGCTGTCCTGAAAATCACTTTGTAGACCAGGCAGACCTCAAACTCAGAGAGATTCACCTGCCTCTGCTGATTGCTAAATGCTGATATTAAAGGCATTTACCACCATGCTCAGAATAAAAAGGGTACTCTATAGAAAGACAAAATCAAAGGAATTCACAGAACTAAGCCAGCAAGTACAACAACCGTGACCATCTCTCTCTCTTCCATTATCAAATTCGAAGGTTGCAGCAGGTAGACTCAGGATGGCAACCTAGTGTGAGGGACATGGTTTTAGAGCCAGGTTTAACTCAGTACCTTCTGCTGGTTAGCTGTGCAGCTCTACTTTTTCTTCTCCACCTCTCTGGGCATATCTCCTCAGCTGGAAAAATGGTGCTGTTAACAGATAAATGTTAGGGCTCTGCCTTCAACCATGGCTACCTCTGACAAGTTGCCCTCCTGAATAGAAACATTTTTGGTCAAGCATTACTGAGAACAGCTTTTGTAGGACTCTGTCCTTGACAATATTATATTGTATAGAGGAGACACCATTCAAATTTTGACTGAATGTGAATTCAAAGACTTAAAATAAACCTATATTTTCTTTCTGGGCATTTCCTTGTTCTAGATCACTGTATGCTGGGTACTGCACTGCTTTCTGTGGAAACAGAGTCTTCCCCATTCTTGTTTGGCGGGGGGAGGGGGGGCTCTCACGTGTGGGTGCACACAAGAGTGTGCTCTCACACTCATGTCTCAATGTGTGGAGCACACCTATATGTGGGTATGCAGAGATGGATATGCACATTTACATGTGGAAACCCAAGGATGATGTTGGGAATTATCCTTCAATGACTCTTCCACCTTATT
Organism: Mus minutoides; assembly: GCA_902729485.2. Classification (NCBI taxonomy): domain Eukaryota; kingdom Metazoa; phylum Chordata; class Mammalia; order Rodentia; family Muridae; genus Mus; species Mus minutoides. The sequence goes on along the minus strand of LR749499.1, from coordinate 2,489,457 downwards.
AACTAAAAGGGAATCTCAAAATCACACCTGAAGCTCACTGATAAGTTAGGTCTCACAGGCAGCTTGTTCTGAGGATGCCCTGTCTCTGCCCTCCCTTCCAGGCTGGTATTACAAGTAGACAGTCACACCCACCCACCATCTGCATGAGTTCTGGGGATATGGATTCTAATCCCTACACTTGGGCAGCAAGTGCTTTAACCACTGAACTACCTCTTCAGTCCACTTAGCTCTTAAAAAAAGAAGATAAATAAATATGTTTTATAAAAAGTTTTAAGTGAATTTAAATCTCAAGTGTTTGAGACAGTCTTTATTAGTCTTCAAGAACAGCATTCACTTCCACAGGAAATCAGTATTCTGAACCTGCTTTTCCTGGTCTTTGTTCTGAGTTCCTGTAAGCATTCCATTAGAACTTGAGCAGTTGTAAGGAAGCTGTCTCTTTTTAAATGCAAACGTGCACACTGATTTACACATTGCTTTACACATTTGGCCTCTTTCCACTTTTTAAAAGTCTTAAATAAAAAAAAAAAAACGAAGTGGATAAAACACTATACAAAGTCAAAAAATTGGAAGATGTACTTCTTGTGGCTTTGATGAAGCATTTAAATGACTAACTTGTTAGATCTAGTTTAAACGGAACACCACAAAATGTCTAACTAGTACAAATGCATGGATTGTTCTGAGCACACATGTACTGACCAGTGGCTTCAAAGGCATGAGGTTGTTTTTAACGTCTTATTGACTCTTTGTGAATTTTAATCACTCACCCCAATCCCACTCATCTCCCTGTCCCTTCGTATCTACCCTCTACCCTTGCAATCTCTCCCCCAAAAGGAAAAAAATAAAATAAAATCATATCATCATGGAAACTACAGTGTGTCACTGTGTCCCACAGTTCACCCTTTTGTCCACACATCTTCATTTGCAAACGTTCCTTGCAGTGAGTCACTGGTCTGGTTCAAGACCTCTGGCTTCTGCTACACTATCAATACTGGCTCCTTACCAGGGCTTCCTGTTGTTGCCCTGAGTCACGGAGATCCTGTAGCTTTGAATCTGCCGGACCAGCACCTTCATGCATTCCAGCAGTTCATTGATAACATAGATATTAGGGTGGGCCAACTCAAAGCCCTGAATCTAGGTGATATCCCTGAGTTAGGCAAACCACCAGCTGTCCCTCACCCACACCACCAGGCCCAGCTTGCCAGCCCTGCCTCAACTGCCGTACCTCACCCGAGTGTTATAGTCAGCAAGGGATGGGGCCAACTTTCGGGCTATCACATTTCAGCACACCCACCTGCCATAAGCAGAGACGGGCTGTGAGCAGAGCCCATCAAAGGCATGTGTTAATTGTGAAATAGAAGAAAAGAAACTGCATTTCCAAATACATGTAACAAACTCTGTCACCACAAATATTCTACTCGATTTGTGTATTATAGGATGTCTGTTTTATAATTTTGTATGACATACGAACTTCCTTAAGACTTTTTTCTTTACAGTATTATGTGAGTACTTACGTGTGCGGGCACATGGGTGCATGGGTGCAGCACTGGCAGAGGCCAGAAGAGGGCAGCTGATGCCCTGGAGCTGAAGTTACAAATAAGGTTCACCACCAAGTATGTGCTAGGAACCAAACTCACATCCTCTGCAACAGCAGCCTTAATGCTCTTAATGCTCTTAATGCTGCGCCTTCTCCATCACCCCTGGGTGGGTTGGTTGGTTGGTTGGTTGGTTGGTTGTTTTGTTTTGTTTTTATGTAGTTTTTTTAAAAAATAGTTATGTAAAATCATAGTCACAAAGAATTGATATCATTTCCTTAAAACTGGAGATGTTACATTTGGCAGCAGCTTCTAGGTTTTACTTGCTGTGCTCTGTACCAGGGGATAACCTGTATAAGCAACCTGTAGCTGTTCCCAGCACTTACTTTCAGTTCAGAATAAAGCAATGGAAATATACATAGCACTCTCTTCCTGTGATGTAATTAGATCAAGATGTATAAATTTAACTGTTGTGTGCACAAACTGTCCATTTGTCCAACTTACTGTTTGTTAACACACCTCTCCTAGATTTCTTTACTTGACCCAAGTGAAACATTAACCTAAAACCAAGATGAGGAGACAGAAACGAAATGCCAATTAGTTTCAAACTCAGAAAGTAAATATATATATAAGAACACCAGGCTAGTTGCTGAGTGCGTGAATTTGTTTTGGGCTTTGAGGAAAAAGCATCAGGATCCATTCAGAGAACCAGTCACATGACTCGACTGCCTGCAGAGCAGGAGTAGGCATCCCATAAACCACTTAAGGCTTCTGACTCACTAACACTTTCCACTTTGCTCTCGCCCCTCCCTTGGAGCCTGCAATCAATCAGAAGATGGCGGCTTCACTGTTGGAAAATCCCTGCTTCTTCCAGCTGGCATGAGCCTCTGTAGATCACTGCAGAACCTAATCTCTGCCTGATAAACCAGAGATTTTGGCACTTCCAGAAGATCTGCTCCTGAACAGGACCTCTTCATCTGTTTCCCCATCTCAGGGAAGTCCTCCCTCTTCTAACTCTTCCTCCTCCAACTCAAAGAAAGGGGAACAACTGTGCCTACCCCCACATCCCCCCGTGAAGAGGTCTGCATTCTAACATGATGTTCACATTCACAGTTGGTTAGGGCATTGCTCATTCTGTGTTGTAACACCCTGAGGCTTCGCAGGACAGTCCTTAAATTTCACCTGTCACTCCATCCCCTGTACCCCATTGTTCTGAGTCTCAGTTTCTCCATATGCCCCACACACACTTTAGAATGCCTTCCCTGCTCTAGCACTGGCAAGCCAAGAAACACATCTGTGAGGGACTACCTCTGGCTGAGCCTCACCCAGCACACCCAGGTTCACCCTATAAACCTCTGCAAGTCCCACAAATTCTCTTAAGTGTTTTAACACATTTCACTGGGCCTTGGCCGTTCCTCCCCGACCTTCTGCTCTTCTCTGTTCCACCTGGACATTTCTTCAGCACCACGCCTCTGCAAGGCATCCTGTATCTATCCTCCAATCCTGGCTGTTTCCCTCAGCTCTCCACCCAACACCTGCATCCCATCCCATCTCCTAGGGTGGGGACTTGTTTCCCTTATCAGCCCACCCTCCTCCCTGGTTACACATTTCTCTGAGCAGAATTCCTGGCAAGATAGAGCAGTGACGGTCAGCTCCAAGCCCAGAGTTTACTGGACTGGGAGTCTTTGTGGCTGTCTCAGAGACAGTAAAGGGTGATCAAGCAGGAAAAATTAGTAAGGACCCAAAAAGAAGGAGAAACGAGTGGCTAAAGAATTTAGTATGTGACTGGAAGTCAGGGAGAAGAGAACAGAATAAAGCCAACACCAGCCCAGAGAGCACTGGCCTCAGACCACAGGCCTGAGCACAGACCCAGCAGTGAGCCAGCCTTAGCCTCTACCTGAAGATCTGCAGAGGCACAGGAGCCCTGGAAGTCTCATTCCTGAGACTAGAAGTTGGGTTGAGGAAGTCCAGACGGACCTCTGAGAAGACCTTTCAGCCACAAAGAGGCTCAGGGTTCACTTGGCCACCTAGGGCCCATAGGTGGCAGCCTAGCCTCCCAGGAACTGCCTGAAGCCAGCAGGAAGGGGACACAAGGCAGAGAGAGGACAAAGGTGGACGCTGGCTCCAAACCTCATCCTACCAGCTCTGCCTGTTTTCTCTTTGTTTTCTGGTACCATTACACATTTCGCTCCAGGATCCTTGCCTAGGCCGGTAACTGTGAAAGCCTCCACCACCAAGAAGATCCTCTCTGGAAAACTGAACCTCCATTTGGTGACAACTATACATCTGTGGATACAGAACAAGCGCCTACCAGCTCTTCTGCTGGAAACCACCTCCTAGTCTTGGAGGTGTTCGAGGTCCATGGAAGTCCCTGTGTCCAAGGAATTGTGGCTGTGTCCAAGGAATTACCCAGCATCAGGATTCCCAATCACCACCTCTGTGTCCCCAGAAGCTTCGGGAAGAAAATATACCACCCTCTGCTGGCATCTCCCTGGGCACACACAGAGTGTTCCTCCTAGCAGCAGGGCCAGGCCATGACAGGCCCTACAATCCACGGGGACATGGAGAAGAGTTCAGGATACTGTGAAGCCCCCGAGAATCTGGGCTTGTCCTTCTCCATTGAGGCAATCCTGAAGAAACCCACAGAAAGAAGAAGTTTGCCCAGACCACAAAGTATTGGTGGAGAGGACTCCAGACAGACAACTTTCCCAGGTTCCAAGCTGGAGAGGCCCCCACAGGATCAGCCCCAAGGTAAGTGATTTCTGGTCATTTTCTTTTGTTCTGTGGTCTTGGGGAAGGGGTGGGAGACTCAAATGATCTCTGTCAATAAAATAGGGGGCTGTGACATCCAAAGGAATAGTAGGTCCTAAACCAGTTGCTTTTTAAGCCTTTCAGTCTAATATAGAACTGTGGTATTCAGAGTGCAGAAGCGCATAGGCTCAGGCCATTGTGATGTGCAGGGGAGCTTATCCTTGTGACCAGGCCATGGCTGGGAATTGTCAGTCACATTCATCCTGCACTGATGAAGTGGTGGGCACTTTCCTTCCATTTGGACAGAGATTGTGATAACTGGGCTAATAAGAAAAGAGGTGGATAATGTTACCAAGTTATAAAGCTGGAAGTCACAATCTGAACTCAGGGCCTGGAACCCCAAAGCCTTACTTCTAGCACATTCTTCCCATGAGCTGAACTCAGCCTGCATGGCTTCTAGTAGCTGAAACTTTGTCAGGGTCTGTCCTCACAGAGTCCCCAAACCCAAGTCTGTAGCCACCAGAGGGCATGCACCTAAATAAGTAAGCAGGTAGTTGTCAGGCTCTCATTCAAGCCAGCATCCACTCAGGGTGGTGGATACCCTAGGTGTAAGAGCTAGGGAGCTGTGTGACTTTAGGTGAGTCCCTATCATCTCTTATCTCAGCTTTAGTTCAAGAAGTGGGATGGGGTGGGGAGTGATGTTGGTATTTATGAAATCTCAAAGACCATTTGGTCAGGAGTCTGTAGGCCTGGAGTATCTCACATCAGACCCAGCTCTTACCCCTTTCCACACTTTCATCTAAGAAAATGCTGGGCAGATAGCTCAGGGGCGTCCTTGACAGCATTTCCTTCCCACACAGAGCCCTTCTGCCAGCCAGTCTCCCACAGAGGTTCCTTACAGAGGCTGTACTCAGCTCCTGGCAAAGAGAAGATCCAGAAGTGACGTTAGCAGCAGCAGCAGGGGAGCTGGCTGCTTCTCTGATAGAAGATGGCCTTAGGCTCAGCTCTCAGAAGTTCACTGGTATCTTCCATTCAATCAAGGGTTTGCAGAAGCCAGTTCACTAGGGTCTTTAACCTAGGTCTCTCTTTGCAGCTGTATAAATGAATATCACCCTCCCCATCACAATGAGAGAGTGGTATGCTGCTGATCCTGACAGATAAGAAGAGACTGCTTTTTCTATGCCTCCACTGAGGATTTTAGCAAGTTCTATGTGCATTTTCTTGGTAAAGCCAGAGCAGACACCAGAGAGTGCTGGCCAGAACAATAACCACAGCATTGGTGGGTGCCCTGTGGCTCACACAGCACTTTCCTGGCCCTTGTTCTAGCTTATGGCCATATGCATGAGCCCTACTTTGGAGAAGGAAAACACAAAAGAGGAGAAAAAAATACCTTTAAAAACTGCATGAGCTCTTAGCACTAGCATTTATCTCCAGAGGCCTTAAAGTCATGCATGGGGAATATTTCTAGTCACAATTTAAATCCATCTGACCCTTCTTCTAGAATTCAGCTTTCTCAGCTGTTGGGGTCAGTTCCTTTGGCAGTTTGTGTCTTTAAGGGATCTCAGGTACAAAGCTACTATGTCAGTAGTTGTGTGGTTATTACTATCCTAGCCCCCCTGTGGTGTCAAAAGGTGTTAGTTAACCAATAGTGGTCAGGATAGAAGGATTTCAAGTGTGTGTATTTGAGCAAAGCTGAGGCGAACACCAGTGCAGACAGGATGCCAATATGGCAGCCAGTACAAAGGTAAGCTGTGGAAGTTTGTCGGACGTGCTGGGTACGTAGGGGAGGGACTCAAGAAAACTGACCTCTAAGCCCAGACATGGCACCAATGCACAGGGAAACTAAAGCAAGTCACCCATTTGGGCCTCAGTTTCCTCAAAGGAAACATGAAAGAACAGAGATAGGTCTCCACAACGTTCCTTGACTGACTCAACCATAAATTAGCTGTTAGAAAACACTAGAGGAATCCATGATGGTCATTTTTCATAGCAGAGACTGCCTCTCTAGAGAATGTTTAGCCACAATACCATGTGGGAAGGGAACAAGGGAGCGAGGAGGTCAACCATGTCAATTGTCCTTGCCCCTCCCTGCCATCTGAAGAGCCCCAAATGCAACTCAGGATGTGTTGCTGCTGGCCACTGCCCTTAAGCTCCTTGTGTTTTGTCCCTCCTCTGGGACAGAACCTTCCAAGTATGGAAGAACCTAAGAACAACAGCAAAAGGTACAGGTTCCTCATTGTCTTACTTTACATGTGTAGATCTCATGTGTCCCTTTACATGGTAGACATGACTGCAGGTGATGGTTTGAATCCAAAATCTCCAAACAGGCTCAGGCTCGTGTTTTGAATGCTTGCTCCCAAGTTGTGACACTATTTTGAGAAACTGTGGGTCCTTTAAGAGATGAGGCCTGACCAGAAAAAATATGTCACTAGAAGTGGGTTCCTTGCCCCAAGTTCCTCTCTCACACTATTCCTGGTCTATAACCATGTGAAGAGTCCACACACACACACAATGTCACATACCCTGGGCTACTCCACCATGCCTGCCTGCCATGGTGAGCTATGAACCAGATGAATTTTTCCACTCTTAATTTTTCTTGTCTGGTTTTATAGCCACAGCCTCTACCACTCTACCACCATTATGTAGGGAGCTTGGATTAACTGTGGCATTTAAGGCCATGTCACCATGTCCAACATGGTGACACTAGTAAGGGCAAGGCCACAAAGCTGTACTGTAAGAAGGGGCACAGGGGAACTCTCTGGGGAGACTGGGCTCAGCGAGGTGAAGGGGGTGTTCAAATCTAAAGTTCATAAAGATTCAAAACCAGGCCTATCATTCAGGCTTCCAAGCCAAGCTAGAGATACTTCCCACCCTGAATTTCCTAATGAGGATAAATAAGATTAATTTCTCATCTTCTCATTCTCATGGGGATCCTCATGATAAACAAGATGGACCCTCTCAGATCTCAAAACTGGAGAAATATCTAAGCTTGTCTCTCTGAGTAAAAGGATAGTGGGCCCAACCACACATTAATTCCTCTTGGGAGGGGCTACCACTTAAAGCCCAGAAGCTTCCAAAGTCAAAGGAGAACCAGTCAGGAAGAAGGCTCTCTCAATACTGGAGACTCAGAACCTGAGAAGGAGGGGTCATGTTTACCTATCCAACTGGTGAACCCCTGAAATTCTAACCCCAGTGGGCAAGGGAGAGCACAGAAGAGGCCTCTCAGTGGGGTAAGCCTGGGTGGATTGCCTAGCCTCTAAGGAATCCTAGTATGTTTCTTCTTCTGCTGGTGAGATGTTTATCCAAACAAAGTCTTATTCACTGTTATGAAGAGTTTGAACTTGGACATATCTTAGGGGCACAATATCCCACCTATCAAGGGTTTCTCACTTCCTTTATCTTACTCTCTTTCCTTTTTATTTTCTCTTTCTTTCCATTTCATCTCTCCTCCCATCTCTGTTCTTTTAATATTAGCGTTCTCCTTCTCCGCATTTCCTGGAATCAAAGACAGCTGTTCTTCCCTGGACATTTGAAGATAGAGCCTATGACCAGGACCACAGTGTCCCTCATTGCTTTATGATTATTGACTTTGGCTGATTGACAAGTGGACTCAGGGATCCCCATAAGTGCAGACTGCAGAGGGGAGGGGAGGAAGATTACACATATAGACATATGACAGAATGCCTGACATAAACTGCTTACAGGAAGAAAGATTTACTTGAGCAAACATTTTTGAGAGGATCCAATTCATGGTCACTTGTCCCCATTCTCTTGGGCAGAACGCCATGATAGCATGGAGTGTGGAGTGAGTGGTTGTTTGCCTCGTGGTAGGAAGCAGAGGAAGAAGAGAAATCTGGAACCCTGTATAATTTTCAAAGGTATTAAATCCCAGTGACATACTTCCTCTTGCTAGTCTTCACCTCTAAAAGTTACAACTTCTCAAAGTAACCTGGGACCAACTGTTCAAAGCATGAAATAGCATATTCACAGCAGAGCAAATGTAGAGTTGGATGCCAACCATGTTGGGGCACGTGGTTCTGTCTCCTCCACTTGATCCCGTGGAGCCCACTCAACGTCACCAGTACCACAGTCACTAATTTGGAAAAGGAAAGGATTATTTTGGTTCACCATTTCCTGGGCTTCAACTACAATCTATTGGCCACATTCAGGCCTATGATGGCATCCACATCATAACAGGGGCGTGTGGTGGAGAAAACCATGCTTCTCATAGCCAGGAAGCAGAAGTGAGAAGGAGGAAGAGCAGGAGCCTCCTCCAACCATTCAAGGGCACAGCTCCAGTGTACTGAGTATCTGTTGGTCACAGCTTCCTAAAGTTTTAGAACTTCACAACACCATGGGCTGGGGATCCAAGCTTCCAGCAAGTGAGACTTTGGGAACAGTCTGGATGCAAACTGTACCAGAAGCCCCTCTCCCAGCCCCCACTACTAGAAGAAGACCTCTTGGGGGGGGGCAGGTAATGGTTGGTTTGCAATCTCTAGACTGAGAAGGGAAAAGAGGCCCCTGGGAGCTGCTGGTAGACCAATGAGCTTAAGGTCTGGAAGCAGGCTAGCCCTTAGTGGGTCTGCTAAGCCAACAAGTGTGGGATATTGTTACTTTGTATTCCAACAGGAATGAGGAAGCATTTTGGAGTTTAATGCTGAAAAACATACATGGCCAATATCAATGAGAACTCTTTGATTACAATTAACAAAAAATTTTTAAAAATAAAATAAAATGTCTCAGTTGAGATGAGTGGGTGCAGCCTTGAGGAAAATTAAACATTCTTCCATGCTGAGCCTTGGGAAGGCCAAGATCCTCCTTTTGGCTCTTTCTCGCTGCAAACTAGCAACCCCCCCTCCTAGTGACCGCCAACAGCTTCTAGAGTGGCATCCTCCCACACTGCCCACAAAGCCCTCTAAAGTCCCAAATCTAAAAGCCCAAAAGGAGGGACTACCAGGCCAAGCTTCAGTAAGATAGCCACCTCAAACTAGTCACAGGAGATCAGAGGCTCATGGAAGTGCACATGTTTGAACCGAGAGGAGTCCTTTTCTTACTCATTTGTCTCTATCACACTGATCCACACTAGGTTGATGACTTCTTATCTTAAGGCTCTTTTGAGTATTCATAGGTCCTGTGTATTCTCTGTGTGTGCAAGTTTCACATTTCTTTTCAACAGTGTATTCCTATAGAGATTTTATCCAAATAGTCCTGGAAAGGGAGAAGTTGTTAGTCATTTATTGCACAAAAAAACGGTTCCTTTCTCTGTTTGCAGAGCCATGTGACTCTGGGTATCTCTACCCTTGTTATACATAATCAGGCTGGATTCCAGTAGGAAGAACCATTAGATTATTCCTCTGTTGTTGGTAGGAAGGATAACTAAAAATGGATTCCCTCATAGGATAAAAGCAAGTTCTAAGTCACTTTCTGGGGCACAGGCCATGGTTTCTCACCTTGTTTTGTTCCCTGCACCACTGCACCATTACAAGTAGAACCTGGATGGCAGCATTTGAAATGTAGATACACCACACATACACACACACACACACAGCACATGGAACTTATCTGTCACTGTGTTCCTGAAACCTGTGATGTTGCTTTCATCTTGCCAGACCTTGAATGTCATGACAGGTGCTCACCATGGTATAGCAGAAAAGAGAGCTTAGCGAAAAATATCAGAACTCTCAGAGGGGAATGATGAACTCTGCATAAGGAGGGTGTGAGAGAGGAGCTGGCACTGAGATGGTGCTAAGCAGGGAGAGGAGAGCAGCCTGCTCAGCAGTCACAGGAACAGAAGAAAGTATGTTTCTTGCAAGGAACAACAGAATTCAGTGTGACTCCCATCTAAATACCACCAAGCAGGGACACAGGAGACAAAAGAGTAAAGCAGACTGAAAGCCTTTTAGTTAGGGTTTCATTGCTATGAAGAGACACCATAAGCAAGGCAACTCTTATAAAGGAAAACATTTTATTGGAACTGGCTTACAGTTTCAAGGGTTTAGTTCGTTATCGCCATGGCAAGAAGCATGGCAGCTGGCAGACATGGTGCTGGAGATTCTGAGAGTTCTATGTCTTGACCCGCAGATATCCAGGGGGAGACTGTGTGCCACACTGAGTATAGCTTAAGCATAGGAGATCTCAAAGCTCACACACCCTGTGATGCACTTCCTCCAACGAAGGTCACACCTGTCCCAACAAGGCCATACCTCCTAATAGTGCCACTCCCATGGCCAACCATTCAAACACATGAGTCTATAGGGGTCATTCCTATTCAAACCACCATACCAAACCAACCCCACGTTCATCTTTAATATGCACATCAGAATTTTTAAAAGCCATGTTTGGAGAACTTACGCCTCTACTGAGGTGAAAGAACAAATCTACTTTAGGTAGGGTAGGTACCCCACACAATTAAGTAGGGGACAACTCCCTTTAACAAAAAAGGAAGGAAAAATGGAGATGAAAATCATGAGGGACTGTGTGTCTATATGTATGTGTGTATACCTGAATGAGTGTATGCATGTTATATGTGTGGTGTGGTGTCTGTGTATGTGTTATTTGCATGTGTGTATGTGTGTTAAATATGTGGTGTGGTATGTTTGTATGTGTGTGTTATATGTGTGATACGGTGTGTGTGCATATGTGCTATGTGCATGTATGTATTGTGTTAAAATATGTGGTGTGGTGTATGTGTGTTATATGTGTGGTATGGTGTGTGTATGTGTTATGTGCATATATGTATGTGTGTTAAAATAGGTGGTGTTGTCTGTGTGTGTTATAAGTGTAGTGTGGTGTATGTGTGTATGTGTATATGTGGTTTGTGTGAATGTATATGTATGGTGTACATGTATGTGTATTGGGGTGTGTGTGTGTGTTGTGTGCATATTGTGTATGCAATATGTGTGGGATGCATATGTGTGTAGTGAGGTGTATATGGTATGGTGTGATATATGGGGGTGGTGTATATGATGTGTGTGTCTGGTGAGTGTGTATATGAGGTATGTGTATATATGTGTATGTTTGCATGTCTGTATAAAGTGTATTGTGGTATACATATGGTACATATGTAGAGTGCATATATGTGTGCATATTATATGATTTGTATGTGTGTTCACATGTATATATATGTGTGTTGTATGATATATATGTGTATATATGTATATATATTTGTACTGTATCTGTGTGTGAATCTATCTGCTGAAGTCCTACTTAAAAAGTGTCATGAAAGGGAGATCCCACATGGAAGATGCCCAGATGCATACTGCCTAAAAGGAGTCACTACATCTATCACCACTGGGAGCCATCAGCAAACTGAGTTGTGGTGAGCTGAGCTTCTCCAGGGTCCCTTCCCATCGCCTCCTGTTGTGTCTTTTCCTCTCATCCCTTTCCACACTCCTCTTCTGTTATCTACTTAACCAAAAAGGTGTGTATTGCAGAAAATATAAATATAAATTAATATGTACAGGAAAATGTGACTATAGCACTTCCATCTAGCCATCCAGCTAGGATCACTGTCATTCCCTTGATAGGTGATAGACACTGAGACAGAATTTTGAATTTGAAGTTTGCTTGCTGCAAACTGAAACTTAGCACTCATTTCTCTTCAGATCTCTTGTGTTGTTCCTGGAGATTCACCGCAGATCTGGGTTTGGCATGAGTAGGATGTTGCTAGGCAAAAGAGGAAAAAGTCTTATACGGAGCAGTGAAGAGCATCTGGAAGATGAAAAGCTATGGACAATTTCAGAGGGATCCAGATGTGGTCAGTTATGGCTGCAATTCTGTGACTAAGGAATGGGGAGAGGAGCTCTTGGTAGAAAGGTCTGATGGGAAGAGCTGATCTACTCTGTGAGAACAGAGCGATAGAACATCCTTGACAGATTCAAGAGAAGAGGCCAGCACATACCAGCACTGAGGGTCTCCTAACTGTACTCTACCTTCCTGTGTCAAGTATTTCCAGCCTACAGGGGGCTGCAAATTTGCCCAAGGTCTCTTTCTGGATGAACCCATTGCCTTCAATAACAAGGACAGACCAATTCCCAGAGGCTTCCCCCCAGTGGCAAAGACCTGACCTCCCCACCCCCACTCCATCTCAGCCTTTAGCTTCACAGCCAGGGCCAATTAACAGACCAGAGAGAAGGAGCAATCAGGGGGAGGGAGTCCAGTGCAGAGAAACATCGGTTTATAATTAGGTGGCCTAATCACCTGCATAAATTGTGTATTTCTTATGATCAATGTGCTAAAGAGCTCTCAGTCTTAATTAAGTTCTGCTGACTATTCACTTTGACGACTCACTCATGTGTGATTCACAACTCCCAGAATAAACAATGGCCATAAGTGCAACCTGGAAGAGCTGACAGTTCCTGCTGCCTTCATCCACCTCTCCCTCTTTGCCCCCCTCCCCAGATGCTCTTGTCCATCTCAGAAGATAGGGCTAATGGGCTGAAATGGAGCCCTGGGCTTCCTGACTTCTTTGCCAAGAACCTGGGAAGGAGATGCCAGGCCTAGACCAGGAGGCATTGACCTTCATCCTTTCCAAACTGTCCCATTGGATGCTCCACTTGTTTCTCCCTTCCTGCCCTATGGTGAGATTAACTCCAGGAAAACCCTACCCCAACAGAGAATCTCAACACAGTTTTCACCACTGACCTCTTCCTCCTTCCCAGGCACAGAGAGGTGACTATAGCAACATTTATACTGTTGAGGCCAAATCAAAGTTGCCACCACATCTATCTCATACTTCCTTTCCTGTATATTAGTGACAATTAAGTGATATTGTAATGGAAAAGTTTATTCCAGAATATGATTCCTTCAAGAATTCAGCAGGTAGCCCAATGAGGAAGTACTGTCCAACAGAACATTCCACAATGATGACTGTGTGCTGCGGCTACACAGTCCAACATGGCAGCCTCTCTCCACACTTGGCTGCCCTGCTATGGATTCATGGCTAAGGAGACAATTTTCTATTTTGCTTAATTTCAATAGCCACTCTGAGCTAGCAGCTACTGTTTGGGACAACACAGCTCTAAGGACATGACTTCACTGTGTGATGCCCAACCTCAGGTCCTAAACTTATTTCTCTGACTCTATGGTTCAAGTCTTTCTTGAACTGGACTTAGCCTTCATTGGAAACCTTATCATTGGGAGACACCTTGGCTATGGAGTTCTCTCACTACCAGTTATGTCTCTCTGCTTTGAGGTTATTCCCAGGAAGGGAAGGAAAAGAAGAAAAAAAAACAGAATTAGAAGGGGAAAGAAAATGATCAAAATAATTGTTTGTTTAAAAAACAACTTTATGACAAAAACCACAGTAAACTTAAGGACAAAAAAATAAAATTATGTTATAAAAAGAAAATAATCAGCACTGACTGTTGATATCACCAAGAACCCACATCCTGTCTTGGGGGAAGGACCTCAGCATCTCAAGCCAAGTATACTGGACCATTTTGAATGCAGTCTCCATCTCCCTGTAAGTGTGAATTTTAGGTACCATCTGTCTTAGAGAGATCACTAGAGTAATTAGACTTTAATTCTACCACCATCACCATTATTATCTCTCAGAAACAAATGTCCATCTAAAGCATATGTAGTGCAAAGCCAATGGCATACAATATGCTCTAGTAACATTCTACCTAGTCAGTCCTTTCCATGCAGTCAGCAGGAAAGTACTGAACAGAGCAAGATTTAAATTCTTCCCCTTCTTTGTCCAGCCTCCACATGATCCTGCTTGAGTGGGGAAAGCCACATCTTCCATCATCATCATCATCATCATCATCATCATCATCATCATCATCATCATTTCTCACAAAAAAACTTGAAGCCAATATGTTATCAAGAAATTGCCTTGAAGTATAAGCACTTATGTATTATAGTTTCATTCTGAGGAAAATAAAAAGCATTTGCTCTTTTTTTGTAACCTACATTCTATTTCTATCTCTGCCTTGTTTTGTTTCCTGTATTCTAGTCTTCCATCCCACACTAACTTCAATGTCCTCTACAACTCCAGATTCCCAAGAGACGCTCAACTCACACTACCCTGACAGTCTAGAATCTTCTCCTGTGTTTTTTAATGACTTATTTAATAGACTTCTTCTTTATAATCTCCATGCTAACTGAATGAATGAGTGAATAAATTAGCGAGTGAGTGGGTGAATAAATGAATATACACAACCCTGTTGAGCCTAGCTACTTAGGGTCACTTCCCCACATACATACCCATGGTGCTTGTTAGAAACTGGCCACAGAGCCATCTATCATGTTCCTGGCAATGGCAGCCCTGCTTTTTGATCCCACCTCAGTTCCCATTGGCTTTGACTCATGCTGAAGTGAAGTAATTTCTCTAGGTGTGACATGCCAGTACCATCATGAAGCAGAGCTGTTTTGGTGATCTAAAAATACCTTGTTCCACAATCATAGCAACAAAATAAGTAGAACACAGGAACAGATGAGTCCACAGTGATACGGAGGCTTGACCATCCCTCCTCTTCTGGGAGGAGTATCACTTTCAACCTAAGATTCTAATGACTCCTAGTTGCACATGGTGTTACAAGGTGCTAGTGTAATGGGGGAACACATTCTTCATGATGTGAGTGCAAGACCAACCATCCATTTTCAAGGGTACAATTTCCCAATGACTTGTCTGCTTTGAGAATCACCTATTCTTCTATGAGTAACCCTGTCTTAGTCAGGGTTTCTATTCCTGCACAATCATCATGACCAAGAAGCAAGTTGGGGAGGAAAGCGTTTATTCAGCTTACATTTCCACATTGCTGTTCATCACTGAAAGAAGTCAGGACTGGAACTCAAGCAGGTCAGGGAGCAGGAGCTGATGCAGAAGCCATGGAGGGATGTTCTTTACTGGCTTCCTTGCTTCCCCTGGCTTGCTCAGCCTGCTCTCTTATAGAACCCAAGACTACCATACCAGAGTTGTCACCACCCACAAGGGGCCCTTCCACCTTGATCACTAATTGAGAAAATGTCCCACAGTTGGATCTCATGGAGGCACTTCCACAGCTAAAGCTCCTTTCTCAGTGATAACTCCAGCTGTGTCAAGTTGACACAAAACTAGCCAGTACAAACCCCAACAAATTCATTGGTTCACCAAGCTAAAGTTGGATGGAGTCCTTTCCTAACATCTCTCTAGGGAAAGAAGCAATTATTACTAAACACACTACCAGTTCTAAACAAAGAATAATATTTTTTAAAATGAAATTGGGGGCTCCAGAGGTGACTGAGTAGAGTGCTTGCCTAGCATGCATGATGGCCTCAGCTCAGTTCCCATAACCTGCATAACCTGGGTATCATAGTGCACACTTCTAATCCCAGAACAAATAGAATCAGAAAAACTGGAAGTTCAAAGCTTTCCTTGTTCTATGTAGTGAGTTTGAAGCCAATGTAAGCAACACAAGAACTTGTCTCAAAATAATAATAAATTTATTAATTTATGATCATTGTTATTATTATTACTATTATTACTTAAAAGTAGGGGAGACTTGGAAAGGAAGGAAGACAGTAGTAGAAGGGATACTCCTACCAGAGACAGTGCACAATAGCTAACAAGATGGTGAGTAAAAGCACTTGCTTCCAAGCCTGATGATCTGAGTTTAATCTTTGAAAGACCTGCTCTCCTGCAAATTGTCCTCTGATCTCAACATCCTCACACTAGCAAATGCACATACACACACACACACACACACACACACACACACTAAATAAATAAATGTAGTAAGAGGGGACACAAAAGCCGTTGAGAGATTAACACTTTAGCCCTCATTGTCCACATTCTCAAAAAACTTCAAATCAGCAAAGTAGAGTAAAAGCATTTTGAGGAGATTTTAAAAGTGAATTAACAATAAATGTGATGACACTGGGGACAGGTGAGACCACACAATCTCATTCCTACAATGGAGGAGACAACATGTTTGATCCTGAAAAAGAAAAGTGCCTGCCCCTGTGTACCTCTTCCCTCCTCTACAAAGGGTCCCAGGCAGGTACCTCAAGAGAGGATCATAGGTCAACATGGGTTTATCATTAGTCATCTATCATTCAATGCCTCTCCTGCCTCACCCTGCAGACTGTGAGAGCACAGAGAGTGAATTAAATGTGTCCAAGTGCTGGAACGAGCTTGGGTCTCATGGTGTGGCTTCTACCATTCACTGACAGCAGGATTGCAGGCAAGCACCACCTGCCTCTGCACACTGCAGCTGCCAAAAAAAGAAAAGGAAAGTTAGTGGGTCTTTTTGGTTAGTAAACTACTACCAGTTTTCATGGAGCACAGACTCCAGTTCCTCTTTAGAATTCAGATTCCACATCGCCTTTTAGGCCACAGCAGTCACTTGCCTGACACATGACAACAGATGTTCTACAAAATTTCAGGCATGGTTTTCAAAAACTGTGTTCTCTGTCATGTGGGTTTCAAACCAAGTTATGCATCTGGAGAAAATACTGATGAAGCTCTCCCCAGGTCTGGCTGCTCAGTTAATCTAAGATCCACTCCTGCTTTCAGGAGGTTCACTCTCCAGGAAGATAAGGGTGCAGATAAATATGGGCTGCCTCCCCAGTGTGTTTCATCCTCCAAGCATGAGTGTAAGTCTTCCTTCAACAGGAGGCACTACACCTTCCATCATAACCTGAAAGTGAAAACAATCTGGGCTAAGAGTTTGTGCTTTTTCTACACTCCTATAATTATTCCAATTAAGACTACTGCAGCTCCATCTTCAGAAGCCCTGATCAGAAAACAAACCACACAGTTTGGTCATTCCACCAACATCCACTGTTCCTTGGCTCCATGAGGAGCTATGGACAATGCTGGTCAAGTCTAAAAGATCTAAAAGATCTCCCTGGGAAGAACAAATGAATAGACTAATTTTTTTAATTGATGTGTGAGTTTAAATGTTCATGTGTGTGCCCGTGGTGGCCAGAAGATGAGTCAGATGAGTTAGATCCCTTGGAGCTGGAGCTATATGCATTTGTGAGATGCCCAATATAAGTGCCAGAATCCAAACACTAGCCCTCTGATAGAACAGTAATTGGTCTTAGCCACTGAGCCACCTGTCCAGCCATCCAGCCTCAACAACTACTTTTCTAGCTGCCGCACACACACAGCTGTCTCTGTTTGCTCCTTTGGTATATGTCCCTCATCATGAGAATAATGAATCATAGTTAATAGTACCACTTCATTTCTCTATGTGCAAACCCTTTCTAATTGCTCATCTTTTCAAACATTTGCTTAGAAATTATCACTGGTTTGCTCTATCATCTAAAAGAAGGACAGTTTGTACATGGAATATAGACAGTACATATTAACTATTCCAAAGTTTTTAGGGACTTCTAACTTTTTAATTGTCACTATAAAATATTATTCCTACCATATTTTATAGACAAAACATTTACTTTGTGCCTTTTCTATGTTGGGGCCCATCAATTGATGCCTATCCTTGGACACTATGTACTCTAAGTCAAGCAAAGGCCAAAGAATAAAGTATTTGAATCTTTTTTTTAAGACTGAATTTATGTCCCAAAGAGGGAAATAGCTATGGGGGTGTGCTACAAAGTTGGACAGTTGAGCAACTTGAATGAGGCTGGGTACGTAGGTTAGCAGAGTGATGGGAGTAGAATTGGTTGTGCCAATATGAGTACCCACCATAGTTTCATAGAGAGCTGTGCCCAAAGGTTAGTTCCACAAGTAGAGCTGAATACAAAGGGTCACTCTCTTGAACTAGCAATTTTAGGTGTGAATTCGTGTTTTAGGAGTCCAGTGAGACATTAAGCAAATCCCAGGATGTCAGATCATGGCGCCTCCTACTCACCATCCTTTCCACTCCTGCTGCCCTAAAATAGGCTCTTGCTCCTCTGTTCCATACCCCTACCTACTTGCAACTTGGAAAGGGATTGGCTGAGGTATGGCTTCCAGGATATTTAAGGTCAGGTGCCAAGTTGCAGGATGGGGTCAAACCTCTCCAGTGAATATTTATGTCCCAAAGCTTTGTGGTATCTCCCCGGTCCCTGGAAAGACTAACATAATGAGTGTTCTCGTTTAATCTATCTCTCTCAAAATTAAATAGCAAATTAAAAGACAACCATGAGGTCTGAGATGACTCAGTAGGGAAGAGCATTTGCTGCATAAGCATGAGGCCCTGAGTCCAAATCCCCAGCACACGTGTAGAAAAGCAGTATGTAACTATGTGCACAGCTGTAACCCCCTGGGAGAGTCAGGAGGATCATTTGGGGACTTCTGGCTGCCAACTTAGTTCCAAGATCAGTGGGAGACCCTGTTCAATGGATTATTATAGAAAATTATAGAACAGGGCACCCTTTGTCCTCCTGTAACTTCTGTGTGTGAGTATACATGTGCACACACACATATACATACACCATACACAGGCATGTATACATATTTACACAAGATAGATAGATAGATAGATAGATAGATAGATAGATAGATAGATAGATAGATAGACTCATTGATAGACAACTCCCTACCATAATAGATAGTGACAATCTAGAAAATCAAGGAAAGGGCTCTTGGCAGTTTTCTGAACAAGGAACCTCATATTTTCATTTTTTTTGGTAGGCCCTACAAATGGCAGCACTGGATCTGAATAGAACTGAAGCTGGACAGGTGGATTGGAGACAGATTGGCAGAGCCCTGATGCTGCCATGCTCAGCCTATACTTTTTAAGCCAAGGTTGGCATACTTTTTCTGTAAAGAGCCAGATGGTAATTATTTCAGTCTTTATAGCCATATGCTCTCAGATGCAATGACTCAATGACACCATTATAATGCAAAATCAGGAAGAAATAATACAAAAAGCAGCATGTAGAGCTATGTTTCAGTAAAACTTTATTTAAAAATACAGTAGGCAGGGTTTGATCTTCAGGCAATGGCTTGCCATCTCCCAATGTAGACAAGAGGGTAATTCTTAAAGGCATTTAGCCAAAATCAGAGAATTTTCTAGAAAGTTAACTTGACTTCACTGTGGAGTAGAAGATCAGCCTAGAAGGTATTCTAGAAAACCATGTTGCTAAGCCAGGACCAAGGAGCCAGGGACCAAGACTCAGCAGTAGTCATAGGTTTGGAGAAGAAAGAACAAAGCAATGTGAACTCTTTCTCCCCCAAGGGGCTGACATCAAGGTTGCTGACCCCCAACTTATGTGCTTTCTCCTACAGAAGAAAAAAAGAACAAGCGGAGAGTTCGCACTACCTTCACCACAGAGCAGCTACAGGAGCTGGAGAAGCTCTTCCACTTCACCCATTACCCTGACGTCCATGTCCGTTCCCAACTGGCTTCCAGGATTAACCTGCCTGAAGCTCGAGTACAGGTACAGCACCCACCTTCCAGCCAGTCTCATGCCGAGTCCTCAGCCTTCCAGGACTGCCCCAGCTGAAACTGCCACTGGTTTTATCTCGTGGGTTGTCATCACAGCCAAATGTTACTTTCTAAGAAGTTAGACAACCTCATTTAATAACAATTCTTCTCTTGTTGGTGTGGCAGTGTGGTGGGTTGGCATCAGTGGCTCCCCAACCACCTCTGTCCCCAGGCCCTATCTCCTAACCTATTCATGATTTCTAAAGGTCAATCACACTATCTGTCATAACAGTTGGTTGGGTACTACCAACAGGTTTACTAAGAACATCCCTTTGGGTTTTGCTACACATACAGTCACTGTCAGAGAGGACTGAAAGCAGCCACACCCAAGGCAATAAGAGGTGATCATGGTGACATTCTCAGCAGAACTTAATTTAAAAGTGTTGAAATCTGGTTTGTTTGGGTTTTTTTGTTTGTTTGTTTGGTTGGTTGGTTGGGGTTGTTTTTTTTTTTTTGTACAATTTGGAGGTGTTTAAAAACATTATTCTTCTTTTGGTTTCTTTCTCCAATGATTTTAAATCGTGCAAATCACTCTCAGCTTGAGGGCCCCTCAGACATTTGGAATGGCAGGTGTAGCTTATCAGGATCCTGTTGGCGAGCCTAGGTACAGAATCCATCCATGTCCCCTGGGTGTGAGCAGAGTAGACAGACCAGGATCTACAGTAAGAGATGGGGTTTTACCACTAACAGCCTAATCTAACACCCATAATCTCTCTACTCCAGAGTATCCACTCTTTTGTCCACGCTTAGAGACACAGTAGCTCTTTGTCACCTCTAGGGCAAACCCGGCCATGCTTTTAGACACATTCTGCTTCACAAGTCCCAGGCTGGCATTAGAGGGTCTATCATATCCAACTGTAACTCTGCTGGCACTATAACTCTCTGAACACAAAGTCTTCTACTTCTTTTTTTTTTAATGCAGCACATTTGTTCTCATTCAAAAAATCAAAAGAGGGGTCCAGCCCAATGTGCTGTTCCTTATTCAACCTCCTTCTGGCTCAAGCCCAGCCCAGCCTGAGCCAGCTCCCCTTTCCCTCCCCCTCTCCATTTGGAACTGTGCTCCAGCCGAGCGCTTAGCACCTGCATCTGCCATCAAGTCTAGAATCAAACACCTGCCTCCCAGAATCACCAAGTACAAATGGCCACATGTCAGACACCATCAGGGCGCCCACGAAGGCAGAGATCTGCCAATATTCAACCTATAGATGCCAAGTGGCCCACGGAGGTTGCAAACTGGTGGCCTGCTGATGGAAAACAGCCCACAGATGGGTTTTACTTGGCCTGCACAGCATTTGAAAATGCAAACACATTTTTTAAAAAAAAATCAAGATTTTCACTTTGGAAATTGGATGAGTCTGACACACATTCCCACGTGGCAGCTGTTAACAGGACCTGAGACTCTAAGCTCTGTTAACTGCAGACCCCACCCAGGCCTTCTCAGTTATCACTCATGAATACCCCCCACCCCATTTCCACTCTAAAGATTATGAGCCTGGTCTCTTCTCTGAAGTCTCCAGACATCACATGCAAAGAACCACCCCCCCAGTTATGATTTTATAAACAGTGAAGTGTTCATTCTTTGGGCAGATATCAATGTTCCGCATTTGGGGGAAGATATTAGATGGGAAAGGTATTAGTTGAACTGTATTTCCTTTACACACATCATTTTCTTTCCCTGACCATAGATCTGGTTCCAGAATCAGAGAGCCAAGTGGAGGAAGCAGGAGAAGAGTGGGAACCTCAGTGCCCCGCAGCAGCCTGGTGAGGCCAGCTTGGCCCTGCCCGCAAACATGGACATGTCTGTGAGTGACCCAGTCCTTAAGTAGGGCTGGAGGGACAGTCATTTGGGAGCATCTCAACTAGCCCCTGATGTGAGGAAGTCCTGAGGGAAGGGCCTACAGTACCAAGCACAATGGAAATCCTTCTAGAAGTAAGAAGGTCAAAGAAGGAAGACAGCATCTGGAGCAAATGGCTGGCTAGCTCTCCCTTTGAGTGACAGGAAGGAGTGGCTTTACCACTTGTACAAAACTTCACAGTTCACAAAACAGAGTCACGGGGTAAAGCATAGAACATAGGGGTTGGGCATTTAGCTGTAAAGCAGACTGCCCAGTTTTACAGCTCAAATCCCACATCACAGTAGAGCATAAAAGAGTCACCTTGCCCCTTAGAGGTCAGTATTAAAGTTTGGACAAGGATAAAATGACTAAGATCTGGAACATTCTATTCATGGTCTGCTACTGAAGAAGCAGAGCTCTGAGGAGAGAAGTGATGTCCCAGGCACATAGTTGCTACTCATACTGTGAGGATTAGACCCAGCTGAACAGGTTAAATTCTGCCCAGGTTAGCTGAAAGGTAATCCTGACCTCTGCCTGCAAATGGTTGTTGGTGATCTTGCACTCAGCTAGGCCACCCAGGAGGCTGAAAGTCTGAAGCAAAGTAAGACAAGCTGCTCCCTGAGAGCTGGTGGCACCCAGGAGGCAGCAGGGACAGTCCTTGGTAAAGATTAGGATTCATTCTTTCCCTCTGGTCTCTCCCGACAGGGTCCTGTGCTGACACCCACTGCTATGACCACATTGGTGCCTCCCACAGAATGCTACCTACTCTCTCAGACTCAGCTCCCTTCAAGCTGGTTCCCTGCACAGATTCCCCTTGTCCCATGGCACCCATGGGACCTACAGCCCCTGCCTGGCCCTCTCACCCAGCATCCTTGTGTCCCTACCTTCATCCTCCCACCCTCACACCCCAAGTGGGGCAGCATCTGTGCAACTTCAACATAGGGACTGATTTCTCTCTTTCAAAGCAAGCAACTCTCCTCTCTCAGTGATGGCAGGCAGCCCTGGACCTCAGAGAAAATCACTCCACAATCCATCAATGGCCCACAGCCCAGGAAGCTACCCAGTGCTTCCCATTAAAGACTGTACTGGTGCCAGGAGTGGTGGCACACGCCTTTAATCCCAGCAATTGGGAGGCAGGGGCAGGTGGATTTCTGAGTTCGAGGTCAGCCTGGTCTACAGAGTGAGTTCCAGGACAGCCAGGGCTACACAGAGAAACCCTGTAGACAGCAAAGGACAACTCGCATCTCACCAGCCAGTCAGTCTCCTAGTGCTGAAGACTGGCTGACTAAGGGCTGGGGATGAAGTCCAGAATAAGCTTGTCTCCTCTCACCCCTCTGGACATCATCTGTAACCAAGCAGCCATTTCTGAGGACCCCTTTCTCCTTTACTTAGGAGAGCCTTGGGAAATACAAGGCATGGAAAGAGGCTGCACATCCATGCACCCATCCGTGTACTCATTCATGATGTCCATACTGAACACTGAGCACTGTGCACTTGAAAATAGATGTTGAGCTGCACAGGTCAGATTCTGCCCAGGTTAGCTAAAAGGCAGTCCTGACCTCTGCCTGCAGATGGATATTGATGACACTCACACTCTGTATGACTTTGATATGAGAAATCTCAGACTGGGAGAGAAATGGAAGAAATATTTTAATTTAAAAGAGAATTTAGTGTCTTTGTCATTTTTGTTGGGCTGGAAAAGGATGCTGTCCATCCTCGCTGGCATCACTGATGAGCAAGACAGCAAAGTTCTTTATGTTCCCAGCTAGACTGCTTCAGTCTGTGCTGGAAAAGACCTCTTTCGTTTCTTTGCAAGGAGACTCTAGGCCAGTGGTCCTCAACCTGTGGATGGCGATCCCTTCGGCCAACCTCTACCTCCAAAATATTAACAATGTGATTTCTAACAGTAGCAAAATTTCAGTTATGAAGTAGCAATTAAATAACTTTATGGTTGGGATCACCACAACATGAGGAACACATATAAAAGGTCACAACATTAGGAAGGTTGAAAACCACTGCTCTAGACAGATCACATGTCCTGCTTGAGTCTGGTTTTTTTTTTGTCTCTAAGATGTAGGCAGTAACTTCCACCTGACCTATGGTAATGAGCAACTAGGAGACTCTGGGGTGTGCAGAGTGAGCAGACACTGGAATGACATTGACATCTCATGACTTACTGGGCAGGCAATGGCTTTGGGTCCCCACCTCAACAGTCTACTACTCCCAGACAGGCCTCCTGTTGGGCTTTCTTTCTGCCCAAAAGTCTCGGAGGCTTGTCCTTGCTGCTCCCCTCAGCAAGGTTGACTGCCGCACATAGCTCCAGTGTAGCTTCTAGAAAATTTATCTTGAATCCAAAAACACCTGAAATCTGCATAATGCCTGACCTGCCCCAGAAGTAGGCCAAGAGTTGAGAAGCCTAGGTCTTAGCTCTGCATACCCTCTAATTTGCTCAGGAACTCATTGTTTCATGTATCTGGGCCTCAGTTTCCCCCATCTCTTAGTTAAAGATACCAGTGACAGCTCTGCCCTGGGGTATTCAGCACACCAAAACTACAGAGCACAGCTTACAAGACATGGGACTGTTCCTCCAACTGAGTAGTTCTCATCTACCCTGAGCCCTTGAGGATTGGAGCCTGACCTGCAGATAACTCTGGGTGAAAGGGGACAGCTGGGGGGGGGGCAGGTAGAAAAACACAAAAAGCAAGTAGCTCATAACTAAGTAGCCTGTTGTGTTGTGTCGCTGTGACAAAATGCCTGAGATAAACAATCTATAAAGAGGAAAGGTTTCAGGGTTTGAAGATCATAGTCCTCTGGTCATGTTGCTTTGGGCCTGTGGTAGCACAGTACAACAGAGTGGAGGGTGTGGTAGAAACCCCTTTCTTTCATAGCCACCAGGAAGCAAAGAAAGGCAAGAGAGAGAGGCCAGGGTTCTAACATCCCCTTTAAAAGGACATCTTTAGTAGCCTAATTTCCCCAAATTTCTAAAGGCGCTGCCATCTCGAAGGTACAACACAGGTTTGAAACCAAGCCAGAAATCCATTATACAAGTGTAACTCTGATCATTTTTCTATCCCTGGACTTACTGTCTGCATGCTTAGCAAGAAATTTATCCTGGTAGGTTCTATAATGTTAATTCCCAGTTTAAATTTGGTCTCAGACCTCCCAGGGATTGAACTGAGGACATAAGCTTTGCAGCAAGAGCCTTAACCTTCTGAGCCATCTTGGCAGCATAGGAGACATGAGTTGCTCAACTGCAAGAAGCTCAGCTTCACTGCTATAGGAGACACTGAGCCTGGGCACATCTTCCTCCCGGGGGGTTTCTACCTGCCTCCCCACCCCCAAAAAAACCAACTTGCTACCCCATTGCCTTATACCCCTCTGAACTTACCAACTATGGAACCTCAGGCAACAAATGACACATTCCCTCCGTCTACTTCTCCCTTAATAACTTCCTTGCTTCTGTGGGAGACTGTGACAATTAGAACAGAGCCTCTGCACATGGCAAGAACACAACATGTCTGGGGAGGGGGTCATTTTTCCAAATACTTTTTTAACTCCTCTGCTGTCTAGGTACTATCCCAGGAGCTCTTGACTCCATTTCTGGACCACCGAAAACTCTCAAATGAGCAGTCAAAACCATGAGTCTGTTTCTTCTTCCATGCTCCTCCTTTGAAAGCAAGTACTCACCAGGAATCCAGACAGACAGGAGGAGTCCCATCCTGACAGACTCTAACTTTAGCAGAAAGATCAATGAGAAAATACAAGTCACCAACTTATCTTTATGTTTTTAATTTTTTATCTTGTATATGCATGATATGTGTGTATGTTCATGTTTCTCTGTGTGAATACAGATATGCATGTGCTACCATGTGCATATGAAGGATAGAGGACAATCACACACATCAGTCCTTGGCTTAAACCTTGTTTGACAAAGGATCTCCTGCTCATGGCTGCACACACTGGAGTAGCTAGCCCACAGATTTCCAGAAATTCTCTTGTCTTAGTCTGCAATCTTACTAAGAGATCACTGGGATACAGGTGTAGTCTATGGTATCCAGCTTGCATGAGTTCTGGGAATCAAAACCAGGTCCTCAGCCACCGGCCCAGGAATCACTTAGTTAAAGGAAGGAAGGGAGGTGAAAAGCTGGCATGGAAAAGGCAGTTCTCAAAACCATGCTGCCAGGGGTCACACAAAGAAGCCAGGAATTCTGGGAAGACAGATACCATCCTGAGACACCAGCCCAAGCTCCAACATCTGCACATCCATCTACAGCAGTGATTCCCCACCTTCCTGGTACCGTGACCCTCTGATACAGTTCTTTGTGTTATGACCTACAACCATAAAATTATTATCTTTGCTACTTCATAATTCTTTTTTTGTTAGTTATGAATCATAATGCAATTATATAATATGCAGGATATCTAATATGTGCCCCCCAAAAGGTGTTGCAACTCAGAGGTTGAGACCATTGATCTCGACTAAGGAAAGCCAAGCTGTGTGTGCAGTCCCCGAGATGATGCCAGCGACAATATGGAAAGTAGATCGTAACAGGTTTAAGTTGAACCTCAAGAACTACGAGAGACGTTTTCCAGAGGCTCTTTGTGTTCCCACCTCTCCAAGGACTGCCCTTCAGCACCCTGCAATGAAAACGTGTCATCACTGAGGCCCCTGGATAGCATTGAGAACATTCCTATCTCTGCCCTTTGCCCAGCTCATCTCTCAGCCAGGAATGCCTGCCCCTCTTTGAGGGTATGCCTTTCCACTTCAAAGTCAAATCTCCACTCAAAAAACATCCCCACTGTTCTCCTTCTCTCCTCTGAAATTAGAAAATGTTTTGCACAGTCCAATCAAAGAGTGTCTAATAGCTGCTATATGCATGTGATTTTGTAGCTTGGAAAAGTTGTGTTTATAGATAGAAATCATAGATAAGTTCTGCCTTATCTTTTATGGTGGTTCTTCCTTCTCTATCCCACGGCACTGTGGACCTTCTTTGTGATGATTTGGCCCTGATTCTGAAGTCCTACCCTGTGCCAAGTACTATGACATAGACTCACCACATCAGAAAGGCAATGTGACTTGTGCAACATCACACAGCAAAAGTCTATTTAGAATCCATTTCTGCTGGTCCCAAAGCTTGGAACCACTACATACATAAAATTATAATGATATAGTTAATATATATATATACATATATATGATTTTAATTAGTGAAAACACACAAATTGTGTACAAAATCAGTGACAATATAAATGCATATATGGTGGGCTATGTATTTATTACATATGTGTGGCCTCCCAGTATTTACTGTAGCTATCCTCCTTTCTAGTACCATGTTCAGTATACAGAAAGTGCTAGATATGTTAGATGAATGGCTAAATTCAGTTCTGTAATTAGTCATCTTTCTACCTCATATCCAATTGTCTCTCTGATATATACTATTGTGATTTTCTATACAGGTAAAAGAAACAAATTGGACCAGGCCCCAATATTCTGTATAGGAGAAATCAGAACTTGCAGAAACACTGGCAGAGGCTTACCATGGCCCCAATTTGGTTGAGTGGTTGAGAGTTAGTGGGAACACCATACAGGTGCCAGTGTAGTCATCTCTGCTGGATGAGGCTGTTCCAAGGCCTCCTCGGGAGGGCCCTGACCGCTGGGTGACCCCTGGGTGGAGACCTGTTCTCCTCTGAGAAGGAGGTTACTGTCCTCTTATCACCAGAAGGTAATAAAGTCATTTCATGGCAATTAAAATCCTAACCAATTTAAGTCATTTACAGCTCCAAACAATTACACAGGGTTCCTTATCCCCAAGACTCCCAAGATGTTGTTTGAAGTGGGACATAATGGCCACATGTAGGAGTAGGCAGGAGGAAAAGAATAGTGGCCAGAGCCTCGGAATGAGATTTCTTTACTTTGGTTTTCTTTATCGTAATTACCATGTGCAGTAACAAGTGGCATTTTTGTGCTTCGTTTTAACTGATTCCTCCTCTCTCAGCTCTTCTCATCTCTTTGGTCTCCTTGTCTCCACCTGCATTTGTTCCTTTCTGATCCCAGCCCCCATCCTCACCATCACCCCCACCCCACCCCCGTCCACATTCATACCACGTGAGCTTTATATCCCTTTCTAGCTCCCTTGGAGCTTCCTGCCTAGCCTCTTGGGTCTCTGGACTTTCCTGAACTTTACATACACTCCCACATTCACGCACATATGTGAAACTTAGAAACTAGGCTCTGCTATGAGAGAGAACATGTGATACTTGCCTCTCTGCGCCTGTGTTATCCTACTTAAGATTATATTTTCAAATTCCATCCTAAGCACCTGACCCCCTCCAGACGCAAGCTACTTGTAGTGTCTGATGATGACAAGTACCCAAGTGAATACAGGTGGGCCTCCCTCCTAGATAAAGGGCCCTGTCATGTATCCCAGGTTCTATGAAGGTCCATAAGACAGAAAGCAAGCCCCTTGGGATATTTAAACTCAGTGATAGCCAGGAACCTCTGACGGTTACCACTGAATCTATCCTCTCACCAGGAGTTCATGAATACTTGGCAAAGCTGGGAAAATGCAGGTCTGATCATAGCACTGTCCCCTTGGGCTAAGGCTGGACTGACTGAATGGAATCTTGTTCCAGAGCCCTATGTGAAAGCCTAGGATGGGGGATTTCCGCAGCAGAGGTCAGCCACCTCACTGGGGTCACCTTTAAAAGACAGAGAGGAAGACCCCATTTGTACATCTCACTTGAGATGACCTGAAGAAACAGGAAATAAAGGATAAAAAGAATCTGTAACAAGTCAAAACAGGGTCACCAACTGAAGGATATCTGGGGCTTACTTCCAAAAGTGACAGGTAGAGACTTTTCTGAAGGTATCAAATACGGACAATTGATTGTTTAGAAAGAAGTTCAGTAAACACCCAGGAAGCAGAGATCTCCCCAACAGGTAGAGTGGGACAGGTGCCCTGAGAGAAGCAGATGGTCAGTTAACATTGGTTGGCTATATATTTCAAGCATTATCTATCTAAGCTTAATAAATAGTGGAAGGTAAGTAACTCAGAGTACCACTGTAATGCCCATATTTTCATGGGTAGTAGACACTGGAAAACCACAGATACTAAAAGGGACTCTGCCCTCTAGAGAGCTGAGAAAATTTGACATGGTGTGATGAGTTGTTGTGTGAATTACTCTTCTCATTGCTGTGAAAAAATATATATAAGCATTGACTTAAATGAAGAAGGGTTCATCTTGCCTCATAGACTGAGAAGATAGTCCACCAAAGCAAGGAAAGCCTTCTGAAAGGGGCAGAAGAAAGCTGGTCACATGGTGTCTGCAGTCAGAAGCAAAGAGTAAACAGAAATAGTACTAGGCTATAAAACCTGGTGACTCTGCAGGGAGGTGGTGGCACATGCCTTTAATCCCAGCACTTGGGAGGCAGAGGCAGGTGGATTTCTGAGTTCGAGGCCAGCCTGGTCTACAAAATGAGTTCCAGGACAGCCAGGGCTATACAGAGAAACCCTGGCTCGGAAAATAAAATAAAAATAAACCCTGGTGACTCATTTCCTCTTCTGGGGCTCTACCTATTAAAGGTTCAACAACCTTCCCAAATAGCATCACCCGTTAGGGACCAAGTGTTCAAATATGTGAGCCTGTGGAAGATACTTCATTTTCTGGCACAATAGTTAGTGACAGGAAATGGTCCAGGGAAGCCAGGAGGACCAGAAAAAGCCTCTTCAGAGTCAAGGCTTAGGGCTGAGGCCTAAGAGACAGATAGAAGCCAGCTCTGAGGAGGCTGAGGGCCATGTCTCAGGATAACACCTCAACCATGCAAAAGCTCTGACATGTGGCTATTATAACATGTTCAAAGAGCACACATTTGTTTTTATTTTAAGGACTCCCGGTTAAACTGAGTAAGATCTTAAAGTCCTGGACAATGTTATACATGGCTTAGCTCAGCCTTAATTTCCCCAACTAACAACTTTAAGTCAGGGCTACTTTCAAAAAATGCTGTCTACATATGTGCACACTGCACAAAAAAAAAAGCAACGGAACCCCTTCCTCCCACAGGAGGAGGCTGGTGTTCTCTGGGTGCTGGCAGGAAGCTAGGACCAGAGCCACCTGGCATTTCTGATACCCAGTAAGTACCATTGTTGTCATAGCTACCATGCTTAGATGGATATGTTCTAGTGAAGTGTTTGTTGTGCTCTCTGCTCATCATTCCCTGAACTTCAGAGCTCCCATCCAGAATGTGTGCCTTTCATTGCTTATCCTCAGTGTGAAACTGCCAAGTGTATCATGAACCTGATTAATGAGCTGCTTTGGAGTTCTGTTGTTGTTGCTGTCATTTTGAAACAAGGTCCAAACGTGCAGCACGCAGGCTGAATGTCTCCCATGATAGTCCTGAATACAGGCCAACACGGTCACACATTAGCACAGCACTGCGTCAATGGTTGGACACCCCAGTTGGCCATTCCTACGGAACTTCACCCACTGAGCAACTTTCTTCCTGATCCTACAACACTCCCACTCTTTATGAGCTGGGAAAGTAGGGTAGGACAAGGCTGTTCATCTTCAAAGCATCATTTTCTTGTATTAGATATTTCACAGAACTGGATTATAATCTGTGAAAGAAAAATCCATCTTTAATCCAAACGAAGACATTATTTAGTACCTTTCTTTATTTTAAAATTAATTCCATCTTTGAGGCTGATTGGTTGATTGCCCTATGTACGCACACTCATCTGTGTGATTGTGAATGTGTGCATTGTCACAGCCAAAGGGCAGCCTTCAATTTTCGTCCCCACCTTCCAGCTTGTTTGAGACAGGGTCTCTTCACTACTTCCCACAAAGTGGCACAATCTGGTCCTCCACAACCTTGATTTTTCAGGCCCGTATCCCCTCCTGCTGATGTTGTTTTGGAAGGTTCTGGAAACTTTAGAAGGGGCAGCCTAGCTGGCAGAAGTAGATCACTGGGAGCAGGCCTTTGAGGGTATCTTGCTCTTTGATTTGTGGCTCATAGAGATGTGAACAGTTTCTGCCATCCACACCCACTGCTAAGAGTCAAGCTGTTCTAGGGGCCCTCTCTGCAAGACAGACTGAAGCTGTGGACCAAGGTGAATCCTTCCCCTCTTAAGTTGCTAATATAAGGTATTTACTCACTGTATTTCAAAATTAGTGCAAGTCCCCAATCCTGTTGTGGCGCTAGATGGAACTCAAAGAGCTTAGGCACGTGTCTCTTATCAAAGAGCTCAGTACTATACAGACTAGATCTAGAAATTAGTTCTTTAGCCTTAGGAGGACAAACCTTCTGCCTCTAACCTGCACATTCTAGACTAATTCCAAGATCACTCAGTTCAGATCACTCATGGAAACTGAGAAGTTGCAGGCCCTGTAAATTAAGATGAGAAAGGAAGGCCACTAAGCTGCTTTATTTTTCTGTCAGAAAGTGAATTCAATTCCAGAAAGGTGTCCTCTCCATGAA
Source organism: Mus minutoides (assembly GCA_902729485.2). Classification (NCBI taxonomy): domain Eukaryota; kingdom Metazoa; phylum Chordata; class Mammalia; order Rodentia; family Muridae; genus Mus; species Mus minutoides. Next base: position 2,458,502 of record LR749499.1, on the reverse strand, counting down.
TGAGGATAAGAACTTAGAGAGCTAGAGGGACTTGCCCAAGGTCAGATAGACAGTGAAGGTTAAGAACCAAAAAGTGGGCTTTTGGCACCCACAGGACAGAGAACTCAGATGGTTCTTTTTTATTTTAATTTTATTTATTATCATTGGGTATGCATGATGTGTATGTGAGAGAGAGAGAGAGGTCATGTGTGTGAGAGCTGTAGTGTGCACACGGAGGTCAGAGAACAACTTTCAGGAGCTGATTCTCTCCTTTCACAGTGATTGAAGTCAGGCTGTCAAGTTTGTATGGCAAGTGCTTTAACCCACCAAACCATCTCCATCACCTTGAGAAGAATCTTTAATCATGCCCTACATTTCTCTTTATATACCCAAAACATGGGCATATACCCTACTTCCCTCGTAGCATTGAGGTAAGGTCTTTGGCAGGTGCATTCCAACCCAGGACACTGCTTCAGGGGTACCATTTGAGCCCACGGAGGCTCATCAGGCCCCACTGAACGTATCAACAGCTGCCATCTGCAGCTGCAGAGACCCCACAGGGTTGGATACCTGCACATTTCAGCACTGAGAGTTGTCAGTCACCCAGGAAATGCCTGGAGGTCTTGAACTTCTGAACTTCTGGCTCACCTCTGCCTGAACCCAATTATATAGCCTTTGCTGATATTACTTTATAGTCAAGATTGTAAATACTTCCTTGGTCCCACTTTATGGCTGCTAGATAAAAACATCTGCCTGGAATAAGGCTCTGGAGGAAGACTCTCTTTATAAGGTGGCATTGTCATAACCCAGAGGAGGCAAGCTGACCAGATCCTGGAAGCCCACAAGCAAGATGTCATGCTGAGGAGCCTTGAGCACAGCAGTCTCGAAGCCCTCAGAGCGTCCACATGCACCATTCCAGACACCTGTCCTCCATACCCCGAAGCCTTGGCTTAACACAGCATTCATTTGGGTCATATGAATGACCCACAGCCTGTTCATTCCACAGGCTTTGAATGAGATGCAGGTGTCCACAGCCACACACATCACCCAGCTGAAGCTAGAACAAATTGTGCACCACCAACGCTATCACAATAAACTCTCATGGAAATTGAAACAGCCAGTCATGGCCTAGGAGAATCCTGGGCAGCCATGAGAAAGACAGACCACACACACACAAACACACACACACACACACACACACACACACACACACACACTTAGCAGGTCCTGTGACTGCACATGTCAGCAATGATCCCATCTTCACCCTCAGGACCTTGCTAGGTCCTGATCCCCAGAGGCCAATGGGAAGCTGAGAAAGAGAAAACCAAGTGTCTACAGACCTTCCTCTCTCAGAAACCAGCTCAGACATAACCCGCCCCTGCAGGGAAGGACAGCAGACTAAGACTGCCCAAACCTGCACCCCAGGAGACACTTAGACACTTACATCCAGGCCTAAGCTTGATTCTCGGTGCCCTGCTCTATCCTTGATAGTCACCAGTGTAGTTTGAGCCTGTGTGCCCTTGGCCATGGTCTTCCACAATGTACAGGCAAAGGTCACCACATGGCAAATGCTGGTCCTGAGTCCAATCAGAATAAGCATCTTTCCATAATGACCCATAACTGTCCCTTTGGGTGCCTCCTTCTGCTTTAATTTAAACAAATCCTCAATCAGTATAGCTAGTTTCATGTCACCTACTTCCCTCTATCCTCTGGACTAGGAGGGGTAGGATTCCCCGCCTCTCAAGACATCCCACTATCAACATCACCACTGCCCCCAACACCTGAGAATAAAGCCATAATAAACCTAATGACTATAGTCTGAATCATGGTTCAGCATGACTGGACAGAAGTGCCTCTACGTGGAGCTGTTTTAATCTTTCCTTGCAAATCAATAACTGCTTACTTTGAGGTAGTTTTAATTAGTGAAGCCCTGCTCAGTGTTTCACTGATAAAGTGGCCTGCTATTCATGCTAAGTGTGCCAGGCGCCTGCCTGCTTTATCACGGCTGTTGTTGGTTTGAAATCCTTCTTCCTGAACCACACAGCTGGCTTCTCTGACAGAATTTCTGCTTAGGAACGGTACCTTCTGAGAAACCGGGCTTGCTCTCCCTACAGAAAAATCCTTAACACCACCTATGGACAAAGGGGCTTTACTCAGGGGCAGAAAGTAACCCCCTCCAAGGCAGTGAAGTTGCCCTGCCCTAGGCTTCCAGACTTCCAAATGAGCCACAAATGTGGAGAGCACAGAGATTAAGCCCCTACTATGCACCAGCAGCAGCACACTGTTGTTACAGTAGGATCCCCAAGTCTCCAGAGATGTCCACACTACCCCTGTTTCCTCAGTGAAATTCCAGTGCAGAGGTCAGGGCACTCCCCAGGGTCAGAAGGTCAGTGAGCTACGAAGCACTGTCTCAATGTTCTTTGTCTTCATTGTGCTTTGCTGAAATCTGGGGCTTTTCCCTGCCTAGACCAGTTTCTCTCCTTTACCTTCCTGGTTTTGTCATAGGCTCACTCTCCTCATCCTTACCCCCTCAATCCCCAACCCGACAAACCCCAACACCCCCACCCTGCCAGCTGCTTGATTATCTTATTCCCTTTCAAGCTGCCATTGCCCACTGAGCGTTTTAGGTGTGGACAGTTAGTGCTGGAGAACTGGAGCATGAAGACTCAGAGTCAAAGGCCACTCTCTCAACCTCGGCCATCACTGAATGGGAAAAGAAGAGAAAGTTAACTCCCTATTAGAGGAAGAAACGATATGTGGACAAGGTAACAACATGCTTCCAGAGCTGGAGAAGCAAAGACCTGAGTTCAAATCGCCTTCAGCTTCTGCTCAGTGAACAGCCATTCTGAGAGTACCTGCCTCCCAGGGCTGTTGGGTCAAGTGAGAAAAGTGTTGCAGGTTGAATGTACCACCCAGTGAATGAACCTTTTTAGTGCCAGCAGCTAGAGTTAGATAAAGAGAGCAATTACCTCGTGTTCTGGGTTGCTTTCTGTTGCTGTGATAAACAGAAGTCAAAGTTGGAGCATGAGGAAAGGGTTTGTTTCATCTGGAGATTCCAGTTAACAATGTATCACTAAGAGAAGTCTAGACAGGAATTCAAGCAGAAACAAAGGGAGCTGCCCACTGGCTTGCTCTCCAGCTCACCCATGCCCAGCTGCTTTTCTCATACAGCCCAGGCCTAGCTGTGTAGGGGATGGTGATGGCCACAGTGGAACAAGCCAATTCTTGACTAAGGCAATTCTTCAACTGAGGTTCTACTTCCTTGCTGACTATAGGGTGCTTCAAACTGATAAAGATTAACTAGCTCACTACATGTCACATGTCACATGTCACTCTATTACATCTTACCTTTTTCTCCTTCCTTACCTAACCTATTTTCTTTGGGTGAATCGTTGTACCATTCCTACTTCACAGATGGCAAAGGTTAAGAAATAAGCCTTGACTGACTTGCTTGTGATCTTTTGCTACGTACATTATTCTGAGGTAATAAGATGCCACTTTAAGATATCATGGGGACACTGGGGATGTAGCTTAATTAGTGAAGTACTTGCCTGGAATGCATGAAGCTCTGGGTTCGATACCCTACAGTATATAACACCAGACATGGTAGTAACCACTTATAATCTTAGAACTGAGAGTTGAAGCAAGACCAATCTAGGATACAATAGATGTTGTCTGAGAGGTACTGAGCTCCCAGAAGTCCTTCGTGTCCTGTATTCCCCAATGGTAACATCTTATAAAGCCAAAGCACGGTGTCACAGCCAAGATGCATTGCTACAGAACATCAGGGTCCGGAGCCATGAAGATTCCCTCACATCATCATTTTATACACAATCATTCCCTCCATGTCCAGAGATAGGGAGTGTCTGAAACACTAAATACCTACATGGAAGCCAAGCATGGCCGCACATTCCTGTAACCTCAGCTTTGGGGTCTGAAATAAATGAATCACCAGAGCACACTGACAGACACTGAGACAAAACTGTGAGCTTACATTTTAATGAGAATCCGTGTTTCAAGGTGGAAGGCGATGTCCTCATGTGACATCAGGATGTGGCAATGGCTAGTTTTGTGTCAACTTGACACAGGCTGGAGTTATCACAGAGAAAGGAGCTTCAATTGAGGAAATGCCTCCATGAGATCCAGCGGTGGGGTATTTTCTCAATTAGTGATCAAGGGGGAAAGGCCCCTTGTGGGTGGGACCATCTCTGGGCTGGCAGTCTTGGGTTCTATAAGAGAGCAGGCTGAGCAAGCCAGGGGAAGCAAGCCAGTAAAGAACATCCCTCCATGGCCTCTGCATCAGCTCCTGCTTTCTGACCTGCTTGAGTTCCAGTCCTGATTTCCTTTGGTGATGGACAGCAGTATGGAAGTATAAGCTGAATAAACCCTTTCCTCCCCAACTGCTTCTTGGTCATGATGTTTTGTCCAGGAATAGAAACCCTGACTAAGACAATGTGCAAGCATAGACACAAACTGTATACATGCACACACAAATTCTCACACACACAAGAACACACAGTACACACAAAATAACAATTTTTTTAAAAAAAAATTGTTTGGAGAACTTCCTTTTGTCTGTCCCTGTAAGCAGGTCCTCTAGCAAGGAATCATCCTTGCTCTTTACCTGGAAAAACTGGGCTTTCCCTTCATTCCAGAAGCATACTGAATGGGATATATGAATCTATATGGCATTTCCAAGGGATTCAGAACTACATCATTCCTCAGATCCCAGAGCCCCTCCTCAGTTGGCTTTCTCCCTACTTCTCATAGTCACCTGTTTAGTTCATCCATTTATAGTTATCAGGAAACCAGTAGCCAAGAAAGGGTGTGTCTATTCCACCCTCCTGGAAGCAAACATCCTATGCACGTTTTCATAAAAAAGAATCTGGATTCCACCTGGGCAGTAGAGGCCCAGAGCATAGCCTTGGCTACTGAAGTGTACTTCTCTGAGGACTACCCTCCTACTTTATGTTCCCCTTACTGAGAAGTCTTCAGAGGCTGTAGGCCAAAATCTCTTCTTAAGAGGAGTCCTGTTGGTGTAGCTCAAACCTTTGTAGAATGTGACCAGACGCCACCCAGAAGCCCTACCTTCCCAGTCCATTAGTATGTGAGCTAAACCATTTAAATATGCATGAGACCCACTTTTGAAAGGCCAGCTTTCAGTTCTTTCCTTTTGTTCATTCATTATTTAGTGAATGCAACTAACTGGGGATAACAAACTCATAACTGCTTTTTAAATTGTATTCTTATTTTGTTCCAGGCAAAGTATATCAGACATCATTTCAGATATTATAAACCTTAAATCTGTTCTAGCCACTGCTACAAGAGCAAAGCTTTGAATTAACAGAAACCCACAACTGAACAGTGTGCAGAGAGCAAGACTTTGGAGCACTCAGTCCTAAATAAATTGTCTTCATTAAACCCTTCCCCTCATGGTTCAAGGATCTATGTATAAGAGGCAGAAGATGTTGCTGCTTTTATTCTGATGCTAATTTGAGTCCCCAAAACTGTTTGCACTAGCTTCTGGGGACCTGCCCCCAGTTAATTCTGATTGGTAAATAAAGATGCCAACAGCCAATAGTTGGGGAGAAAAGAGAGACTGTTTTAGGTTTCCCAGGCCTGAAAACATGGGAAGTGGGGGCATGCTTAGGAGTGTGCAAATCAGAAACAAGAGCCACCATGGGATAGAGAAGCAAGGAGAATACCCTGGGACTCTGGGCCAAGAAAACGTGGCCCAGAGAGCTGACTAATTGGAGTTAAGAGCAGCCAAGATGGAACATAGAAATTAGTAAATAGTAACCAGGAATTATCAGTGGGAGAAAGATTCTAACAGCGTGGAGGTTAGGCAGTCATCCAGCTATTATGCTGCTTAAGGCATATTAAAATATAAAGGCTCTGTGTGTGTGTGTGTGTGTGTGTGTGTGTGTGTGTGTGTGTGTGTGTTTCATCTGACAACATAAATGGTCTAAGTTAGGAAGAAACTCCATAGTAGGATTTATTAATATTCCTACTACAAGAGGGGATGGATGACTCCAAGAAACAGTTTCTTCCAGACACAAGAGTGATGCCCCTATGAACTCACAGAGACTGTGGCAGCATGCATAAGAACTACAGCAGGTTCAAGCCAAACAATGTCCCAGAACTGAAAGGGGAAGTGGTCACAAGGCCCTACTCTTCAACCAAAAAGCAATCTTTAACTGACACCTCTGACAAATGGAAAATCCGTTTTCTGCAGTGGAGTCTCACTTGATCTGCCAACCACACTCCAGGGCAGGCCCCATGCCAAGGAGTGCTTTTTGCTTCCTTTTGCTTTGCTTTGGCTTTTGTTTTATTTTGCTCATTTGTTTTGATTTTTGGTTTTGTGGTTTTGTAGGGGGATGTGTTTCTTGGGTTTTTTTTGGTTTTGTTTCTTATTTATTTGTTGAGAGAGAGAAAAGAATATAAAATTGGGGAAGTAGGCAGGTGAAGAGATTTAGGGAGTTGAAGGAGGGGAAAAAACATGATCAAAATATGTTATATGAAAATATAACATATTTTTTCAACAGTTAAAACAAACAAAAAAGTAAATTCTTTCTAAAGTGAAAAGGAAAAAAAAGTTACTCCAGTTTTAGCTGGTTTTGTGAATATGCAACCTAGGGCCCTGGGAACAGGAAATGGGAGGATCATAGTAGAGTCTTAAATAAGGATTCATCGGATAGCCCATTTAGCACCCATTAGCATATAAACTGGAAATACAGGACCGTTCTGAGCAGTGAGAAATGGAAGCTAGCAAACAGCTACTTCGTTCTTTCTGTATGAAGATGATTCTGAAATATAATCCAGAAGTTCCCTGAGAACTGAATAACCAATCCTCCTAGAGACAGTCAGGCACACAGGGGAAGGATAACACATCTCTATGCTGGCTTCCCATCTTCCACATTGATTCTCATCAATTCTTACTCTGTCTCTCTGGAATGACATTCTCAAACAAATAAGCCTTTGAGGAGACACAGATTAGGACAATGGATACCACATGTGTCCCTACAAAGTAATCCTAAAGAATGACATTTCAAAACTACAAATAATGCCTACAATTCAGTAGCAATCACATGGCTGACCAGAATAAAATACAGACAGTGAGATTTAGAATATGAATGGTGGTGACACTGGACCAGGCTAGTTTACTGTGGGGTAAACTAGCTTTTCTTAACCACTTGAAAACCTTTGAAGCAACAAATTGATATACCCAGAGCCAACTACCAGCCCACAGCAGAGGTATTCTCCACCTGTGTTTATCTGAGTGTACCCTCACTGTTTGCAGAAGAACATGCTGAAAATCAGGCCTGAAATCTAATTGTAGTCATTAAAATGTTACAGAGGACACTGGACACATAGCCTCAGTCCTTTCTGATAATAGAGACCTCAGAGAAAATCAGTGCTACCCTAAGGCCCACAAAAGGAACACTTAGATGAAGTAACTTGAGAATACCCATATCCCTCTGAATATATTAGACTATAGGATACTCCCCTCCCCTTTGTAGAGGGGAGGGAAATTCCTTCACTTATAAACCCTGAAAAGAGCTTTGCTATGGTTGGTATCTACTCCCTGACACTTAATGTCTGCCCTGAACTATCCCCATTGCCTTCAGATTAATAAACATACAGCAGGACAGTGAAATACATTTGCTTTTAGCAGAAATAGTATTCCCAAGGAAGGGGTTGCCAAAACTAGATAGTAATCACTCTTGTGAGACTTGATCAGTGAAAGTAGAAGGATTCAAAGGAAGAATGCATCAACATGAAGACACTCCCCTGTAATGTGTCTCTGAAAGTACTCTCCATAGCCATGCTAATTCTGTGGAGATGGCTACTTAACACCCATATATAAAGAATTCTACAATGAAGGTGGGGGAGACAGGTCAGTCAACAAAGTTCTTGTCTTGAAAATATGAAAACCTAAGTTGTATTCCCAGAACCCAAGCAAAAACTTGAGTGAGATAGCATATATTCTAGTATTCATAGCAGCCCAGTGCTATGGAGACAGGCAGGCAGATCCCTTGCTAGTCAGACAGACTAGCCTACTTGGTAGGCTCTAGGCCAGAAGGAAACCCTGTCTCAAAAAGAAGGTAGACAGCATCTAAGAAATGACACCGGAGGTCCTTCTCTGGCCTCCACAGAGACACCTGCGTACAGAGCACACACATATGCAAAAGATGAAAGGGTGACATAAAGCTGCTAGAACTGGCTGGCTTGACACTTGGGTGATGGGGCAGAGCCTGAGAAAGGTAGATTAGCCAGCTTATGTAAAATGAGCAAGGTCCTGGAGTGGTACACTGTGGAATCAGAGTAGGTACAGAGGGAGCCTGCACCTCCCAGAACATGAGGTCATCAGGCCATCCTAAGGATTGCTCTCTAAGACCATGGCCAACATCCAGTGTCTTAGCCTGGATTCTGCCAAACATCTATGCATGGACATTTTATGTGAGAATGTAGTTCCAAAAGAGATAGACAAAAATAAAGGGTATAAACAGGAAAGAAGAGAGGCCAATACAAAAACCCATCATCCTTTTGCTAAGTAAGTCTGGGAGATGTTTCTGTGGGCCTGGGATGTCCAGCATCTATGAGGCAGAGAATTAGAGAACCTCATTGTCAAAACTCAGGGGGATGAGTTCCATGGAAGACTGCAGGCTTTGACCCAAGCTTTGCTTTAAGAGGAACCCAGACTTAGGTGTTTAATTTCAGTATTGATGAAGCCCACTCAAACTAGATGGGCCACTCCCTCTTAAAAATACCTAAAGACACCTGAGAAAGAACTGAGGGCATGCCCTCTGGTCCCATCTGGCCTTTTTCACTGCAGGATTTTGAATGGTCAGCAATATCCCAAGATCCTCTGTCCTACATGACCTTTTGTGGGTTTCACTTGTATAGTTTACTGACAGACTTGTCACCTGTCCTAAGTTCAAAATCCATTATTATTATTATCACAGTAGTGATGGGTAATTAAGCAACAAATGTGTTAATCTCATTAAGCCAGTTTTAAATTAATTTATTTTAATGCATGTAATTAGCTAATATGATAATGTTCTCTTTCATCCAAAGACAGCCTGCAGGCTCTCCAAGCTCCGTGTGTTATGATTAATGAATTTTCACACATTGAGAAGGAAGGAATGTAAAGAGTTGCTCAAAGTCACACAGCCCTCTGTTGGGGTCACTTAGCCCATGGGAATGCCCTGCCCCTTACCTATTGATCTATTCTATCCTTGCACACAAACTCTACCTAGCTTTATTATCTTTGTCCTTGCTAGTCTCCAACCTGGAAATTCCTCCCCTTTCCTCTTTAGTTAGCTGTTTGTTCTGTTTTGATTTTTTGTTGCCATAAGAAAACATGATCAAAAACAAAGAGGGAGGAAGAGGTTTATGACTTATTTCAAGTTACAGTCCATCACCAAGAAAAGCCTAAACAAGACTCTAGAAGTAGGAACTGAAACAAAAACCATGGGGGCTATTATTTACTGGCTTGTACTCTGTCTTAGTTACTGTTTTATTGCAGTGAGGAGACCCAGGGCAAGGCAACTTTATAAATGAAGTATTGAAGTTGGGGCTTCCTTACAGTTTCAGAGAGTTACCTCATGACCATCATGGTGGGGGAGCATGACAGCACACAGGCAGGTTCTGAAGCAATAGCTGAGAACTTGCATCTTATCCATAAGACAGAGACAGAGAAAGAGATCATGCCTGGTGTGGGCTCTTGAAACCTCAAAGTCCACTGCAATGACACACCAACTCCATCAAGGCCACACCTTCTCCAACAAGTCCACACCTCTTCCAACAAGGCCACACCTCCCCTCCAACAAGGTCACACCTCCTAATTTTTTCTAACAGTCCACCACTGAAAACGAAAAATTTAAATATATGAGCCAATGGGGGCCATCTTCATTCAAACCACCACATTCTCCATAGCTTGTTTTCTTGTACAACATAGGACCACCTGTCCAGCAGTGGCACTGCCCACTGTGAGCTGGGCCTTCCCACATCAAACATTAATCAAGAAAATGTCTCCAAATACATGCCCACAAACCAATCTGATCAAGGAAATTCCTCAATTGAAGTTTCCTCTTCCTAGGTGACTCTTGTCTGTGTCAAGTCATCAGAAACTAAGTAGCGCTCTAACCCATATCAACTGTACATACAAACACACCACTATCAAACCATGATCCTTCTTTCTTGTTTATCCCCACAATCTCATATTAATATTGCAGTAGAAAACAGTGTAACTCAAAAAGTCCCATAAGGTTTTAAAATATTCGAACACTTTAAAAATCTCAAAATCTCTTTCAACCATCCAATGTCTCTTAACTGTAGGTTCCTGTAAAAATCAAAAAAAAAAAAAAAAGTTAAATGCTCTCTTATGCCAAAATGGGAGAAGCAGGGCATAAAAAGAATAACACTTAAGCAAAACCAAACCCCAACAGAGTAAACACCTAAGTGTCCAATGTCTGTCACTGAATCATGATTTTCTGATCTCCAGAGGGTTTGGGCAGGTCCTTCAGCTTCTCCAGTTCTGTTACTCATAGCACACACACCTTATCTCATAGGCTTGGGCCAACTGCTATCCTTGGAGGTTATCCCCTGACCCTAGCATCTCAAATATGTTGGGATCCCCACTGCAGCTGAGATTACACTTTCACCAGTGGCCTTTGCTGGACTCTTTGAGGACTCTGACCATGTCACATGTTGCCATCCCTCAGTTTCTCATTATGAACCCTTTAATCCTGGGGTCTCTACTACTACAAGTGAGGCTGCAGGATTACCAGTAGCTTCTCCTGGCCTCTCACAGTACTAAACCTCAACTATTCTCCATGACTCCTTCAATCTTGTATCTTTTACTTCACCAAAATCAGGATCATATAGAAGACTCATATATTTCTAAGTTTGCCTGCCAGCTTGAGATTCAGGCTTGGCCTTCTCCAGTCTACAATCTGTGTGTGCTAAGAAAACACTTCCAAGATTTCACCTCAGTGAAGATGGTTTCCTTTAATCCCAGATGATTTTTTTTCAGCCCTAGCTGAAACTAACAAGCATCAACTGTCCCAGCAAAGCAAAGATTTCACTTCCTAAGATTCCTAGTCCATAACGTCATGTAAATGACCATAGCAGAGTCTTCTCTTCCATCTTGACAAGCTAGGCCTCCATTATCAGTATTTCTCTCAGCATTAACTTCAAAGGTCTGACAGAACAGCTTCCTAAGCTCCATGTATTTGGTGGCTTTTCCAGCCTTAGGTCTCAACACTTCTACAGTCTTGCCTCAAACAACATGGTTAGGTATCTCACAGAAATCACCATGTTCCTGATACCGATACCTGTTGTAGTTTTCTTTCTGTTGCTGTGCTAAAGCATTATGACAAAAGCAACTGGGGGCGGGGGACACAGAGGTTATTACATCTTATAGGATAGAATTTAATCAAAAGAAACAGAGCAGAAGTTCAAGGCAGGAATTAAAGCAGAGGCCATAGGGGAACATTGTTTACCTACCTGCTCTCCCTGGCTTACTCAGCCTGCTTTCTTACTGACTTGACTATAATGTCTGATGAAGGTAATTTCTCAAAAGAAGGTCCCTCTCCCCAGGAGACTCTAGCTTGTGTTAAGTTGACAGAAACTAACCAGCATGGTAGCCCATGTCACCCATGTCACCCATCCTTCCAGACTGAGCTTATGGGTTACCTTCTACAAGAAACCTTCCAAAACATACCTCTCCCAGTCAGGTTAAATGGCTTTCCTGAGGTAGCCTACAGAATTATAAGTGAAGCGTTTCTGTGACATGCAAGCTTAAGGACTTGAATTAAGATCCCCAACATCCACGTAAGGCTGGGTGTGGCAGTGAGACACATCTATAATTCCAGCTCCTATGGGGAGACAAGAGGCAGGGACAGGAAAATCACATGGAACTTGTATGTCAGCTACCTTAAGATACACCAAAGCAAAAAAACAAAAATAACCTGTCTCAAACAAGGTGGAAGGGAAGGAAAGGGTTTATTACATATTACAGGTTAGGATCTATTATCCAGCTTCCTTTCTTATAGAACGCAAGACCACCTCCCCAGGAGTGGCATCACCACACACATACCACCGCACCTCTATGCCTGTTCTCACATCCATGAACACATACACAATTTCTGTGATAGAAAAGTCAGATTTGGTGGCAATGGCATCAGCAAACAGCATCGACCATTAATGCACCAAGCACCTCTGCACAAGATGTTTGCTCACACATGTTGTAAATTCCCTCATTTTGAATCCTCATCCCAGCAAATGGAAGAAGTAAAAAGATTCCTGTTGGTTCTGGAAGAAGTAAAAAGCTTAGAACAGTCAGGGAAATTTCCCTAAACACCTGCGATGACTAGGACTCGAATTTGGATGGCTCTAAAGCCTGAAGGCCTCAGCTGCTCCAGAGTCTTGGTTGTTTTGTTTTGTTTTGTTTTGTTTTGCTTTGCTTTGCTTTGCTTTTTATTTATTCTTCTCTTATATGTTGTGCCCCACCTGCAGTTACCTCTGCCTCTCCTCCCTCCAGTCTCTCCTCTCCCACCTCCCCTTTCTCCCAGATCCCACCCCCTTCAGCTTTTCTAGGTAAAGAGCAGGCCTTCCAGAGACATCAACCAAATACAACATAACAAGTTATGATGAGACCAGGCACATATTCTCACATTGAAGCTCTACAAAGCAATCCATTAGGAGATTAAAGGGTCCCAAAGGCAGGCAAAGGACTCAGAGACAGCCCCAACTCCCAGCATGATACACAGCCATAGCATATATGCAGAGGACCTAGGTCAGACCAATTACAGGTCCTGTGAGCCCACTTGAGTTCCAGTCAGTTGATTCTGTGGGCCATATTCTTGTGGTGTCCTTGATGCCCCTGGCTCCTCCAGTCCTTCCTTCTCCTCCCATAGGACTCCCTGAGCTCTGCCTAATGTTTAGTTGTGGGACTCTACATCTGCTCTCATCTGTTGCTGGATGAAGTCTGGTCTCTATGTAGATAATTATGCTAGGCTCCGGTTCCAGGACATCCTACAGGAATGACAAACTGTAGGTCAGAGGTTTTGTGTCCGGTTAGTGTCCTACTCCCTCCACTTCTGATTACAGAAGATTCAGGCTCCTTGTCCCCTGTTGCTAGGAGTCTTCGCTAGTGTCACCCTAGTAGATTCCATGGTTCCATTGCACCTCCAATCCCAGTTGTCTCTCCCAGTATTCTATCCCTCCATCCCTTTGACATCTGCTCCTTCCTGTTCCCATCCCTACCTGCCCCCAGTCCACCCTCAAAATCTATTCAGTTTCCCCTTCCCAGGAAGACCTTTGCATTCCCCCTCCTTAAGTTTTCCTTGTTAATTAGCCTCTTGAGGTCTGTGGATTGTAGCATGATTATTATCCTTTACCTTATAACTAATATCCACTTATAAGTGAGTATGTACCATGTGTGTCCTTCTGGGTCTAAGTTACCTCACTCAGGATGATTTTTCTCTAGTTCCATCCATTTGCTGGTCCTAATTTCATGCTGTCATTTTTAATAGCTGAGTAATACTCCATTGTGTAAATGTACCACATTTTTTTTTATCCATTCTTTGGTTAAGGAACATCTAGGTTGTTTCACGTTTGGGCTATTATGGACAAAGCTGCTATGAGCATAGCTAAACAATTGCTCTCGTGGTAGGATAGAGCATCCTTTGAGTATATGTTCATGGTGGTATGGCTGGGTCTAGGGGTAGATAGACTCCTAACTTTCTTATAAACTGCCATGTTGATTTCAAAATGACTGTCCAAGTTTTCACTCCTATAAGCAGTGAATGAATGTTCACCTTGCTCCACATTCTCGCCAGCATAAGCTGTCACTGTGGTTTTGATCTTAACCATTCTGACAGGTGTGAGATGGAATCTCAAAGTAGTTTTGATTTGTATTTCCCTAATGGATAAGAAGGTTGAACATTTCTTTAAGTGTTTCTCAGTCATTCGAGATTCTTCTGCTGAGAATTCTGTTTAGATCTGTACGCCATTTTTTAAACCCAACGTAATCTTTATTCACCTTGAAAGAATAATACTCAACTTCATTTTGAAGTTTTCATATGGAAAAACAAAAAGACACAATTCTATACAACAAAAGAACATCCAGAGATATAACCGTCCCTGATTTCAAGCTGGACTACAGAGCTGTGGTTATAAAAATTGCATGGTTGGCATAAATAAAGGCACATTGATCAATGGAATTGATTGATGATCCAAATGTAAATCCATATGCCTATCAACACCTGACTTTTAGTAAAGAAACCAGAAATATACAATGGAAAAAAGAAAACACTTTTAACAAATGGTGCTGATCTAACTGAATGTTGATGAAAATATTTTCCCCTTCTGTAGGGTCCTATTGATGGTGTCTTTTGCTTTATAAGACCTTCTTTGTTTCATGAGGTTCCATTTATTAATTGTTGATTGTAGTGCCTACAGTACTGGTATTCTGTTCAGGAAGTTGTCTCTTCTACCAATGCATTCAAGGCTATTCCTCACTTTCTCTTCTATCAGATTCAGTGTTTCTGGTTTTATGTCGAGGTCTTTAGTCACTGAGACTTAAATTCCACATCTGACATAGAGCTAGTATCTAAAATATATAAAGAGCTCAATTAACTAAACATCAGCAAACCAAATAATCCAATTAAAACCAGAGTTTGTTTGTCTCTAAACCTGACTTTCCTCAATCTCCCAATTCAAGCCAGCTCCCTAAGTGTCGCTGTAATGAGTGCGTACCTCACTAACTCCTGAGCAAATTCAGATACTGGAGTAAAAGACAAAAAGGCACAGTGACTGAAAGAAGAGCAGCATTGATGGATCTGGAGAATTCTGCACTATTGGCCCTTCAAAGTAAGGTTTAAGGACATTAAAAATTACTGTAGAGGTGACAGTATTGTATTCTAAGGCTTAAAAACAAACAAAAAAAATATTTCACTAGTTGCTAAAATGGTAATCAACTAGTTGGAAATGAGTTTTATTGCTATAGTAACTGTAAAGCCCAATGATAATAAATAAAGAGGCCCTGCCTGTGGTGGGGAGTGCATTCTGTTGCCAATCCCCATCATACTCTATCTATTAGTCATTAAAAATTGGACTAACACCCTAGACACTAATTTGTATTGCTTTACATGTAAAACATAAGGGTAAGAAATAATTTTGGGGGGCTGGTGAGATGGCTCAGTGGGTAAGAGCACCCGACTGCTCGTCTGAAGGTGATGAGTTCAAATCCCAGCAACCACATGGTGGCTTACAACCACCCGTAATGAGATCTGACGCCCTCCTCTGGTGTGTCTGAAGTCAGCTACAGCGTACTTATGAAGAATAATAATAAATGAATCCTTGGACCGGAGAGAGCAAGTGGGACTGACCGGAGAGAGCGGAGCTGACTGGAGCGAGCGGGGCCGGCCAGGACGAGCGGGGCCAGGCAGAGCGAGCGGGGCTGGCCAGAGCGAGTGGGGCAGACCAGAGCAAGCAAGGTTGACTGGAACGAGGGGAATAAGAAAAAAATAAATAATTTTGACAGCTGGAAAGTGTTGGTAATAACTCCGGCATATTGCTGATGCCTGAGGTCCGGATCCCTGTGAGCAGGTGAACTGGGGCTGTACACACTGCTTAGGTAGACTTTGTTTCTCTCCTTCTCTTCTAGTGTTCTCAAGGCAAAGGAAAACTGTACTCAGAAACAGCAGCTCTGTCTGTATCTTGGGGCCTCTCTGTGAGACTGTCATGTGTGTGTGTGTGTGTGTGTGTGTGTGTGTGTGTGTGTGTGGTGAGTGGGTGGGTGTGCATGTGTGTATAGAGGCCAGACATTGACACCAAGTACCTTCTGTTATGCCTCTCTACCTTGGTTTTCTTTTCACTGTTTGAGAATTTCATACATCTACAGAATGTGTTTTGATCAAATCCATCCTCCATTCTCTTCCTCCATTCTTCTCATCTCTCTCCAAGATCGTTTTTCCTCCCGATTTCATGCACTTTGATTTAACTCACTGAATCCTTAGTGTTGTCCATTTATGCATGGTTGCAACGTCTCTCACTGAACCTCCAACTCATCAGCTAGTTAAACGCTTCAGCTCTGGAGATCCACCTGTCTCCCTCCCTGCAGCCCTCACATCCTGCACTCTGGTACTAGATACATGCCACCACCACACCTAGCTTTTTTTAATGAAGGTGTATCTGCATTCAGATCCTCATGCCCATATAGCAGGCACTTTGCCCGCTACACCATCTCCTCATGCAAGGTTCAGTCTTCCAATATCTAAAGACAATATAGATTCTATTTCACTTATGCCTCATCCCAAGAGCCACCTTTGCCTGCAAACCTGGGAGAAGAGATACACAGGAAGTACCTAGAAACAGGTTGAGTAAATAACTTAGTTGGTAAAGATTTTGCTTAATTCCCAAGACACACATAAATAGCAGAGCATGGTTACATGTGTTTGCAATCCTAGAGTTGGTGGAGGCAGAGACAAAAAGACCCCTAGGGCTTAGCTAGTCAACCTTCCCTACTTGGCAAGCTCCAGAGTAGTGAGCATCCCTGTCTCAAACAAGGTGCACTGTCCCTGAAGAATGACCACACACACACACACACACACACACACATACACACCTTGAGTTCCTACCCTGACTTACCTGGAAGATGGACCAACCAGTGTGGAGCAGAGTTGACGTTTATTAAATGTTTTGTTTAATTATTTGTTTGATTGATTGATTGATTTTAACATAGATTTAAGTCCTGGGGCTCATAAAAAGAGAGACGTGGATGCGGATGTCTCAAAAAGTCATGTTCCATTGCATTATGATAACCACACAGAAATTTTGCTAAGGATTGAAGTTATCTTTAAAGGGTTGTTAAGGAATCTGAATGAGATCGCAGGGTCATTCTTATGGTGCACAGACAGGATTGTAGCTCATAAGTTAGCAGTCTGATGATGAGAGTTGTAAGGGAAGCTAGCACATTTTTATTGTCAACAAAAGTTAACAGTCTTGCTTGTGGGATTGTTAGAAAACATCTAAGGAAGGAACAAAGCTATACTCAAGGTCATCCTCACTTGGGCCTGAAGCCTGGTTTATTGCTCTTTTAACATTCTCACTGATAATATCTACATAAAATGAACACATTCTATGTCAGCAGTCTTCAAAGCAAGTTGATTGTGCTAGAATTCTTGATTTTCAACTGGAAAGAGCTTTCCATCAGATTCAGGGTGGAGGACAGAGTAGGAGGCTCCTTTCCATCTTGTGGTCTTACATTTGCCATGTCTTTCTATCCTGCTTTATTCTACCTGTGAATGGACAGAGAACAAAGGTTCAGAGAGTGGACAGGAGAGTCAGGATACTGGTATCAAATAAAGACTATTTATAGAAGAAAATTCTGAAAAGTATCTATGTATTTAGGAAGTAGAGAACACTATGACTGTGGTGAGAGATGTTTGCTGGGAAAAGTGACAAGAATCCTAGCAGGAGCGAGGTGAGGGAGGCCAGACAAGATAAGGGGTAGAACCATAATGAGGAATCCCTTTTATGCCAAACTCAGCCTTCTGAGGGTTAACCCATGCTCCTGATAACTTTTCTACTCTCTTGATGGTCATCTCACCTCTTGATTACCAGCTCATGATGTAATATAAGCCACTTATAAAAGGTATATGCTTGTGGAAGTGAAAGCCAAGGGACTGTGACTGACAATTTTTTAAACATGGGTGGAGCCTAAGTTAATTTTAAAGATTCAAGAGGAAAAATGTGAGGGAGGGTACTAAAGAAAAAGTCAGACATGGGCTAGGATAATTGGAGTGTCAGGAAGCAAAAAGTTGCGTGTGCCCCCCTCCAAGTAGGTATGTTGTAAACCCAAACCCCTACACAAAGTGTAAGCAGAGGTGACTAAGTCATACGGGCTCTGCCTTCCTGAATGGAACAGCTTTATCTGGGAGGTGGACCAGAAATCAAAAGAATAGGATTACCATCATGAGCCTGGGCTAGCCATTGAGAAAGTAGACTAACTATTAAGAAAGTGGGCAGCTATCAAAAAAGTAGGCTAGTCATCACAAGCATATTCTTGTAATTAAGAGAGTGGGTAAGCTATAGTGAGGATGAGCTGACCACTGTGAAAATGAGATTCCTGTCAAAAGAATGCATGGACTAGCCATCACACGACTGAGTTAGATATAAATGTGTTCCCACTAGTCTCTTGCTCCCTCCCACTATATTACCCTTCTGGTCTGCATGATTGTTTTCAATAGCTGTGGTCCCTTGGCCCTGAGCCTCCTAGGCTTTAGAACTGTACCAAATAAATGCCATTATCAATTACACTTTTCCATCACAGCAACAGTAAAGAGGAGCTAGGATTCTTATGCCTTCTTTCTTTGCATCCTAGGAGCTCTGTTGCCTTCAACATGCCTGATGCCCATAACTGAAGGGTCTCGGGGTCTTTAAAGGGACATATTCTGAGCACATGGTGCTTCTGAACTCTCAGCCTTCCCACAGGAAAGTTCAACTAGGAACAATGCAACCAACAGACCTGAAAGAACTCAACAAAAGACCCTTCATGTGGCTCTCCAGATAGAAGATGCTCTCAAGGAGCCTTGAGGTCACTCTTTGCCACTGCAACACCTTCATCCACAGAAGTCTTAAGGCTCCTCAGCTCTAGCTCAAAGCTCAGGTACATCTCAAGATTCATACATATTCACTTGGAAATTCAACTGTCAGTCAGCCTCTGAGGCCCTCAAAACTGTGTGTCCCCTCTATGGCATAGCATTGACTTTGCTCTCAACCTAACACACTTACATTAAATGTAATCTCTGCCATGCCTTTGTTCCATAAAGAACTGGCAGTAATGTACCAAGATATATGTAAGACACTAAGATCAAAGATCTATAGAACTAAGCAAGTAGGTAATAAAATTGACTGGTGATGTCGCTCAGGGGCAGGATGATTACCTAGCATAGTCAAGGTCCTGGGTTGAATCCCTAGCACCACAAGATAACAAATTTAGCAAAGAGAAATTAAAGAAATAGAGTCTATGTCTAACTTTTAAAAATAGGCTCAAGTCTCAGCCAATGGCTATGAAGAAAGTCACACATCTGAATCTGAGCTTCCCACTGACTAAAGGGAAGAAATACATCTAGCTCATGAGGGCCAGACCATCAGGGTCTAGCGTTCCATTTGCAAGATCCCCTTCAAAACAATTTAATTAATGCTTGGGAGACAGCTCAGTGTGTAAAAGGCTTGCCTCATAAATGTGAGGACCTGAGTGGTGTGCTTGTAACCCCAGCACCTGGAAAGTAAAGACAAATGGATCCCTGAGATGTACTGGCAGCCACTCTAACCAATCTGGAAAGTTCCAAGCCATTAAAAGAACCCATCTCAAAAGCAGGATGAATTGTGCCCAAGTAATGACAGCTGAGATTATCTTCTGGCTTCCACATGTGTGCATACACATGTGCACCTACTCCCAAATGTACACAAAGAAGTTGAAGTCACAACAGCGAAAAAGAGAATGTGGTATATAGATTTTTTTCTCCTATTCCTGACATTCTAATCTATCAGAGGTAAAAGTAGGTCTGCTTGTCACAGGGGCCAATTGGAACCACCAATATCTCTCTTCCAGAATGTTCTAAGACATGAGACACAAGATTAGAGGCCATTGCAAGAACATCTAGTGTAACTGAGGACAGTGGTCCCTGGTGTGGTAAGAGGTTAGAGTCTGGTGGAGCCAGAACACCTTATTGAGGCTTAAAGATAGCAACCAGTTGCTCGTGGCTACACAACTAGTCAGTGACAAAGTGAAATCTCTGTAGGCCTAGAGCAGAAATCAGCCGAGCTAAAGAGCCAGACTGAGAATTCCATTGCAGTCAGCCTCTCCCGTCTCCAGCCTGGGAGCCCAGATCCAGGGACCAAAATGCTATGGGAGGAGAAAGAGCATCATGCTATCCTACAATCGTGGGAGTAGAATTTGTGCCCTCATACACAATGCAAGCAACCTTCTAGGCTAGACAGGAGCCTGTGGGAGGCTGACAAGAGCAGGGGTGGTTACCACTGTGCAGTGACTGGGAATCCTTCCTTCTGTCTGCCTGGCAGATCTGCTGTTGTTCCCAAGCCTATTATAGGCTAGTAGATAAGAAAGAAAAAAATCACTCTGTATGATTCCCACAGGCCACACTCTCCAGCTCCCACAGAGCCCATGGAGGCCTGGCTTCTGCCAATGTCCCACTCACCCCTGCCTTCTGGGCAGACAGGGAGCTCCTTGGAAGCCAACTTCCTGAGCAGGTATTGGCAGAGTGTGAAGGGGCTATAAAACCATCAGAGCCAGAGTGTCCTGCCTATAACAGGGCGCGTTAGTGTAATTTCCAGCGATAAGGGTGGCCTGCAGCTGTGGGAAAGATAGGTGGTCCCATAAAACCCGGTCACCAGCAGGGCATGGGGTGAAAAGGTAGAAGGAGGAGGCAGATCACCCTCACCTAAAGAAGTCTGTGACTAGAGTCCAGGCACAGACACCCAGGGTACCAGGACCTGCTCCTGTTCCAACCTTGGGGCTTCAACCAGACCTAGAGAAGGCCATTGGGTATGGGTACTCTGGTCAGCCCATTTACATCAAAGCTGAAGAAGGCAGTAAACTGGAAACTGACTATGGAGCCATCTGTATCTATGATTCTGCGTCCCAACTCATTCTCAGAACCCAGGATCCCTCTTCTTTCGCCATCTAGCACAGGTCTCTTCAGCCTATGCCAGCTCTGGCTGGATATGCCCTGTGGTCAGATAGTTTGAACATGCCACTCACAAGCAGCTCTGGAAACACAGTCCCTCAAAGAAAGGCCTGTCTGTGCTGAAACACAGGGTACCAGCTAAGGGACAGAAAAGGGACAGTCCTCATTCAGTAAGCCCTGTGGAATGGCACTTTACTCCGATACCTGGAGGTGGCTAGTACCCCTGGGCCTAGGGAGGAACCAGATGGAAATAGGTCATTTGCCAAACTTCCTACAAGGTATACAGAGAAAACACTTAGTTGACTGCTAAGGGTGAAGAGATACAGCCCAAACTCAGCCATTATGAAAGAGAGAACTCCTTGTCCTGTTACAGAGCCTGCATACAACTTGGATGTTGGTACCACAGAACTAAGGCCCCAGGATATGAACAGATAGACTAAGGTCTTGACCAGAGACTAGTGCCTGCTGAGCTGACAGTTCTCTGTGTTTCAGAATGTGTTCTTGGCTGTTACTGCCACCTCCTGGTTGTCAGTTTCCATCTCTGCAGAATCAGGGGTGATTCAGCTGCCCTCTGACTCTGTGGTTCTCATAAACAAATGTGTAGTCTGCAAGGAGTAGCAGAGGGGCTAAGTCAGGTTCTCTGCTCCTCTTACCCAGCAGACAGTGGCATGAGGACAGGGCAGCAATGTCCATTTGTCCAAGTTCTGCTCTGTACCGAAGGTGCTCATCTAGGGACAGGCTGAAGTCTTCCTGAAGCAGTGGTGCACCTACTCGTCTGCACTCGTGTGTAAGTGACAACTCTGAGCTCACACTCAAAACCTAGCTCCTACTCCAAGACTTCAAGCAACTGGGAGAGCTGCCCTTCAAGATCTTCATATCAGAAATGGGCTCACCACTGCTTCCCAGCAGCAATGATGCTCCGTGGGTTGAGAATGTCTATCTTCAGGACAGAGCAGAGACACTAACTCACGGCAGGTTCCAAGCAAGAGTTTTCTACCACTTCCCCCAGCCCAGATTTCTCCTGCCCAGGATTCACTGTTAAGCATGGCTCCCTGCTCTTTGAGGCCATCTATGGATGGAACCTCCCTTCACCATGCACAACTCCTAATGGGACTGTCCCAGTATTCCGTTCTAACCCTAAAATGCTCACTCTGGGCAGTACTTTTGACCTCTGCTATTTCGGAGCACTGAGAACCAGATAAAAAAATGAGGTGAACATGTCACAGAATGGCTACATGTCTGTGTGTGGTTTTTTTTTTTTTTTCATTTTTGAAAGTGAACTCAGGTGTTTTTAGCAGATGCCTGTCCGCTGGTCTACATCACCTCTCTCCTCTTGGTTCTTCCACACCCTACTTGAGAAACAGAGTAACTAAAGAATAGATAGGGTCCCATTTACTTACCATCAGTGACCCACTAAGGATTCTTTACATGCTATCTGATTGCATGTACTGTATTTGCTTACACTCTCTGAGAATGCTCTGAGCTGAGCTTTTGATTGGTTGACTGGTTAACTGGTTCATTGAAATCGGATCTCATTCTATGGCTTACCATGAAGTCCAAGCAGCCTTGAAATTTGTGGCAATCCTTCTGTCTCAGCCTCCCAGGTGGAGCCACCACGCCCAGCTCAGTTAATTTTTTTTATTAGTCATGCTTGGGTTGCTTTCAAATCTTTACCATTACAAGCTCTTTGCCCCTGAGAATTTAGAAGACAAGAGTCATTCTAGAAAGGGAGTTGGGGGTGGAGGGCTGTAGAGATGGCTCATCAGTTAAGAGGACTGACTGCTCTTCAGAAAGTCCTGAATTCAAATCCCAGCAACCACATGGTGCCTCACAGCCATCATAATTAGATCTGATGCCCTCTTCTGCTGTGTGTGAAAACAGCTACAGTGTATTTACATATAATAAGTAAATAAATCTTAAAAAAGGAAAAGATAGGAAAGAAAAGTGTGGGGCTGCTTTGTTTGCAAATTGCGTGGCTCTCCATTGTCTAGGAAACGAATGCATGCTTTTAACTGGCTGTTTCCAGTGTGTTGTAGGACAGGGAGCTGACAGACATTGGCCACCCTGCTGAGGAGCTCAGATTCTCCTGGCAGTGATGGGGGAATATAGGGGAGGCAAATAAGAAAGCCAGAAATAAATGTAATCGTATCTAAAAACTGGCACCCTGGGCACTAGCCTGGGGTTTTGAGCTGAGAAAAACAGTCAGGTTGTCTGTTTTATGCCCTAGTATAGGGGAATGCCAGGGCCAAGAAGCGGGAGTGGGTGGGTTGGGGAGCAGGGCTGGGGGAGGCTTTGGGTACAGACCTCTGAGACATTCTGCTTCTGTCACTCACACCAGCAGCCTACTCCTGAACAGCAGACTTGTTCTTCAGAAGGCTGCTCTCAGCACCCCAACACTTACCAGAGCAGTAACACTCAACGGCCACCTCTCGCTTGGAACCTCACTGCTCCCAAGAGTGCTAAATCTCTGTGTTCCACTGAGCTGTCAGTATTCTGTTTACCCATTCAATAAACACTCCAGTGTGAAGACTGTTCATCACTGACCCAGTGCTGCCCACCCACTTCACTCTTGGTTGGAGAAGAACAATTGTCTTACCAATATCACAGTGCAAGGAAGAGGCACAGCCAGGACTTGAACACATGACTCCTGAGCCCATGTTTGGGTTCTCCTTGTTCTGTTCCAGAGTTTGTTTTCTATAGTTCCTGATAACCTAATTTTCTCCTTCCTAAGGCTCCACCCCCAACTGGAGAGAATGCTAGAGTGCTGGAAAGAGGTTGATGACTACTGTGAGTCTTGGTTCTCTGCTGTGTGACCATGAGTGGACACTGAACCTCTCTGAGCCTTCTTTTTCTCATTTAGTACTCATATACTCTGATACACTAGTGGATTAGGATTACTTCATATCTGTCCTTCCCATGGTCCACGAAGAAGGAATCAAGAAGAACAGACTGCTTGGGCAGTCTGATATATTCTCAAGAGCAAAAAGAGGGCTGGCCACACAGGTCTGGAGGTATGGAGATATTGAAAGATTGGGAATGGATAAGGAGAATGCATGAAGAGGGGCATGTGAAGTAAAGAAAAGGGTGTTTCTTACAGTTCCCAGCAAAAGCAACTTAGGGAAGAAGTGTTTCTTCTGGCACATAAACAGTCCAGCAAGTCAGGGGTTGTTGTGTTAAAATAGCAGCTCTAGTCTGAACACAGTACAACAGGCCAAAGCAGTTACACATGTTAAGAGGTTTATTGAGAGAGAAGGGGAGGGCAAGGAATGTGGCAGCAGAAAGAGAAGGGGAGGAGAGAGAGAGAGAGAGAGAGAGAGAGAGAGAGAGAGAGAGAGAGGTGGTCACAGGTAAAGGTGGGAGGTAAGCCCAATGGATTCTGGGAATATGGTGGCTGTTGTCTTGGCAACAGGTTTGCAGGTCCCACCTATGTGATGTCACCGGTTTTGGAGGTCCTGATGCCAACAAGGGTGGCAAAGTGCCAGGTGGATCCACTGTAGTCTGAGTATTCGGTTGGGACGCATCACCTCACATCTCAGCAAATAGGAATAGACAGAAGCAAGAATTGAGTGTCTCCCCACTCTATGGGGCCCCCTTTCTACCTAAGTCTCACAAACTCCCAAAACAGGACCACCAGCCTGGAACTGAGTGCTCAGCGCATGAGCCAAGGAGGGACATTTCCCATTCAAATCACTATTCACTCCCCACCATTTAACACTTAGACACCCTGATAAATACTTTAGAACAGGTGAGAGAGCAGAGGCATACGAAAGCAACATGGGCCTTCAAGCCCTGAACTAGGGAGGCAGGCACAGATGGATTCCATATGGTGAGCTCTTGCTCAAGAGAAGGGAGGGAGGGAGGGAGGGAGAGAGGGAGGGAGGGAGGGAGGGAGGGAGGGAAGGAGCAGGGAAGTGGGAGGGAGGAAGGAGTGAAAGTTGACTGGGGGTCTCCAACTCCAAGAGGAGAAAGGGACTTTAAATCAGCCCCTAGTCTTCCTGAGACATCTCCCATGCATGTTGTAGCCCCCATGTAAGGCTCAGTTTTCTCATCTGCAAAGTAGGATAGACTTGACCCAAACACTATAGGAGACCCTGTGAGGTGATGGAACACTAGCTGGTGTGAGGCCAATGGGATCACTCTGGGCATAGTTCAGTGACCAAAACATTTGAGCTCACAACTCACAAATCCATATATAAACTGCCCAGACCAGCAAAGGAAACATGCCACTATAGTATAGCCTGTCTCAGGTACATTACAGCTGCAATAGTAACTGGTCCTTTTCAAGCTACAAGCCTCATTTTCTCCCTTTCTCAACACGTGTTAAGGCCAACCTCCAACCCCCCACCCCCACCCCCACTGCCTACCCAACACCCCTGGGCACTTAGAGTACACACAGATTAGAGGCATATTTATTGTTAAAACTTATCACATCACATCACAGGCATGAATGTGTCTCTCCTTGGAGGCCCTTGTGATTCCGCATAATCAACACTCACCCTCAACAGACACTGTGCCTTGAGCATTGGGGACATAGGGAAAAGGTAGCCACACTTCTGCCCTCCAAGAGCCCTGGGAGAATCTGAACCTAGCAGAGAAGAAAGGAAAATGAGAAAACAGTCTGCCACACGATCAACCCTAGAGCAGGCCAGACTGCTAGGGTTCGTGGACCACACTGAGACACAGGGGAGCTGATAAACACAGAGAAGGTAATGTTCTGATGTTCAGAGAAGCAACAGCAATGAGTAGAAAAAGTACATCTCAAGCAGGGAAGGGCCAGAGGCCACCCATGACATTGTAGCCAGCCAGGCCTCAGAATCAACATGGAACCCTTGTGTGGCTTAACAGTTGAGGATCCATATGGGTCAACTGTTTCTCCCAACCCAACTCCCTCACACCTACCAATCATCCTGCAATTCCTAACAGGTGAAGCAAAGGGACGTCTTCTGTGGAAGGTCCCCTACGGTGTGCAGGAAGAGCTCTGTGCTGTCCTTGGGTACACAGCCACATGCACCAGTGAACTTTTCCAAACAAGCACTGTGCATCAGAAGGTACATGACTCACAACAGCCATGTGACTAGGATGACAGTTAAGAAGCATATCTGAGAGCTGCACTTCTTGCTTAGAAATAGGCTGCAAGTATCTCTGTCACCCTTGTTAGCTCGCTAAATCCTCAAAAATCATATGTATTCTGAATATCCCTATTCCACAAATGGCAGCTCTAAGGCTCACAGACAAGAAGCAGCTCCACCAAAGTCAAGCTGCTGGCCCCTTTCACAGCCAAAATCCATACTGCCTAGTCCCAAAGCCTGCGTCTTCCACAACAGACACCAATGTTTTAATATGAGGATATCATCCTGAATGAGGTAACCCAATCACAAAAGAAGTCACTTAATATGCACTCACTGTTAAGCAGATATTAGCCCAGGAACCTAGAATACCCAAGATACAATTTCCAAAACACAAGAAAATCAAGAAAGTCCAATGCATGGATACTTCATTCCTCCCTAGAATAGAGATTAAAATATACATGGAAGGAAGTAGAGAGACAAAGTGTGGAACTAAAATGAAAGGATGGGCCATCCAGAGAGTGCCCCACCCAGATGGTCCATCACATAATCAGCCACCAAATGCAGACACTACTGCATATGCCAGCAGGACATTGCTGAAAGGACCCGGATATAGCTTTCTCCTGTGAGGCTTTGACGGTCCTTGACAAATACAGAAGTGGATGCTAACAATCATCTATAGGGCAGAACATAGGGTCCCCAACTTAGGATCCAGAGAGAGAACCCAAGAGCTGTAGGGGTCTGCAAGCCTATAGATGGAACAACAATATGAACTAATCAGAACCCCCAGAACTCACGTCTCTAACAGCATATGTATTAGAAGTTGGCCTTGTTGGCCATTACTGGGGAAGAAAGGCCCTAGGTCTAGCAATGTTTGTAAGCCCCAGTACAGGGGAATGCCAGGGCCAAGTAGTGGGAGTGGGTGGGTAGGGGAGCAGGGTGGGGGGAGGGTATAGGGGACTTTTGGGATAGCACTTGTAATGTAAATAAAGAAATTATCTAATAAATAAAAAATATGTGATAGATTTAAATAGAACTGGATCAGAAAGTAGGAGACAGTGCAGTGTTCAGAGGTGATGAAAACTCTTACAGGGAACATTTGAAATGGGGGGACGGTTGTTGGAAATGTCATTCTGAGAAAGTAGTGGTCAGATCCCAGAGACATTGAAGGCTCCCCACCCACAGTCTCTAACCTGTACCTGGGCTGTGTAGGGGTGTTATCAGTTCTGAACCATGAATATGACACTAGGAACTCTTGACAACTATGTTTTAAAATATCAGCTGCATTGAAGTTAACCATTCCTAGATGACTGATACTTAAATTGCTTGGAAAAGCACCTGACCAGGATGAAAGGGAAGAAAGACATCGGACCTCTAAACACACACTATGGCATGTATTCATTCATACTTGTACATACAAATGAATAATAAATACATGTAATTTTTTAGAGAAATGCTCAGTGTTCAAGAAGATAAGTATATTCAGCCTTGTTTAAAACATTAGATTGTATACATATATTAAGTACCTAATATGTGCAGATTTATGTTTTATGTACCAATTAAAAATAAATGTAAAGGCTAAGAAAACGAAGTGTTTGCTAAGATCCATCATCCACAATCCACATAAAAATGTCCAGGTTGTTGGGGTCCAGGAATAGTCCCACAAGCCACACCAACACTCATCTCAATCAGACAAGAATGGTTTATTGAATGCACACTCCTGACCAACCAGGACAACAACTCAAAGCTGTGCACTGGACATTTCTCAGGACCAGCTTATAAAGGCTAAAACTCCAAAAACCACAATGAGCTCATACGTAGATGCTGGAAACGCTGCCTAGTGGTTGACCCTGACTCAAGCCATTTTAGACATAACACTTCATATTGACTTCTAATTTGATGAGTCCTACATAAAGTTTTGTGTAATTCCTTAAGATTAACAAACATCGGAACACACAAAACATAACAGAGTAGGATATGTGGTCAGCATGACCCTGCCCTGAGTCAAGTTATTTCTCTGTGTCAGTGACTGGTAGACATATTATAGCAACAGTATGAAATAGCTGACAGGCATGGAACAAAATGGATATAGCTATGCTGGAGGGGGCAGGCCTCAACACAGGTTATGTGGCACATGCATGCATATATATATTCAGGCTTACAGGCTGTGATCCAGCTAATCCAACAATGGCTACCTATGAATGGAAGGTCCAAGAATTTAGTAACTGTTCAGTCCATGAGCCTGGATGTCTCAGCTGGTCTTAACTATATGCTGGAAACCCAAAGAACTAGGCTTTAATGCCAGTGAAGAAATAAACTTCTCATGAGGCAAAAGCAAGCAAGCAAAGAGCAAAGACTTTCTGATTTCATATCCATATATAGCGATGATTCTCAACCTTCCTAATGCTGTGACCTTTTAATACAGTTCCTCATGTTATGGTGACCACCAACCATAAAATTATTTCATTGCTACTTCAAAGTATAATTTTGCTACTATTACAAGTCATAATGTAAATATCTGATATGCAGAATATATTATATTCAACCCCCAAAGGGGTCTCAACCGACAGAATGAGAACCACTGACTTCCAGCAGAAGGCAGGGCCCTGATTAAAGGCATGGCCCAGGTTAAAGGTAGGTTTTCTAACTTCAAAAGATCAAATGGTATGTCATCCTATATCAATATTCCAGATTAATCCAGATTAGAAATGGATCTTCCTACTTCAAATTAAGCAAAACATACTTTACAGGTGTGCCCCATTTGGGGTTTTTAGTTAATTCTAGACATAGTCATTTTGACAACCAAGAATAGCCATCATACACATAGATGAACAGATAAATTTCAATAAAAATGGACAAAATAAAAGTTAGCACTCAGCCAGGCAGTGGTGGCACACGCCTTTAATCCCAGCACTTGGGAGGCAGAGGCAGGTGGATTTCTGAGTTTGAGGCCAGCCTGGTCTACAAAGTGAGTTCCAGGACAGTTCCAGGGCTACACAGAGAAACCCTGTCTCAAAAAAAAAAAAAAAAAAAAAAAAGGTTAGCATTCAAACTAACCTATTGTTATGTAGAACATGTTCTGTCTGCCTTCCTTGACAGACCTGCATAGATTCCTTGAAGTCCAAATTTGGACTCCTCAGTGTTCCAGACTGGGACATATTGGCAGGTGGGAGAGTTGTGAGGCCCAGGCAGAAGCACCCTACCCCACCATGTCTCTGTCCTGTATCCTGCATGCTATGGTCCATCATGTACATATGTGAACACCTGACCACACACAGGCAGGCCTGATATAGCCACTCCAGCTTCTACCTGTCACCTCTCTGAGCTGGAAGGGGACCCAGAGTGTGGTCCACCCCAGACAGCAATGACAAGGCAGAAGAAGATGCATGTGTTGGAAGCAGCCTTGAGACCACATGATCAGAGAGTTCCAAGGTACTGAGTAACCAGAGCCTGAGTAGAAGGACAGGAGGGGGACAGTACTCCAGTAGTTCAGACTCTCTAGAAGAAAAGACCCTACTGAAGAAGAACCAGCAAGATCCTTTAAAACATAATCTTTTCCAGGGTGCCATTTACAGGACACAGGAAAAGTCAGGTCCCTGTATTAGCAGACCTTGCAAAAGGTATCATATCTCACTCCTCTTTCCCTGCAAAAGGTATCATATCTCACTCCTCTTTCCTTCCAGAAGAGTTTGTGCCTCCCTCCTGAACTAAGGCAAATTTGGGTTCTAGAAGTTCCTGCCCATGGCTGGGGGGTGGGGGTTAGAAGGTGTGGAGTCTGCTTGTCTCACTTCACAGGAGAGAGGTGGGACCTGAGCCCACCTAGGACAGCTCAGTACTCAGTGATAGCATGTTTGTCCAGCCATCAAACATTCAGTGTGGTTTTTTTATGGGGGAAGGGGGAATATCAAGAGTTTAAGAAGTTCAAATATCTCCACTTGAGTACCAGAACCCTGCTTCTGGTCATCCCATTTGGAATCCAGGTAGGAAAACATAATTGAAACATCAAGAGAACCTCTGTGTTTGACATGAAATGCCTGTTTGTCCTTCCATCTCCTTCCCTGGCCTATGATTGATTCAGGCACTGAATGGAGTGGAAAGTACAAATGTCACCAAACAATGACAGGAGAGTACCTGAATCTGAGTAACCAGAGCCTGAGTAGAAGGAGGGGGACAGTACTCCAGCAGTTCACCACCACTGAAGGCTCCAAGACAACCCACTGGTCAGAAAGGAGGGGCTTGAGAGAGGGAAAGGGGATTTTGTCTTGGTTTTGAGCTAAGTGCTTGGGCAATAATATTGTGAATGTTGATAACAACGGAGCAAACAGGATGGGGAGGCTGTATTGACTCTTGAACAGAACTTCAGATGTTGGAGTATGGGGTTGGGGGCAGGGAGATATCTGCTGAAGGAAAAACCAGTTGAGACTCAGCGCCTTCTATTCCCTTCATGGCCTCCAGCTTGTGCTCTAAGTTTCTTCTCCTACTACAGGAGCTTTCTACACAAGAAAACACATACCACATGTACACACACGTATACATACATACAACACATGCATACATACACATACACTACACACCCATCACATATAAATTGCATATATACATACTACACACACACTATACACACATACATACCATACATGCACACACCATACATATGCACACATGCATATCATACACACATGTGTGCATACACCACACACAAGCATACATACACACTACATAGTCACATACCTACACACATGCACACATACTGTACATGTACACACATGTATGCACACACCACGCACAAACATGCAACCATGTACACATATGTACATAAATGCACACATGTGTGTACGCACATGCATGCACACACACAAACACACACATTCCAGGTGCTCATATGTGGAGCCTTGTGACAAAGTAATATGTCCCCTAACACACCTATCTAAAGAGGAAGGGTTTTTCCCTCTGTAGAGAGGGTTATCACAAGCAGAAACAGAAGAAAGAATATGCTGAGAGGTCTCGTCAAGCCTGCTGTCCTGACAATTCACCACTGGCCTGCCTTGGCCATGTCTGCCTGAGCCTGGAGGTTTCTGGAAAGCTTTGTCTGCTCCTCCAGGGCCTGCAGGGAATTGCTTTCTTATCAGCTTTCAGATGAAGCTGTCAGCCCCAGGGAGGTTAACTAACTCAGCCGTGAGAGGTCACTGGGGAAAATAGAGGGCGGTGGGGTCTGAGCTGCCGCCTCTGCTGATGGCTTAGTTTAAGGCTTAGTCAATCACACTGGCTCAGTGACTCTCTCAGGGACTCGGGGAAAATGATGTCCAGTGAGCACAGCATTCAGACAGACTAAGGGTGACAGCAGCTCAGTGTATGGGGACACCCCCACCTTGAGCTTCCACTCTAAGCCACTTTGTTATCTTGCTTTGTTTAACAAAATGTCCCCTGTTGTGGTTTAAATCTAGACTACCCTTCACAAGCTCATATCTAAACACTTGATCCTCAGCTGTGACACTATTTTAGAAGGCTGTGGGCACTTTGGGGGATGAGACAGAAGTAATAAGGGCAGGCCTTTCAGTGTTATGACCAAGCCCCTGATTCCAGCCTTACTCTGATTCCTGGTCCGCCATGATATGAACAGCCTCTGCTTCACATGCCTGCCCACAGGAGCTATTCTGCTGTGCAGTTCCTGCCATGATGGACTAAAATCTCTCTAAAACCATGAACCAAAACACCTCCCTAAGCCGGTCTGTTACATAGACGACCCATGCCCCAAGATATGAGTTGGGGGGCTCATCCCCAGCTATTGATAGCATTTGGGGAGGTTCTAGAGACAAAAGGCAGGATCTAGTTGGAATAAGTAGACCTTGGTAAATATCTGGTTCCTGAGCCCTTAATACATCTCTCTGCATCCTGGTGGCCACCAGCTTAAAAGCCTCCTCCATACATGTCCTTGCCACAGTTAGAGTCCGTGTGGAAGAGCACAGGCTCAGAAACATACAGTCAAGTAACCTCAGGTGAGCCCTCTAAAACCCTGAGACAAACAGATCTTTCCTCGATTAGATGTCTTCTATCAGGTCCTATGTCCCAGCAATGAGAAAGGTATGTACCACCCTAGACACTAATGTCTTATATTGTGAATGTGTTCAAATTGTTGACTAACAATACATTAATATATATATACATCATAGATGAGACAGTACCTTTGAATACTGCAACCTGCCCTGAACTCTGTCCCCTGGGAAACATTGTGACCACATAGCCAATGTGCATTTACTTTTAGTCAATGTGTTAATTTTTGGAGGGTTTAAATATAAATGGTATCAGACTACACTGATTTTGCACACAGATCAGTGGACTTCAGCAGTCTCTTGGTAACCTCACCCAACCTGCAAGCTGGCAGGACACCGAGCACCTTCCTTTGTGGTTAGTGTGAGAGTCAAGAAACCAGGGGTGCTGCCTAGTGTGTGCACAGCCCTGACAGAGCTGTGAGTGGCCACCATGCAAAAGGCTTTAGCCACTGCAGTGGAGATCCTTCTGAATTAATATTATTGATCAAACTTTTTTCAAAACTATTATTTGTATGTGAGTGTGTCCATGTATGCATGCATACATGTGTGTGTTTGGTGTGTATTTGTGGGTATGTGGACCACAGCATCCATGTGAGCTAAGAGAACAACTTTGTGGGATTAATTCTCTCCTTTCACATTTATTTGGGTTCTAGGAATTAAGACAGTGCCTTTATGTGCTGAGCCATCTCACTGGCCCACCATCAATGTTCATACCTGTTACATATTACTCTGTACCACAGATTTCCATCATCAACTTAGCTATTCCCCTTTTGGTAGGTATTTAGGTTGTATCCAAGTTTTAATCTGTGTAAGTAATACTACATTGAACATTCCATATTGTGTTTCTCATTAGATGCTTAAAATAACTCATAAGATTGATGATTATTTACTGACTCTTGAACTTGGGAACTGAGACCAGGACAGTCAAGAAGCTGGGCCAGGGCTATGTGCTAGTGGAACTGAGACCAGTACAGTCAGGAAGCTGGGCCAGGGCTATGTGCTAGTGGAACTGAGACCAGGACAGTCAGGAAGCTGGGCCAGAGCTATGTGCTAGTGGCTTTTTAATATGTGTTTGTTTTGCAGGTCCCCCTCTTTTTTTTAAAGATTTCTTTTACTTATTTTATGTATAAAAATACACTGTAGCTGTCTTCAGACACACCAAAAGAGGGCATCAGATCCCATAACAGATGGTTGTGAGTCACCACATGGTTGCTGGGAATTGAGCTCAGGACCTCTGGAAGAAGTACTCGGTGCTCTTAACCAGTGAGCCATCTCCCCAGCCCCTGTAGTTTTCCTCTTTACCCAGCTAGCTCCCAAATAATTGAGTCTGGACTATTACATATATTTAACAAGCTTTAAGGGCAGAACAACTGAGCAGTATTGCTCTATTTTAATCCTCTAGGCTAATGTGGCTACCTCCCATCAAAACCCCTGTGATACTTACACTTCAGTACTGATTTGGCTCTCTGGGTTTCAGGTGTTTACTCATGGTGTCTACTGTCTCTTAGCAAATCTTCACTTCCTCTCTCTCCTTCCCTCTTCCCCTGGCTAGGAGGAAGTCCAGCCCTATTCTCTCCCCTGCTCAGTCACTGGCTGATTAGCTTCTTTATTAACCAATCAAGGAATAATTGGGAGCAATGTTCTGCAACCAGATATGGAAGCACAGAAATCATCATTTGAATAATTCAAGAATAGTCTTTACACAGTACACAATAGTATTATGTCTATAGCAATGGAGATAGCTCTACTATCTAGCTGCATTACCTGTGCAAGAGAGAGGACCAGAATTTAGATCTCTGGTACCCATGTAAATGCCATGTGGATGTGGCATCCTGCGTGTGTGTGTGTGTGTGTGTGTGTGTGTGTGTGTGTGTACATGTGCACACACACATACACACACTCACATATACATACACAACACTCATATGTTCACACACATGCAAACACACACACCATGAGTGGTGGGGTTACAAGGGGAGTGACACCAGAAGTGGGGGAACTGGAAGGAGAATCACTGATCACACTTTGTTTGAAAATGCCACAATGATACCTAACACCTTGTATGCTAATGAAAGGGACAGGGAAGTAGGGTGAGCAAGGAAGGAGTCAGGCTAGTTTGTGAGCCACAGCCTCTAGAGTCCACACTAGCCTTTTTTCCTTATCTCACCAACAGACCCAACTTCTTATGTCTTTGTCTACAGCAGAGTCAGCCTCTTCTAGGTCACATAGGCATCAAGGAGGGGTGGCTTGAGAAGGAGCAAGTCCTTCGGCACCCATGGGTGTCTGCAACACAGGAGTCTCATTCTCCCTTCCAGGGTCTCTTCTGGATTCCAGTCTGCCACTGGAAAAGAAGTCAGGAGGTCAGAGAGGTGGAAAAGATGGGGCGGAGCCACTCTAAGTCTCCTCCTGAACAACTGTTCCAGGGAAGGAGGAGCAGGGTAGCTGGATGGAGACTCTATAGAGACCCTTCCCAGGAGCCCTCAGAACACCTGTCTCCATTCTCTAAAGCAAGGCCCCTAGAAAGGTCAGCTTCTCTGACCTCTGACCAACCCCCAGAGAACCCTGTCACATTCGGCTTTGTGTGTCCCAGCAAACTGTGACCTACATAAAATCTGTGCCAAAAGAGAACATTGTCTTTCACCTAGGCTAGTTATGAAAATATTATGATTTATAAAAACGTTGAGCTCTCTGAAAGATTCCTTTATGTTCCATTAATTTCCCAAAGGGCTATGTTCTAGAAATTAGATGGTTACACCATCCATGGGAAAAGGGGAGATTGGCTTTGGGGACAGATTTGAAAGAGGCCTTTACCTTATATTGGTGACCTTCAGACTATTCTGCCTACAGCATTCACTTTGATGACATGAAGGAGGCACATACTGGCTCCTTCTTAGAGCAGGAAAGGACAGACAACAAAGAGCCTCCACCAGGCTGAACCCTAAGGCAGGCCACAACAGCAAGCCCTTGTCAGTCTGCCAGTGCCAGGGTAGGAGAAAGAAGCCCCCTTCAGTCCCCACCACCAGAACGACGGGGGAGAGGCAGGTGCTCATCTCACTTGCTGATCTCCATCATCCCCTCAGCGGGTTAGCAAGGGCTTAAGGTAAGATGCGCAGGCGCCAGGAGGCCCTTCATTAAGAATTACCAGATAATCCCGATCCTATCAAGGACTCATTCCCCAACTTGGAGAAAGAAAGAAAAAAAAGCCACATGCACAGAAAGCTAGGAGGGCACACAGAAAATCATGGCCAGTGCTCCATTCCTTACTCCTAACAGCAGGAGCTTAGGGGCAGATTTGGAGCCGGTTTAGCACACAGCCCTGCTTCCAACGCCAAAGATGGACAGTGGCTGGAAAAATGGAGCCCAGGGCCCCGAGTTCCACAGAAGGAAGAGGCTAAGAGCACCCAGTTCACTGGCTACTGGTTGAATGTTCTCTGTAATGTCCGTGCTGAATACTAATTACCATTGTGACAACATTAAGAGGTGAGACCTCTAAGAGGTAATTTTAATGACATTATTTTGGTGTAACTCACTGTTGCAGTTCGGGCTGGCTTGCTGGGGGGGCGGGGAGGGGGAGGCGGGGAGGGGGAGAGAAACCTGAGCTCTGCCCTGCTTCCCTGCCTCTCCTCGTCCCCCGCGTTCACTCACTCTTCTGTTCTGTCTCAGTGTGACAAAGCACAGAGACATCATTAGATGAGCACCATGCCTTCAGATTTCCCAGCCTCCGGAGCTGTGGGACAAACAAACTCTTTTCATTTATAAAATTCCTAGACTGGCATTCTGTTATAACAGAGAAAAGAATTAGTTCCTATTAGGACTGGCAATGCACAGGCCAGGTCTTTTCTACCACTCTGCTGGCTCCCAGGTTGCAGTCCCAGCTTGAGGTTGATGGCAGCTAGGACCAGGCAGGAAAGGACTCCTCGGGATAGGCAGGATAGGTCAGCTTTCTGCAATAAAGCTGGTGGAGCTCCTGCTAGGCGCTCTGTCTTCGCCTAGTGGCTAGATCAGAGATGTGTCCACGTTGATTGCCCAGTGCCAAACACAGAAGCCAAGGATCATTCCAAAGGAAGGAAACAATTCCATCCATTCCCAGGGCATGCAACCTAAAAAGCACTGCCTTCTCCTCTTCTAGTGTCTTGGTCCACTTTACACTCCCTAGAACAATAACAGAAGGTGCTTTCAACCCAATTATGGACTCAGCTGTGTCTCCATTTAAAAAAAAAAATCACTTGTTGAAGCCCCTAACATATTATGTGGAAATTCCTACCCCCCGTTTTGGACATACAGTTATTACAGAGGCAATGGAGATTAATCAAGGTCCTTAGATGAACTCTAATCCAGTAGGAGTGGTGTCCTTACTAGATATGAAGACATACAAAGGCACAGGTGAAGACCTGGTGAGTCATAGGGAAAAGATGGCCACCTGCAAGCCAAGAAAGGTGGGTCAAGAAAAACTCCCCCACACTTCAGTCATGGGCTTCCAGGCTTAAGAACAACGTGAGAATATATTCTTGCAATGAGCGTGCTCCAACCTGATACAGTCTTTAGAGCAGCCTGGGCTAACAAAACAGATTCCTCTCCTAGCCGTCCTTTCTCCTCTGCCTCTGCTCAGCTCCTGCGTCCCATCATCTCTGCTCCTTCTCTGAAGATGGCTTTTTACTCATTCAAAAAAAAAAAAAAAAAAAAAAAGCTCATTACTGACCTTGCTCTGAGAGACACAGGAATGAGTCAGGGCATTTGTCCATCCAAACAATATTTGTTGAACCACTCTAGACTCTGTCCTCAGGTCGGGCCCTGACGAGGTGTGAGATAGACCTGGTCCTCTGGGCACACAGTCTGGTGACAAAGCATCCACTTAGAAGCTGCTTTTAGGACCAGTGAATGGCTCAGCCAGTGATGGTGCCAGCTGTTGAGTCTGACACTCAAAGTTGTCCTCTGAACTCCATACATACAGTATAATGCTCATATGACCACACACAGGTACACACAAGTTGGTAGATAAAATATATATAATTTATATAATAAATATATATTTGTATATATTAAAATATATAAATATAGTTAATATATAAATTATATACAATATATTATATATAAATTAATATATAAATATTAATATATTTTTTATATATGTTTTAAAATATTTTGAAAACTGCTTTTACTAAAAAACATTGACTTCTCACTTGGGCAAACAAAGTAACTAAGGGTGTAGTCTAATGCCCTGTCTTCTTCTTGTCTGCCTCCTTCACTTTAAGTGGTGGCAGACACATAAGCCAGTATCCTCCACCTTCCCTCTTAAGTCACTGTGGCTTCTGAGCTGATCCTCACAAGATACCCTCTCCCCATCAGTAAGGGTAGTTATCTGTGATGGTGAGGCTGGTCCCTGGAGCAGAAGCCATCACCTCGTAGGACACAGACAGATGGGACCCTCACACAGTAACCGGGAAAGGATTTCTCAGGACCACGTCACAGAACCATAACAGCAGTGATGATGAGTTAGATTTAAAGATGCAGACCTCTTGTTTGCCCTTTGCTCCAGCTCTTCCTGGATTCAAAACTAAGGCTTTTATCAGAAACTTAAAAACAGATTTGGGGTCACTGGACCCCTTTCTCTGTCCCTCTTCCCAGTGTGGCCTCATCAGCTAATTATTTCTCTGACCTTCACTATAACTAGTCTTTTTCACTGACATATTAGGAAATGATAGCTGAGCCTGGCCTATAAGGGGTGCCAAAGCCCAGATTTTTTTTCCCCTAGAACTTCCAGTCCCGGTGCAGGGAGAGGAGGAGACAGATGCACAGCAGCATGGCTTCCACTGAGTGTGGGGTTCACCGAGTGTGCCCAATTCCCACAGGAGAGGAAACAGAAAAGTCCCTGAGCCTGGAGGTGGAAGTTACGCTTCACTGTGCTTTGAAGGATGCTCAGGGGCT
Organism: Mus minutoides; assembly: GCA_902729485.2. Classification (NCBI taxonomy): domain Eukaryota; kingdom Metazoa; phylum Chordata; class Mammalia; order Rodentia; family Muridae; genus Mus; species Mus minutoides. The sequence goes on along the minus strand of LR749499.1, from coordinate 2,420,759 downwards.
CTCACTCCCCCTCTCTCACTGGAAATAGCTATCACTAAGAGTGCTCAATGAACATATGTGACTTGTCACCAGAGGAATAGGGGCTGCTCATTTAGAGAGCCAGAGTGTGCATAAGAGCAGGTAAAAGCTCAGAGAAGAGAAAGAAACTTGCCCCAAAGGCGTTAGACCTCCTGAGGCGACATCCATTCTGCTGTGAAAGTTAATTATGGCTCTGGGAAGCTTTATCCTCCATCCTGCTCAACAATTACAACAGACCCCTAAGTGTGAGAACACACCTCATCATATAAAATGGGATTTAATTATTCTCCCAGCTCGCAGGAATTAACCAGCTTCAGAGGAAATGCGTGCTTTAATGTGGTCATTTGGCAAGCAGGTGTCTCTTCCCTAACTCCTGAGATCCCTCCCAGATAGGGTTAGAAGAGCTGAGGCTGAGGCACCAGCCATGAGTACGTGCTCTCAGGGTTCCGGCACTCGGGACTGCGGGGTTCTTCATCTGATCTCCCATTTGCCCAACAGAACCTATGGAGTGCCTACAACGAGGCTGGCACAGATCTCTTAGACCTTGGAGAGACAAGGTGAGCTATGAAGCAAGCATCCCCTCTAGTAGCCAGCTTTACTCTAGCCAGGGAGATGTCCTGCACTGAGGCAGCAGCCTGCAAAACAGGGATGAGCAGGAGTTAGAACTGACTGAGCAGGAAAAATCAAGAGGGTTTATTAAAATACATAGCCAGGACACACATCGGATGAGTTCCCGGGAAAGGGCGAGTCACACCACTGAGAGACAGGAGAGGTTTTAAATCAGTTGTGGGAAGCCACTTGGGTCCATACCTGTGCAGGTACGTGCATATCTGTGCAGGGTCCATACCTGGATACATACAGAGACCAGGACTCTTTCTATTCTATCTCACTATGTTTAGTAGGATTCACAGCATAAGCTGTCTTTCCTGAGACTGAATGTTTGCAAGGGGTGTCGTGGGTCACTAGCAGTTAGGCTCCAGGTGACTACACGGGACCTCAAGGGGCAGGCTTCTGGGGAGCCTGAGTGTTCGCTCTGGCTGTTAGCTTTGGCTGTGCATTTTTGTTTGACCCTTTTGCCTCTACAAGCCAGTGAGAGGTCAGATAATGTGAAGTTCTGTGCAGGGCATTTAATATACTGCACTGTGCTGCCGTGGGGCTTGATGGGCCCTCCAGGTTATGTGGCTCTGCTCTGAACAGCTCGCTGAGAAGGTGGCATTGATACTCAAGCCTGAATCAAAGAAAACTCAACACAGAAATAGCGAACATAAAGAGCAGAGGCAGGAAGGAAGAAGTGGGGAAGAGGGTGGGGTTAGAGAGCAGGAAGGAAGGTGTGAGGAAGTGGGTGGGGGTGGAGAGGGTGGGGCACTGTGAAAGGAACAGGCACCAGGAAAGCCTGAGAGATAAAGACGAGGAATTGGATTTTAAGGGCAGGGGAAAACATTAATGGCACTTGATTTGAGCTTCTTAACAAATCTGAGACATACATCACCCCGTACTTCCTAGGACTCAGAGAGGTTGAATGTGTGCCTAAAGGACACACAGCTAGTTAGTGGAAAAGCTAAAGGTGGAAGGATACTGCTTCCTTGTCAGAGAGACAGCCAAAATACAGAACTTTGAGAGAAAACAATGTCTAGACCCATGCTTCCAAATGGTATGTTTGGGGGTGGGGGAGACAAAAAAGGTCAGAATCTTTACAATCCATTGACCCTCAAAAAAATGTCTGGATCCGGGGGTGAGCACAGAATTCAGTACACAATCTTGGATGGGATCCAGGTGGACTGGGACCCTGAGCCACCTTGGCCCTCTGCCTTCTCAACTATAGGGTGAGTGGAATCAACCAGGCTGTGAGAACCCAGCAGAGATGGGGGACCTTCCTCGAATCTTCTCCACAGGGGACATCCTTATCCTAACGTGCAGTCTCATTTTATATATTAGTGTGTGTATCCCCGACCCTCTGCTGGAAGTTGGGGGGGGGGGGTGGATGGTGGGATGACCAGGAATTGGGGGCCAGAGGGCGGAGTCTACACTGGGACGCGGGAGTTGAGGGGGAATACTAGGTTCCTAAACCAGCACTGCCACCTAGTGGTCATTTTCTTCTCTCTCTAGAGTAGGGAAAGATGGCAGGTCTCTCCCATCACATTGGGATTCTGGACTGGCAGGTTCCAGATGGGAATGAGCTTCTGCTTTTCCAAGAAGCCTTGAGGAAGCACTGGCAAGTGCGAGTCCTGGAAGGCCTCTTTTAGAGAGCTTAACCCTAAGCGTCTCAAGGGTCACCAGAACTATGAGGTAGAATAAAGAACCGGAGAGATTGGGGGGGGGGGCGCAGCACTATAAAGGAAAGAAGCCACTCACCTACTGCTTTTTAGCGGCCTTTTCGGGCTGACAATAAAGCCATCATTGACTGCAAAGCCAATAATCCCTCTTCCAAAAGATGTCTCAAATAAAACAGCCGGTGAGCTGTGATGACTTAGGTGGGGACTGCTTGTGACCTTGAATTCTACTGCACTCCCGTCTCTCATCCTTAGCTCTAAACAGTGTGTCTCATTATATGTATATAATTTATAATATATAATATTGTGTATCTTATGTATAGTAAAATGTAATATATAATATATAGTAAAAATGTAATATATAATATATATTTAATTTACAAACAAAAATCTAAGATTAAAAAGCTGGCAAGATGGCTCAGTGGATAAGAGCACTTTGCATTAAGTTGACAAACTGGGTTCAGCCCCTGGGACCCACATGGGGAAAGGAGAGAAGCAACAAGATGTCTTCTGACTTCCAAAGGCACCTCGTGCACATTTGTGCACACACACATACACAAACACACACACACACACACACACACACACACACACACACACAAATAAGAAAAAGATAATGTTTTTAAAGTAAGTCAACTCATATGTTTTCACATAAAATTTTTTTAGACGTGGAGAGTCTTATATATAGCACAGGTTCATTATGCATTAATCCTCTTGCCTCTACTTCCAAAGTGCTAAGATTACAGGCATATGTCACCACGGCCAGTTACAAAGTGCCTAGAACCTAGGATGCCATACTTACTCGGCAGCCTCTCCAGTCACTAAGCTCCCCAGACCCAAGTTTTACATCATTTTAAAACGCCACTTAAATGGTAGGCTTTGCTTAATGTCTAAACGTTGTTGTATATCTTTCCCTTTGATCAGTAAAAAGCTGCAAGATCATACACGAAGGGCCCTCAGACGCCGCTCATTGTGAGAACACTTGAACCCAGGTCTTGAATGCTGCTTTCATCTTCCTATGTGTCTCGCTGTCTAAATTCCTAGAAAACTCACTAGCTCTAACTCATTCTGGGTCATTCCTCCTGCGGCACAGTTACGGATCCAGCTTTCCCCAGGCTGAGGTCCCTAAGAGAGGAAGAGAATTCCTGGGGCTGTGGTAACAGTGATCAACTGAGATGAGTTGATCATCAACAAGGGGGTGCGGCTACTTGGTATTATAAAAATGTGTGCCTAGAAACAGGTGCTTACAAGGCTCAAAATTGGGCCAGGGGCTGGTGACACAGACAAATAGCTCACAGCCTGTGACTCAAGTCATAAAACATGGTAAAAAGCTAGCTCCAGCCACCTTAAAAACAGGGACTAGGGCTGGAGACATGGTTCAGCAATCAGAAGAACATATTCAAGAAGTTGGGTAAACAGGTTGGGCACCCCAGTTTCCATATTTATAAAAACAAATAAAAAATAAATAAGGACAGTTCTTATTGTGTGTGTAATGTCCAGTGTGTCTAGTCTGAATATCTGTATTTTTATTTGATTTATTGAGACTTTCATTACTGCATGTCTGTTTCAATTTTTCTTTCACAATCTTCATTTCCTTGCTCATTTGTCACCGGTATTTTGAATTCTGCCTCCACGTAGTTTACTTTCTTATCCACCTCCTTCTTCAGCTTCCTCAATTCATTCTTCTAATTATTTGTATCCTTTCTAAGGTCGTTGGTCATTCTTATAATTAGACCAGAATTCTTCACCCAACATTTAAACTACTCCTATACTTTGGGGCTTGATTATTGAGGTGCCTCATGCTGCCTTCCTTGTTCAGAGTTTCTACCTCTGTGCAATGGAGATCTGTCCTCATCACTGATCCATGGCTATGAAAGGGTACCATGACTATGGCAACTCTGATACAGAAAAGCATTTGATTGGAGCTGGCTTCCAGGTTCAGAAGCTTGCTCTATTATCATCATGGCAGAGAGCGTGGCGGCAGGCATGGTAGGTGTCGAAGCAGCAACTAAGAGCTACATCCTGATCAGCCAGCAAAGGAAGAGACACTTCCTGCTGACTCTGCAAATATATGAGCCTATGGGATTCACTCCTATTCAAACCACCACGGTATCTTTCTGCTTTTACGAGTCTTCATGACAGCAACCTACTATTGAAGACTTAATCCCCAGTACCACTCAAAAGGGATGCCAAAAGACAGAGAAATACAAGAAAAATCAATGGAACCTACTACACCACCAAATGAAAAGAGAAGAGAAAATGGAAAAAAATCAATGGAGTCTGAAGTTAAAGATATAACATTACCACAATGTTATATAAAAGAAAGAAAAAAGAAAAGCCAAGCAGAGTTAAGGAAAATAAGGGAAAACTGTGGGGGTAAAATTAAAAAAAAAAAAAAAAACCTCAATTCACTATAAAGAAAACATAAATAAAATTGGATGTAAAACGAATAAAAATATTATATATATATATATATATATATATATATATATAGAGAGAGAGAGAGAGAGAGAGAGAGAGAGAGATGAATGAATGAATGAATGAATGAATGAATGAATATGCTTGGCCCAGGGAATAAGTGGCACTATTAGGCAATGTGGCCTTGTTGGAGCAGGTGTGGCCTTATTGGAGGATGTGTATAACTATAGACATGAGCTTTGAGACCCTCCTCCTAGTTGCATGGAAGCCAGTCTTCACAGGGCAGTGGTGGCACACACCTTTAACCTCAGCACTTGGGAGGCAGAGGCAGGCGAATTTCTGAGTTGAAGGCCAACCTGGTCTACAGAATGAGTTCAGGGACAGCCAGGACTATACAAAGAAACCATGAAACCATGTCTTGAAAAAAACAAAAGAAAGAAAGAAAGAAAGAAAGAAAGAAAGAAAGAAAGAAAGAAAGAAAGAAAGAAAGAGAGGAAAGAAAGAAAGAAAGAAAGAAAGAAAGGAAGGAAGGAAGGAAGGAAGGAAGAAAGAAAGAAAGAAAGAAAGAAAGAAAGAAAGAAAGAAAGAAAGAAAGAAAGAAAGACAGACTTCTCCTGTTTCCCTTTGGAACAGCTTTCCCCATGCTATATGCCTTCTTGGAAGCTGCCATTCTCCTGACTTGATAATAATGAACTAAACCTCAGAACCAGTATGCCTAGCCCCAATTAAATGCTGTCCTTTATAAGACTTGCCTTGGTATGGTGTCTCATCTCAGCAGTGGAAACCCTAACTAAGACAGACACAGACACATTTTTAATAAAATAAAATAAAGCCTAAACTATGGTGAAAAGGAAAATAAAAGAGAAACACACAAAAAATAATAAATTAACTTTGAAAAATTAAAACCTGTGAAGTAGCTTTTTTCCTAGGCCTTTTGCTGGAATCACCAGCTGGAAGGATGGTCGGCTGAGACAGGAGCCTTATCTTCCTTCACTCCAAGCTGGTGCTGAGCCCAGGCCTGTCAACAGTCACTTGTCCAGAGGCGAACCTTTCAAAAGCTTCCTCTTGTCTGTGGACCCAGAGCTGCTGCTGCTGGAGTTCTCACTTGCTCCAGTACACTCAGAGAGGGACAGCTATATCCAAGAAGATTGGGTTGAATTTTTCTCCCTTGAAGCTTTACCAAAGGGTTCCGTGATAGGTGTTTGGGAATGTTGGTCCTCTGCCCATACAGGAGAGAAGGAAATAACTATTGCAATATGCCTGGGGATGGGGGAGGGGAGGAGTAACAGGGGAGCTGCTGGGTGCATGCAAGAAAAATGAAGGCAATGTTAGAGCACCATTTCATTGTACCTGGTCTATTCATAAGTCACATAAATTCATGGGCATTCTAGGATCTCCATGTGGCCTTTGTCCCCAAAACTAATTACTCAGTAAAAATGATGATGCCCGGTAATAACTATGTCCCTGAAAAGGTGGCTTTCAGGTCAACAAAACAGCATCGCCTGAATGTGTATGAGAAATACAAATCCTGGTCTCCCCAGCATATTCATTAGGAGTGTGGGTACAGAACACTGTTCCCTCAGCCCCACCCCCATCTCTGATCGATGTGGTCCAGAGTTAAAGCAAAGATGTGCTGGACTTGTGAGTTGGGAAGAAATAAAGGCAGTTCTGGGGGACAGCAGGGACTCAAAATCACAGCCTTGAAGCAACCAAATCTACCCAAGGGTGACCCTGGTCAGTGGTAGCAGCCGCATCTTCTGGGAACTTGATTACAATGTGTAGACTCAGCAAACATAAGCAAACAAAACAAACAAACAAACAAAAAACCCTGTTTGCAATGTCCTACACATAGGCTAAAGGAAGCCTGTCCCCAGTTGGCTCTGATTGAGAAATAAAGTTGCCAATGGCCAGTGACTAAACAGGGTGAAAGAGGTAAGACTTAGGATTCCTGGGCAAGAAACACGGGGAGGGGGCAGGGTGTTAGATTTCACCAAGAGAGAGGTATAGGACTGACCATGTTGTGAAAGAGAGGCGGGTGAGATGGCTGAAATGTAGTGAAATGTAGGTACAAAGGGAAAGCGACCCCATGGGAGAAGTGCCCAGAAGGAAACAGGACAGAAAAGATAAAAATAAAAAAAATAAAAATAATAATAATAATAATAATAACAATAACAATACATTTAGAGAAAAAAAAAAAAACCTCAGGAATAGTGGAAGAGAGTATGTGCTAGCTGCAAGGAGGTTCAGGAAGTGCCCAACCATTGAGCTAGAAAGGCATGGTAGAAATAATGCTGCATGTGGATGTCTTTCATTCACGAATCCAGAGAAGTCTGGAGGGTGGCTAGAAGCAGGCTCACTTGCTGGGAGGGAGCTCAAAGCAGATTAGCTATTCTCCGCTACACGTCACTTTGTGGTCATGGTGTTTTATCACAGCAACAAAAAGTAACTAATACCTCTACCAACCCCTCACGCTTGGAGAAGGTCATCAAATCTAAAATATTCACTCTTGCAAAGTCACAAAATATCTATCTCTAACAGAGTGCCACAGGCCCCCATTCCTCCTCTGCCTGTACCAGAGATGGGGCTTATCAGTCTAGGTAAATGCCGGCAGAGGACAGTCCTGAACTCAGCTGTATGCTCACCTTTACCCTTGCTCTCACCATGACAAACACATTCCTGAGAGAACTGCCAGTCAAGACACTCAGCATACCATTAACTGTTCAGAATTATAAGTTCTTTATAGATGGGCAACAGAAGAGGTTTTAAGGCACAGGAAAATTGCAATGCTAGAGTGGATACACTGTGTAAAACCTAGTCCTCCACAACGGGAAGGCCCAGAAGACATGACCTTCATGAATCCTATAAGACACAAAATGGTGAGAGGAGAACCTATATATTTGAAGAGTTTTGTTGTCGCCCTTTTCCTTGTGCCAGGCCTTAGGGTTGGAGATGCTGCTGCTCAATTAGATGAATTAAATGCAATGGATTTAATTGGGTCCCAAGGTAGCAGGGGCCAGGTGGCAGCATTGAATTGCCAGAGGCAAGGTGATCATAGTTATCATAGTGGGCAGCATAGACAAAACAGTTTTTATAATGACCTAACCCATAATGGTCAGCATAGGCTAGGTGAACTTTATAATGAATGGCATGACTACTTTGGACCTTTGGTACTGGCATCATGATATTTCCCAGCTAGAAATAGATAAGAAGTCCACTGCATTTCTGTTTGGTCTATAGTTCCAAAACCTCTGGTCCTAGCCACCCCAGATACTGGATCTCATTATCCATCAAACAGTGTGCAAAAGGCATACATACAGCCTGGACCACTTCATGCCCACAGAGAAGGTCCCAGACAGGGCAGCCCAACCCCAAAGTATAGCCCATCAATCCACTAGGGTCAAGTCCCAAAGTCCAGGGAGAGTGACATGAAAGGGCTTCCATGGTCAGGATGAAAGCTAGGGCCCCACCATCTCTGATCCTTCTATTGTGGGTACATTCCCCTCTACAGCAAGCCTGGGAAGGCACGAACTGTATCTACACTGATTTTTCAGAGCCAGGCACAGACAGGGCCTTGTGTGTGAGAAGTGCTGGGAACCAGAGACATCCAACTGATGGATGACAGACAAACAATGAACAACTCAGATTTATAGGAAAGCAGTCAAGGAAAGAAGACAGGCTGAGACTAAACTCAGCACAGCCCACAGCAGAGGCGGAACAAGGATGTGACTTTGGGATTCTACACTTGTGCGATCCTGGGGAAAGCTGGCCCCAGACAGAGAATCTTCCAGTCAAGTGCTGCTTGTGGAGTCAGTGGATACAGATACAGGAAAGGCAGGTCACAGCCACTGAAGTCCCCTGACTGCTGGGCCAGGTTCTGGGGTCTCAAGTACAAGCAATGTCAGCAGCTTTAGTCTATGGGATTTTTTTTCCTCTGGACCCACAAGCAGAGTACTATGGAAGAAGGTGACTCCTTTTTCCTTCCCTGATGGCCCATGAGGCTAAGCATAAAATACTCTCTATTTCAAGTCTATAGGAGAAAATGCTTCTAAATCCATTAAGTTGCTAATGCATGCATTCCGAGACCAAAAAGAAAGGTGCAGGATTGATGGATGGACCTGTCATATTTATGGTTGATAGCTGAGTGACTAATGGGCTTTGCAGTTTATAACACAATGCTCTCTTCCTTCTCCTCTTCAAGCTCAGGGTGATTTATAGAGTGGGTGCATTGCAACAGTATGACAGGAATGACACTCTATCACCTTAGATTATCAATGAGTCCCTTTGAGAAAAGGATGTCCTGAGCACAGTGTAGAAACAGAGTGGAGAGAGAACATTTGTGTCCAGTCATCTGAATTCACAGCCTTCTTCCCTGAAGCCATCCTCCTCTTTCTACTAAGGGTGCAAGAATTTTTAGACAGAACAAAGCTGGTTCTCTTCCACCCAGACTGGTTGAGTCTGCCCCCCAAAATGGGCAATGGCTCCTCTTGGCTGTCCTTACGCCCCCATCTCTCTGGCCTAGCTTCAACAGGCAGCTTCCCAAGGGAAGAGGGAGGCTCATAAGACTTGGGAAGTACATGAAACATACAAGGTCCAGAAAGTAAACTTTACAATTCCACTGAAGCTCCTGAAATCCAGGTCTCTCTCTCCAAGGGAACAGAGGAAGTAAGAAATTGCTATAGGGAAGAGGCAGGCTAGCAGACAGACAGACAGACAGACAGACAGACAGACAAGCTCAGCTGTCTGCACATCATACAAAGAGTTTCAGGAATGCAGCTCTCCTGAGTCATTGCCTATGCTAGGGGTAAGATTTGAGTCACTTACAACCTATGTTCCTGATATAACCCTAGTAGATTCTCTGGCTCATGAGTAGACTCATTTCTCTGGCCTGTCACCGGTGCCCTATCTGGGCTAGATAGACATTTGTTCATGTCATACAACATCAACATATCTGTCAGGGATTGAATGTGAAATGTCACTGAAGGCCTAAGTGTATGAACATCAGATGATACTGTTCTAGAAGACTGTGGGATGCTGATGTTTTGGGGAAGGTAGGAATGAAGGACTGAGTGGAGTAAATTCCTGTCAACTAAAGGGAGAGGACATATGAGCAACCACATAAATATAGCCACCTCTAAAAAAGGGCTGAAGTAAAGAAGAATAAAAAGGAGGGCAGAAATGGGGTGGGTGTCAATGAAAAGACAGAGTACAATGTTATTGCTGTGCTGTGAGAAAGATCCAGGGCCATGGAGGGGGAGGGGGCAAGAGAAGAAAGCAAATAGATGGGAGCAGGTCTCACAGATGGAGGTACAAGAATGGCCCATCCATTGACCAGGAAGGAAATATGTAGACAGAGGACTGCCCATCACTCAATTGGGATCAGCAGCATTCATTCCACCACCCATCTATCCTTTTGACTCAACGTCACCAAGCTGTGTGTGCCTGGCCTGATGCCTCTGCCTGCCTTTCCCTACTGCCTGTTATAAGAAAAGAAAGGAGAAAAAGAGGGGAAAAAAACTGTCCTTCAACTGAAAGCTTTTTGAAAAAGTTAGTAATGCTGCAGGCAGGCAGCAGCACCGTTTGGCAGAGCTCCAAAGCAAGACAACAAAGCTAGGTGCCCATTTTAAAGGGTTTAGAAGGAAAGAGAGATCTCATACCACAAGGCAGCAGGCTCAATTAATATGTAGCCTGTGCTATGGAACATACACAACTTAGACTTACATGCTAAGACTCATGAAGCTGCTGGATAAGGAAGAGGGGTTGGCTGCCTCAGATCCAGATGGCAGGGGACTGGGTATGTCTATCCTGAAGTAACCTTATCTGTGCGAGGCCTGGATTACCTAGAAGACCCGGATATACTGGTCATCCTACTGTTGGTCTCCAGCCTCTACACTCCCATCTCTAAGACACTCCATTAAAGTGCCAACAAAAGGTACCCTGAACAGACACCGATGAGCAAGGGAATGTGCCTGTGCCCTTAGCAGCCCTAATAGAGCCTTGGGAAGTCAGCAGCCTAGAACTTAGGCTAGCTCTTCAGCTGCAGTAAGACTTTTCTGCATTGGGTGGAAGATTAAAAAGGTCCCAGACCTTCATTCTTTGCATCCTCTGCCCCTGAAGCTAACTCAGCATGGCTGGAAATGAAGATAGCATGTTGGCTGTTGAAGGACGTTTGATTACATTGTGAACCCCCAAAACTTGGTTGTGGTGTGACCCAAATTCAAGAGCTAATAAAGTCAACCCTAGGTCAAGAGGTGAAACAAGTAACTGTCAAGCACAAATAAACAGAAAGAAGGGTTTGGGGGTTGAAGGGTATTTAAGACAATATGGGGGGAATATACTGGATAGTCCTCCAGGTTCAAAGACATATGCAAAGACTCAGACTTCAGTACAGTAGTTGCATTTATCATTTTCTATTCTGGAGAGAAGACACACAGGGAAATTTTGAGACTTAGACATGGGGGTAACTCCCAGAGAGAAACAGGGACAGGTTTCCAAAAGTCCTGTATTAATTACTTTAAGGAAATCAGGATTTATTTTGGCTCAGAGTTTGAGGGTGTAGCCCCTTATGGTGGGGGAAGCAAGAGCAGACCAAAGATGGTCACATGACATCCACAGTCTGGAAGCAAGAGAGATGAATGTTGGTTCTCAGCTTGCTTGCTCTCTTAAATTCAGTCTGGGACCTGAGCCAGTTAGCTCAGTCCAGAAACTCCGGTACAGACACGCCCACAGGTGTGTCTCCTAGGTGATTCTGTCAAGTTGACAATCCACTTAATTCCTCCAGCACTGACTCAGGAGAACACATGTGGGACGCTGTCTACCAAGGACGCTTGTTGCAAGTTCAATTCCTAGTTCTTTGGTGATCTGGTCACACAACCCCTTCTTCTTGTTTAGCAGGAAAACTCGAGACCTCCAAGGAGAGCAAGTGTTGAGCATAAGCCACATTTTTTTGTGTGTCAGTTTCCTTTAAAATTAAACATTCTCTCCTATAGAGAAGGTGGACTCACAGAAAAGTTCAGGAGACTCACAGAAAAGTTCTCAGACTTAGGAGGCCCTCCCCAAATTATATACTCTCAGACTTGGGGACCCCAGAGGTTCACAAGATTCACAGAGCCCTCCTCAAGGTGAAAGAAGCAGTTAACAGTTGCCAGTTAGAGAAGACGACTTGTAGAAGACTACAGCTGTACATGGAGCAACAGGGATGCAATGTGGCTTTTGTGAGTAGTCACTTCTATTAGGATGTGGGCTTTCCTCAGATACATCTGCCTTGAGTCACATGTGCTTCCGTAAGGTACCTTCACTTCTATAAGCAACTCTAGTAAACTCCTTTTTTGCCAAGGTAAACATGGGTAGAATATTTTCTTTGATCTGCTCTCAATACCCTGTCTAATCATGTAACATATTTATAGGTGTTCTATCCAGTGAATTTCTAAGGTCCTCTATTCTGCAGCAAGAGCTCCTGTATGTTGCTTTTGAGGAATAATCAAGGTACTGGTAATATAATTTCCAAATTACTTTTGATCCATATAGCAGAGCAAAATGCACAGATTTGAGGAATTGGTAGATCTGTTCTTTCCTACCATGTACTAAGGCACTGAAGGAACCTGGCTTTGGATATTGTGACGTTTGATTGTCATTGTGAATGGGCTGAAAACACATGAAAGACTTGGGGAGAATATTTCTATTACGGAAGCATTAGAGGTACTCTTATTTGCATGCTACAACTAGCTCTGTTCCAGCCATTGATGTCACAGAGAGAGACAGAGACAGAGACACCTCGAGAGATACAGAGAGAGAGAGACAGAAAGAGAGAGACATACAGAGAGAGACACACAGAGAGAGACAGAGAAAGAGACAGAGAGAGACAGAGAGCCACACGTGTAGGAAGTGGAAACTTAAGGGTTCTTTGGAAAGTCAGTTGTGCTGGATGGTGTTTTGCTATGAAGGAGTGAGTGTTTTCCTGAAGTGGAAACAGGTTAAAGACTAAGGTAGACTCATAAAGAAGTGTTTTGCTAAAGCAGACTCAGGAGAGAGGATATGCTGCTAAAGCAAGGTGATGGGTTTCTTCACCCATCGTGAAAGGACATGTGATGAAGGATTCTTCGCTAACAACACATATATTGGTTTGCCTTACATTATGTAGTTGAGCTGCATAGACAAAAGCACACCGGTGGTGTGCTGCAGTTTGTTGCTGCTTCTTAGGACTCAAGCTGATTGGCAGAGTGATATCAGCTAAGACAGCTAAGACAGACACACAAGTTGAGGCAAGATGCATGGAGGACACGTGATGCTTGGAGGGTAAAAATAGAACTCTATGGAGAGATGGAGGAGAGCTTGGCTTGCTGGTACAATTAGCTGTGCAATACTTGTGGTTCTCTAGTCTTCGCTGATTTTCACTTCCCTGAGAGTGGCATAAGAAAGAACTTCTGGTATTCCTGCTGTCCCTCCTGCTAACTCGAGCCAAGACTGAGGCCTATCTGTCTCTGCTAGGTCATGTCACCTCTATTGCTAACCTGACTCTACAGAGCTGGTGTATTCGTGAAGTGTTTGCGAGTGCTGCCTGCTAACCTGTGAACTGAACAGCTGATTTCCAGACAACACAGGCTGGAGTTGCTCCAAAGAACATTTCTAAATAGAACCACTTCCCCCATATCCTTTCTTTCCCACTACCTCTGGTGGGTGGGTGATAGGCTAACAGGGAGGTTAAAGCATTTAAGAACCATCATTAAAAGTAGGTTTTGAAAAAAAATTAAAGTTATACCTATATAATGACTATGGAACCAGAAGTGCAGAACTAACACTGGTACAAGCCTTTGGCTGATGGAATAAACTCCTTGTCTGAGCTCTCCTGAGCTGGACTGTTCTCATCACATCATTTGGTTTCAACAGTGACAGCCTCTCAAGAAAGAACAAACATCTTATCCTTGAAGGACAGTCATGGTCATCCCTGTGACCCTGGGAAGTACTCCCTAATAACATATCAGCACAGGGCCTTTGACTCTGCCGCTGTTTTTTTGGAAAGACATGTTGCTGAAAGAACGGTTGTTGGAAGGATGGATGAATTCAGACTCCTGGACTGGGAAAAAGATCCATCCCTGTGGTGTTCTGGTGTCATCACTAGGGGCAGGACTAGATGGGACCAGGAAGTGAATACATTTGGTAGTGGATATCCTATTTCATTCTCAGCCAAGAGATGTCAGTGGCTTACATGAATAATGAGGACAGTTTTTTTTTTTCTATAAAGATATCTAAGCAAAAGGAAAATAGGATGAAAATATAATATGAACTCAGATGAGACCCCGAAAAGTGTGTTGGAGGTAATACTGACTCTGAGACTTCTGGCAGCAAAAGCAAAAGGAGAGATTTGAGTATTTTATTTTCGCACCCCCAGTGTCCAGAGCACCAAGTTCAACCCAGCCAGGAAACATGACAAAAAGGACTCCAGGTGAAGCTGAGGCTGCTGGGAAGGAGGCAGAACTTTCAACCAATCCCTACAACAGCCACAGACAGGGTTCTCCTCTTACTTCCTATAATGATCGTAGAGAAGGCTAGTAAGAAAGCAATTCAATAAGGTGTCAAGACAGACAAGCCTGGACACAAAACTCACTGAAGTCTGTCTTGATCCACAGTCATGACCTGTAATGATCTAAGCCATCATGACCAATGGTATAATTGCTCTTGACTGTTTAGAATGCAACTCAATCACACAGAGGAAAGGTTTACTGAAGGAGGTAGCACCTAGGCTAAGTCCCATCTCCAAGTCCACAAGCTGTCACCTCTGTGTGTTGTCTTCGTTTCCAGTCAAGCTGAAAGATAACAATAAGAACAGCAATAGTAGCAGAGCAGGAGACATGCCAGATACCTTGTGTCCCCAGAGTCCATTGGCCAGTCAATCTAGCTGAGTTAGTGAGCTCCAGGATCCATGAGAGACTACCTCAAAACAAAGGTGGAGGGGCAGCCAGGTGGCTCAGAAGGTAAAGACACCACCAACCCATACAACTTACTGTGAGCCCCAAGACCCAGAAGTTAAAAAAAATCAAAATTAAAAGGTGGACACGTCACCCCTTCCTAGAATTAAGAACAAAGCACACATTGAAAGAGTTACAGAGATCATGTGTGAAGCTGAATCCAAAGGATGGACCCAATGACTGCGGCTGCCAGCGATCCATCCCACAATCAGCCACCAAACATAGACACTGTAGCATATGCCAGCAAGATAGTGCTGAAAGGGCCCTGATATAGTTGTCTCGTGGGAGACTATACCAGTGCCTGGCAAACATGGAGGTGGATGCTCACAGTCAGCTATTAGATGGAACACAGGGTTCCCAAGGAAGGAGCTAGAGAAAGTACCCAAGGAGCTGAAGGGGTCTTCAACCCTATAGGTGGAAGAATAACATGAACTAACTAGTACCCCCTGAGCTCATGTCTCTAGCTGCATATATAGAAGACGATGGCCTAGTTGGCCATCATTGGGAAGAGAGGCCCCTTGGTCATGCAGACTTTATATGCCCCAGTACAGGGGAACGCCAGGGCCAAGATGTGGGAGCGGGTGGGTAGGGGAGCAGGGCCGGGAGGGGGGAGGAAGGTGGAAAGTGAAGACACCAGATATCCTATGGCCTCACACACATGCACACCTACATGTGCGCTCACAGCCACATGAACCTGAACACACCACATAGACACTAAAGCTGGCTGTGGTAGTACACTCCTGTTATCATTGGGATAGCACTCAGGAGGCAGGAGAATTGTGAGTTGGGGAGACCTGCTGAAGCTACATTTATAATAAGTTCCCAGCAAGGCCCTGTCTGAGGAGAACCTGTGTCTCTGAGCTCAGACAGCATGATGTAGAAGAGAGCAGACGCAGGAAGGTCTATGGCAGGGGACTGCTGTAGTGTGGCCTTCACATAAGTAATGGGGAAAGATTTCACAATGTGAACTGATGGAAGGGCCACAAGTGTCAGGAAGGTAAGTTAAATCCCAGTGTCAGGAAGGTAAGTTAAATCGCAGTGTTCTTGTCCCTGCTGCTCCCTGTCTGGGCCTGAGTTTCCGTTTGTAACATAGGGAGTCACCCCTTGCCACTTCTCTGTTGATAAAGCTATCCCTTGAGAAGGGGTGCAGTACTGCAGCAGGTGTTGCTATTAAGTGTGTTGATTGATTTAAATTGCTCCCCTCGAGGTGCTGCAATAGCCTCCTGAACACGGGAGAAAGATTACTTTGCAATCACTATAGCTCTGTTGAGCGTCTTTGCTCCATTCATCAAGAAGCTGTAGAAGGGTTATCAGGTGTTCTACGCTGAGCCTGGAACTCTGAGATAATGCTGCAGTTTCTGGCCTGGAGGTTATTGAAGCCTCCCTCATCTTGGAGACAAATGCTTATATAAAGAATGCTAGGCATAACCATATGGGTAAGCTACCCAAGCACACATACAGGCTGGCAGATTCACAAACAGTTCAGCACCTCAGTAGGTCTCTGTGTGTGTGTGTGTGTGTGTGTGTGTGTGTGTGCATATATGTGTGTGTGCCTCCGTGTGTGTGTGTGTGTGTGTGTGTGTGTGTGTGTGTGTGTGTGTAGACCAGAAGTTATTCTTTTTCTTTTTTTTAAGTTTTTCAAGAAAGGGTGTTTTAGTTTCTCTGTGTAGCTCTATCTGTCCTGGAACTCTGAGGACAAGACTGGCATCAAACTCAGAGATCCACCTGCCTCTGCCTCCAGAGTGCTGGGATCAAAGGTATGAGCCACCACCGCCCTGCTCAGGTGTGATTCTTAAGACCCTGTCCACCTGGTTATTTGAGAGAGACCTGGGACTCCGTGCTCAGGGTAGGCTGGCTAAGCAGCAGGTGCCAAGGACCTGCCTACCTCTGCTTCCCAAGATCTGGGATCACAATGTATATCCCCACATCTGCCTTTGCATGTGGATGCTATGAACCCACTTGGGCCTTCACAATTGCGTAGCATGCACCTTCCCAACAAAGGAAGTACCAGTGCAGTCTTGTGGATACTGAAGCTGTTTCAAATCTGGTATTGGAAACCCCACAAAGACAATTATCTCCTCTCAAAAACGTGTTAAGTCATCAAACTGTGGGGCTGGAGAGATGGCGCTGACTCCTCTTCCAGAGGTTCTGAGTTCAATTCCCAGCAACCACATGGTGGCTCACAACCATCTTTAATGGGCTCTGATACCCTCTTCCGGTGTTGTCTACTCATATACATAAAATAAATAAATAAATAATTTTTAAAAATTAACCTTGTCAAGTGGGAAGAAATGTCATAGGGACTTGAAAATGATTTAAATATAGTCAGAGTTCTTAAGTGCATTGGTCTCTTCATTGCCTATATTCCAGTAAAATAAACCAATTTGTTAAGAAAGATCAATGAGATGGTTCAATGAGTAAAGGCACCTACTTACAAACCTGAGACTCTGAGTTCAATCCCTGGAACCCACATCTTTGAAGAAAAACCAACCCCTGCAAGTGTGGGGAATTACAGGCTGGTCTCCAGTTGAGCTGAGGTCTGAACCCCGATGGTCATAATTCACCTACATGACATGGTAGGCATTCCCTCATGCTCCTGGAACTCTGGCCCCTGCCTAAGTTACCACCTCCCACAGCCCCCACAAGAGAAGCAAGGTCAGTAGTCACGTAAGCAATGGCCCAAGCTTCTGACCTTCAGGCTAAACTCCTCCCTAGTTACCTAGCAACAGTGAAGACCATAAAAAAAGGGTGTTCAGCCCCCACCTCGCTCTCTTGCTCTCTCCTTTGTCCTCTCACTTCTCTCACTTCTCTCTCCTCTTCCCTCTCTCTCTTTCTTCTCTCCTCTCTCCCTTTCTCTTTGTCTTCTCCTCTCCTCTCTCCTCTCTCTCTTTTCTCTAGTCTTTCCTCTCTCTCTCTCTCTCTCTCTCTCTCTCTCTCTCTCTCTCTCTCTCCCTTCTCTCTTTCCCCTGCATTTCTATAATAAAGCTCTTAAACCATAGAGAGTCTCTGCTCCATTAAGACCCGCTGTGCACTCTGGTCAGTGTTGGGAACCTCTTCCCTTATCCCTCTCTCCTATAACCTCAGGGCTACAGGTGTGGCCTTGGGGTCCCCAGTCGGGGGCTGCCCCTTCTCCCCCCTCCCCCCCCTCCTGTGTGGAGGCTTAGATCTCCACCCAGGGGCTGTGTGGAAAGCACCTGACAGTCTCCCTGTGTCTTTGTTCCCAACATGCAAGCTGTCCTCTGACCCTTGTAAGCACAAACAATAAATTTATTAAAATGTAAAAAAAAATTCTTCAAGAAATGAATAGAAAAGTGCAAGATCAACTTTGACATGTAACGATGTGGGTAGGGACTTTGGTTTGTCCTGGTTAAGTCCTGATATAGTCCCTGGAACACATTAATGCCTTGTGCATGAAGCAGCTGAAGGCACATCTCTGGTAATCGTCACAGCTGTGCTTGACTGAACACCCATGATAGCCAGATGCATTTATCAGCTCAGTCCTCATTTAGACTGACAGAACAGATGTGGCCAAGGTCACAAAGTTGATGTGATCTTTTGAAGTTCAGAGAGCTATATGGAGAAAATCCATAGTTCGGTACCCAGCATTGTCTGTTCCCATAATCTTCAACGCTGAAGCCATTTTTTGGAATCTGGAAGCCCTGAGGTAATGAACTTGGCAGACACCGTGAAGCACTTTTAACAGTAAGTAAAGAGTAACATACCACAACCTACTTCTTTGAACAATGTTCTCCCTTGACCCAGGCAACTGTGCAGCCATGTTAAGGCTCCAGGGGTCTGAAGAAGTACAGGGGCTCTCGGTACTTGGAGTTCAGTTGGCAGATGCCTATGGAGAGGCACACACCAGAGATGAAGTTGGGTAATACCTAGTTCCCCACCTCCATTTCCCACTCTGTACCTTCACTCTGAGTAAAGGAGGGGACCTTGCCACCAGGATCCCCATCTACACCTAGCCAGACATGCATGCAGAACCACACAGGAATCCCAAATTAGCTCAACCTGCCTCCCAAGTGCTGGATAAGCCTAATTAGACCAAATTAATAATTTATTCAAGCAAAATGAGATATGCCAAGAATCTCCAAGGAGGCTGTGAAATGATAATGCCTTCTTATTAGGAAATGTGTCAACACCCACAAAAGCTCCTTGGGCTCCACATAGAAGGCCAGCAAATGTGACATAATTCACCTTCTGAGACCAGTTTCTAGGTCCTTCCACCTGTCTCTTGGTGTGTGAGATGCACATCCCCACTCACCACACATCCCTCCTTCTCCTCCTCTCTGTCTCTTTCCCATGCATCTCCCTCTCCCTCCCTACTTCTCCCCACCCACCCCCCAGCATCACTAACCTAACTTTTGAAATGATTCTCCCCCAGCAAAAAGGAATGCAAATGACAAGCTAATATTTCCATGTCACACACTGAGTGACTCTAACATAAAAATTAACTGGTGCCTGACAAAGTCATAATTACTAACTAATAATGCATTATGAAAATTCCATAATTAGTCATGTTATAGATATTTTCATCCAAGCACAAAGCTGGAGGAGGGGCACCTGTATTTATAGGGATGAAGTGTCTGCATGTAGGCTGTCCAGGGAGAACTTGGGGACATAAATTCCTTCCAGCACCTTTCCAGAACCACATTTGTCCTGTACACTAGACCACATGGGACTGATTTGTGTCTTCAGAGGCACAGGAAAAAAAGCAACCCACTGAGGACACAGAAACTGATCTCTGTAGAAAATCTTCTCTCAACCCAGGCTCCTGAAGCACGCCACAGATGCAAAGGTGGTAGCAGGAAACATCTGTATCTTTATAGTCCCTTGTTCTCATCTCACAGTAGGCTTCCTAAAGTCAAGAACTTAAGCAAGGCAGGAACCTGGAGGCAGGAGCTGATGCAGAGGCCATAAAGGGTGCCACCTACTGGCTTGCTTCCCGTGGCTTGCTCAGCCTGCTTTCTTATAGAACCCAGGACCACCAGCCCACGGATGGCATCACCAATAATGGGCTGAACCTTCCCACACTGATCACTAATTGAGAAAATGCCTTATAACTGGATCTCATGGAGACATTGCCTAAACTGAGGCTCCTTCTCTCTGATGACTCTAGCTTGCGTCAAGTTCACACACAAAACCAGCCAGTACGCTTACAAACACATACACACACACACACACACACACACACACACACACACACACACGGCAGGGGAGAGGGGGAAAGAGAGAGGAAAAGAGAATGGAGAGGGGGAGGGAGAAAGAGAGAAGAGGAGGGAAGGAAGGAAGGAAGGAAGGAAGGAAGGAAGGAAGGAAGGAAGGAAGGAAGGAAGGAAGGAAGAAGGAAAGAGAGAGGGAAGGTAGGAGGCAAGGGAAGAAGGGATAGAGGACCCTCAAGAGCTACTGAAGAAAATGCTGAGAGGCCCAGCTCTCTCATTTAAGCCAGGGACGGTCCAGATACAAGCGATAGAGCAGGTTCCCCAATCACAGTTGTTTAATAAATTTATTCACAAATGTAGGGAGGGTGGTGAGAGAAAGCAACTCTGGGCCTCAAAAGATAAATCTTACTGCTCCCTCTCCTAGCAAGAATGTGTTCTCCCCCCACCCCCTGTGATGGAGTGCCAGAAGCTGTTAGATGAGATGGTTCTGTGGGAACAGCACTTACTGCTGAAAAAGTGTAAAAACTAGGCCTTTAGGCCCAGGCATGAGAATGTGACCTTTGTGACTCAATGCTCCAAGGCAAGCTAATCATAAAACAGAGAGCAACATTCCTCCACCCACCTGCTTCCTGGGTTCAGAGAGTGTTTGTTCAAAGAAAGTCACCCTGACTGCTCCTGACACCTGCTATGCAAATGTGCTGTTAGGGATTCATAGAAACTGTCTTGAGAAGTAACCCCCTCCCAGCTACTCAGGCACACACAGTCCTCTACTCCTGCCTGGTGTAAGACTGTGGGCCCCAGAGCGCTCTTGGAACAAAAGTCCTCTTGCAGTTTGCATCAAGACCATTTCTCATGAGTGATTTGGAGTGTCACCTCTCCTGAGTCAGAACGTGGGGGAGTCCTCACGTTGTGGGTCTTTCACTGCCAAGCCAGGCACCTGAGCTATATCCCCAGGATCCATGTGGTGAAAAAAAAGACTCCCAAAAGTTGTCCTCTTCCCTGCATGAATATGTACGCCTGTGCGCATGCACACACACACACACACACACACACACACACATATACATGCCTGCATAGTGGCATGCATGTACCCCCACCCCTACACACAGAGAGAGAATAAAGAAATGTATATTATTTTTAAATATTTTTAAAAGCACAAATACGAGGAGGAAAGGAGAGAGGACATTGGTTATATTCAGGATACTACTAGAAGTAATTTATAATGTGTCATACAACCCATGTATGGTGCCTGAACTGCTATTTCTCTCTGCCCACTTGTGATGCCACCCCCTCGTCCCCACTCCCAACTCTGAG
Source organism: Mus minutoides (assembly GCA_902729485.2). Classification (NCBI taxonomy): domain Eukaryota; kingdom Metazoa; phylum Chordata; class Mammalia; order Rodentia; family Muridae; genus Mus; species Mus minutoides. Next base: position 2,399,609 of record LR749499.1, on the reverse strand, counting down.
CTGCAGACAAGCACACTTGGGGCAAGTGAAGAATTAAGTCAGAATGGTGGTCCTTGCCTTATTGGTTCCCAGGAGCTTAGAAGGCTAGGGAGGGCTAATAATCATAATGTCCCGTGCCTAGAGCTCACTGTTAAGCAAGGAGCATCTGCAACTGGTATCCTGCTATCAGACAACATCCCTGGTAGGAACTGGTCAATGAACATTTCACTGTCAGTCACAGGTTAGGATTAAGTTCCTGAAGTAACTGGCTCCTCCTTCCACCCCATCACTCCTCAAAATAGCTTTTGTCCTCACATTTCCACAGCATTTTGATGGAGGCCTCTAAGGCAGTCTCTGAGAAGGCCAGTGTTCTCTCTACAGAGAGAGTTAGCTGGGCTTGGAGGTTTCAAAGCCCATGGTGTCCCAGCAAGTTCTTTTAGCCTACTGTTTATGAATCAGATGTCATTTCAGCTACTGCTCCAGCACCATGACTGCTTCCTGCTGCCTTGATCCCTGCCATGGTGGCTATGGATGCTAATCTTCTGGAATCATGAGCCTCAAATTATGTGCTTTTTAAAAATATAACTTGCCTCCCAACACGCGGGAGGCAGAGGCAGGTGGATTTCTGAGTTTGAGGCCAGCCTGGTCTACAAAGTGAGTTCCAGGACTGCCAGGGCTATATAGAGAAACCCTGTCTCAAAAAACTAATATATAGGACAGGATGTTCCTAAGGCTACCCAGGGTAGTGCTGGGCTGTGCCTTGCTGCCCCCACTGAGAGGTCTGCATTGGGATTTCAAGGAGTCTCATAGGGCCACCATATTCATGGTGATTCTATGTGTTACACAGCTAGGCAATGTAGGGATTCCCAGGATCTGCTCAAGGATCCAGAACTCTTCCTAAAAATTCACAAAACAGACAAGAACCCTTGGGCATAAGGAGCGGGAAGGAAGGAAGTATGTTAGCTAGGAGCCAAGTTATAATTTTTTCCTATTGGGATCCCAAGTCAGCAAGTCCAAAAGGCTCTCACACTAGACACTGACTCAGGAAAACCTGGTGAGCAGCTGCTGGCTTTAAAGGAAGGGGGTGGGGGTGGGGGCGCACAAGTTCTGAAGAGAAAGGAGTAAGCTTTGAGGACACGTAGACTCCCCCAGCCTTGAGCAGGCTGGCTCAGACCTGTTCCATCATTGTGAAAGAGACCACCTAGGGTGGAGTCTTCTGACCTAGACAGGTCTATTGTTCTGCCAGCTCTGCACTTTTCTCCAAGACGACACTACCTGCTGAGAGGCTGAACCTGTCTTCCTGAGACATTCCTAGATAAGCCACAGCCTGGTGACCAAGTGCAGACAGCATGGCGACCAAATGCAGACAGCCTAGCGACAAAGCATCAAGAACCTGGCGTGGTGGGGGATGGGCCTTCCCCCTTTATAAGCTCAGACTCTTTTAAGTAAACTTTGAGCCTTGATCAGTATCTTTGTCTTGGTCTCTTGTTATTTCTCTTGCCATTTTCTCCCATGCAGCCCCAGTCTCCCTTTCAGAAACCTTGTAGCTGCGGGCAGTTACAAGGAGAGACTGTCTTCCCCACAATCATGGTGCCTTCATAAAATCTCAAAAGTAGCTCCCCTGGTATCTCATCCACTCTAAGGCTGGTAAGGAAACCATTTGAATGAAAAATGAGGACATGGCCACTCCTAGGAATGATTAAGGAGAAGGACTTTATGGTAGGTATAAGGGAGAGAACAGCCAGAGGCATCTGTAAGAGTTCAAAATAAATCCTCAATGAGAAGAGGAAGAGGAAGAAGAAGAGGAAGAGGAAGAGAAAGGGGGTGGGGCAAGGGGACCAAGAGAGGAGCCACCAAGAGGCCAAGAGAATTCAGATTAACTAAGAAAGAATGAACCAAGAGAGTGTGTGGCCAAAGCAACTGAGGCTCTTTAGGAACCAGAAGCTGGGGGAGGAAACTGAAGGCCCCTCCTTGGGTTGGAGAGGTGTAGGGTAGGGGGCAGGGCGAGAAGTGCTCTAGGAGCCACAGGTACAGAGTGAGCCCAGTCCGGTTTCTTCTGGACCTGACACCATTGTGTAGCTGGTGTCATTTGAAATGCAATTCTCCAGCTAAGGAAACTTACTCAACTCACAAGGCCCCCTCTCTGAAGCTATAAAAGCAGTAAACAATTACCAAGAAACTGAAGACCCTTGCATGAAGCCGACCAACCGACGAGCTGTAAGGACCTGCAGATCTCGGCCTCCACACTACTGGGATTGCACGCCTTTTAGATGGGAGCTGTGGATCTGAACTCAAATTTCCATACCTATGTAGCAAGCACAGAACTGTCTCATTTCTATATCTGTGTCTTTTTTTTTTTTTTTTTTTTGCCTAATACAATGTCTTTTTTGTTTGTTTGTTGTTTGTTTTTTGTTGGGTTTTTTTGTTTGGTTTTTAGAGACAGGGTTTCTCTGTATAGCCCTGACTGACCTGGAACTCACTCTGTAGACCAGGATGGCCTCGAACTCAGAAATCCACCTGCCTCTGCCTCCCAAGTGCCGGGATTAAAGACGTGCGCCACCACCGCCCGGCTCTAATACAATGTCTTAACAATACAACAAATCAAACATTAATAGGCTTGAAGAATAATTGAAGGAAAGGAAAGGAAAGAAAAGGAAAGGAAAGACAAGGAAAGGAAAGGAAAGGAAAGGAAAGGAAAGGAAAGGAAAGGAAAGGAAAGGAAAGGAAAGGAAAGGAAAGGAGGGAGGGAGGGAGGGAGGAAGGAAGGAAGGAAGGAAGGAAGGAAGGAAGGAAGGAAGGGCTCAATACTATATCATTAGCTATCTATCACAGTGACCCCAAACACATGGTGGGTGGCCTTAACTTCTTAACAGAGTCCCAATGTGGTATAATGAAAGTTATAAGCATGCACTCTCTGTCCACACAGCTCTGCAGTCTTGATGCCTGCCCATCCAAGCAAGCAGATAACTCACGCTGAGATTTACTTAAAAGGCATTTAACTCCGCTCACACATCTGCTAGCCGAGCCTATTACTTGGAGAAATGTATTCCATGTATTAGCATTTTGATTGCCAGCACTGAGGAACAGTAGTGGGTAAGCAGAGGCTTCCTTCTCCCCTCCTTTCACCCTTTGAATTACTGCCTGCTTTTTGTGGAATAAATTGCTATAAATTGAGTTACCAGCACTCTAATGCGAGGAAATATATTCTCAGTGCTCTATGGGCAGCTGACAACATTATGGAAATACACAATGTGTACGTTGAAGTCTATGTGGATGGCGATGAGTTGTGATGGCTGGTAAAAGAATAGGGGTGCTGGTGCTTGGCCTCAGGCAAAGACACTCTGTGTATACCCTTCCAGGATCTATGACAGTCCTTCACCCCTCAGAAGGGAGTTTGGGGAATGGAACACTTGGTTCAGGACAAACAGCAGGTGTTTGGGAGGTGTCTTAGTTAGGGTTTCCTTGCTGTGAACAAACACCATAACCAAGGCAACTTTATAAGGACATTTAATTGGGACTGACTTACAGGTTCAAGGGTTCAGTCCATAATTACCAAGGTGGGAACATGACAGCATCCAGGCCTGCATGGTACAGTAGAAACTGAGAGTTCTACATCCTCATCTGAAGGCCACTAGCAGAATACTGGCTTCCAGGCAGTTAGGATGAAGGTCTTATAGTCCACACCCACAGTGACATACCTACTCCAACAAGGCCACACCTACTCCAACAGAGACATACCTTCTAATAGGGCCACTCCCTGGGCCCAGCATATACAATCACAGGGGGCATTGATTGACAGGAGAGCCGATTTGGACAGCACAAAAGCTCCTGGAGATAATAAGCATTGTAGCAGGACTCTGGCTGCTCCCTGGCTTGCGTGCCCATCCTGAGACTTTCAGGTGTCAGCTCCAAAAGGCACAAGGAGCCTCCCTGGGTGCCAATATTCTCTTTGGTTTCACAGCCCTAGAGCAGTCCTTGGTGTGGGAATATAAAAGAGATTTAATGCAGATCCATAAATGAGGGGTAGAGGAAGGGGAGTACATGCCCAGGAGTGGGCATGGGCTCAAGGGAGAGTCATGTTTCCTTGTCTTTTTTTTTCCCTTGTTCCGGTCAACCCGGCTCGTTCCGCTTGACCCCGCTCGCTCCGGCTGGCCCTGCTTGCTCCAGTTGGCCCTGCTCGCTCCGGCCGTCCCCGTTCAGCCCCGCTTGCTCCGCCCCACTCGCTCCAGCCGTCCCTCTTCAGCTCTGCTCGCTCCCGACAGCCCCGCTCGCTCGCTCGCTCGCTTGGTCTCTCCAGTCCAAGGATTCGTTTTCTTATTATTCTTCATAAGTATGCTGTAGCTGACTTCAGACACACCAGAGGAGGGCATCAGATCTCATTACGGGTGGTTGTAAGCCACCATGTGGTTGCTGGGATTTGAACTCATCTCCTTCGGAAGAGCAGTCGGGTGCTCTTACCCGCTGAGCCATCTCACCAGCCTCCTTGTCTTAATAGTATGTGATTTGTGGACTGGAGAGATGACTCAGTGATTAAGAGCACTGACTGCTCTTTTAGAGGTCCTGAGTTCAATTCCTAGCAACCTCATGGTGGTTCACAGCCATCTGTAATGGGATCTGATGCCCTGTTCTGGTGTGTCTGAAGACAGCAACTATGTTCTCTATAAATAAAATAAATCTTTAAGGAAAATAGTATGTGTTTCTCGTGGCTTCTAAATTATGTTCTTCAAAATTCTGTAAAGAATTTAGGTAAATGAGAAGACAAGGTAATTCGAGGACGCTTTGGGTAGGATTAAAACATGAACTCATAGGTCAAGTAGATCACACAGGGGAGTAAGACACATGTTATACCATAAATGGAATTTAGTCTAGCTCATTAGATTCTCAAGAACTGGCAGGTTTCTATTTAAAAAAAAAAAAAAAAAAGGTCATCTTTGGTCATGTACATGTATGCCTTCAGCTTGGCTCAGTGCTATTCTAACATTCTTATTTGAACTCTTTCAATAAAAGGATACTGTCTCTATTTGTTAATTGTGTCAGGATTCTTGACTCTCAGTGAGTGAGAGACTTGAATCAGAGTCCAGAATGAGAGGCTTCTTTCCTTTCACATAAACCCTGGATTTTTCCTGTCTCCTTGTCCTGCCTCTCATAGATGGACAAGATGATCTGTTCGTACAGGACAATGCTTAGAAGGAATTGCTGATGAATGTGAGGCATCCAACTAGGAGGAGACTAACGCAAAACACCACATTCTCTAACAGTCTGTGGTGGTCTGAATGAGAATGGTCTCCACTGACTCAGGTGTAGATCTGTCAGGACTAGGAGTGGAGACTTTGTTGGAGGAAGTGTGTCACTAGTGATGGGCTTTGAGATATCCAAAGTCTATATGTATTATCAATCATGGTTCTCTCTCTCTCTCTCTCTCTCTCTCTCTCTCTTTCTCTCTCTCTCTCCCCGAGATTCATAAGAATTGCTTCCAGGCTGTGGTCCAAGTAGTCCAACAATAACTGTCTACCAATGGAAGGTCCAAGAATTCAGAAGTGGTTAACTCCACAAGGCTGGATGTCTCCACTGGTCTTTAGCATACAGCAGCTCATCAGAATCCTGAAGAAGTAGGTTGTAATGCCAGTGAAGGAATGGACTTGCTTTCCTCTTCCACATCCATTAAACAGTCTGACAGGAGAAGGTGTGGCCTCAAGTGATCTGGATTGAAGATGTGTCTTACTACCTCAGAGATTCTGATAAATTATTCTGATAATTTGGGTCTTCCAATTTAAAGTGATTTAATTAAGCAAAAATACCTCACAGGTGTGCCCACCCACTTTTAGATTTTAGTTAATTTAATATGTGTCAGGTTGCCAACCAAGAAGAGCCATCACACCATCGAAGTCTTAGTCTCTGTGCCTCATGGCTAAGTAGCACGATAGAGACGTAATTTTACTGGGGCTGGGGGGAGGTCTGCCAGACTTTAGCCTGCATAGCTTCCAAATAAAAGACATGGAAACCTGGGGTTTTATTTACAAGCTGTTGGCACTGAGCTGGGCAGGCCCTGAGCTATTCTAACCTATAGCCCCTGCCATAATCCTCATGTTATTTGCTGTTTGAGTCTTGTCAGGTTAGCTCTGCTCAATATGTGCCCACAGGGCAAGCTTCTCTTGACCATATCCTCATAGTCCATCCTGTCTCCTTCTTCCTCTCTCATTCTCTCTCTCTCTCTCTCTCTCTCTCTCTCTCTCTCTCTCTCTCTCCCTCTCCCTCTCCCTCTCCCTCTCCCTCTCCCTCTCCCTCTCCTCCTCTCCCTCCCTTCCCCTCCCTCTCTCCCTCCCCCTCTCCTGCCTAGTCATAGGCTCTAGCCTTTTATTACTCAATCACAGATTATTGGGGAGCATTCTTTACAGCACACTGGTCAATGTCCTTGTCCAGGCTGCAACCCAAACTTGGGGCACAGAACTCAGCATCTGAATACACAGCACACAAGACCAACCCCCAAAACAAGATCTAAGCCCTGTTTTGTCACCATGTCTGCATGCCTGCTGCCATGCTTCCCAACCTTCTGAACTATAAGCATGCTCCAGGTAATCTTTTTCTTCTATAAGTTGCCGTGGTTATGGTGTCTCTTCAGAGCAATAGAAAGGTAACTAGTACATATTCCATTTCTATGGAATTCTAGAAAATGTAAGACACAGTGTACAAAGGTGCATTAGTGTGGCCAGGGACCAGAGGCTGGGAGACAAAGGGAACAAAGGAACACTGGGGTTGATGGCAGTGTTCTGCAGCAATTCAGAGCTGATGGCTATTGAGGCCTACCCCCTAGCATAGCTGTAGTCATTTTGTTCTATGCCTGCCAGCTATTTCATACTGTTGCTGTAATAATGCCTGCCAATCATTGACACAGAAAAATAACTTTCAGAGCAGGGTCGTGCTGACCGCATACCCTGTTATGTTCTGTATGTTCTGAGGTTTGTTAATCTTAAGAAATTCTACAATGGTAAGCTCCACTTAGGACCAATTACAATAAAGGTCAGTTAGCACTATTCTGTCTAGCTAGCCAAAATAGCTTGAGTCAGAGCTGACCACTGGATA
>LR749499.1:2362601-2391774 GCA_902729485.2 Mus minutoides | reverse complement strand
CATTGACACAGAAAAATAACTTTCAGAGCAGGGTCGTGCTGACCGCATACCCTGTTATGTTCTGTATGTTCTGAGGTTTGTTAATCTTAAGAAATTCTACAATGGTAAGCTCCACTTAGGACCAATTACAATAAAGGTCAGTTAGCACTATTCTGTCTAGCTAGCCAAAATAGCTTGAGTCAGAGCTGACCACTGGATAACACTTTCTGCACCTGTTCATGAGCTCGTTTTTTTTTTCCTTCCTGACTGAGATTAGTGTTTGTGTGGTTTGTGGGGTAACTCCTGGACCCCAACAGTGGCGATTCTACTACCATTGCCTGTTTAAATTATCCATCACATTATGGCCCCCATACACTGACCGAAATGTTCGCAGCTTTGTGTAGTCATTAGCTTTGTTACTAGAGTTGTTAGAGTCAGGATCTGAACCATGGCAGCACACCTAGGCTCAGCCACCTGCCCTTGGGAGGCCAGCTTAGTAGACGAGTAATATAGAAAAGCAGAGAAAAGAACAGCAGAGAAAGATTTTCCAGTGGAGCCATTGGGTAGAGGAACAAAGAAATCCTGTGTCTCCTCCCCAGTCCATTTTCAGAGTCCTGACATGAGGCTTAGGTTTAAAAAGAAGGCAAGGGAGGTTTGGAGACATGCTGGCTCAGCAATTAAGAACCACATGGTACTCATAAAGGGATCTGATGCCCTCTGCTGGCATGCAGATGTACGTGCAACAGAGCGATCTTATACAATAGATAGATAGATGTAATTAATTAATTAATTAATTAATTAATAGAAGTCAAGAGGCCAGGCAATGGTGGCACATGCTTTTAATCCCAGCACTCAGGAGACAACGGCAAGAATCTCTGTGAGTTCTCAGCCAGCCTGTTCTACAGAGCAAGTTCCAGGAGCCAGAATTACACAGAAAAATCCTGTGCAAAAATCCTGGGTTTACAACACAACAACAACCAATTAATTAATTAATTAGGTTTATTTCCATTTTTGCCAAATGGGGTAGGGGGTATGATGTGAATTATCTACCAGAGAAGACTACTCAGACATGGGTTTAAGCCAATATAAAGTCTTTACTATCTGCCACAGAATAAACCAAAAAGAAGAGGAGGAGGAGGAAGAAGAGAAAGAAGAAGAGGAAGAAGGAGGCAGGATATGTGGATAACTGCTAGATCCCACCCATCATCTTCCCAGCAAGGCGTGATCTGCTAAGTCTTCAAAAGTTTGTAACATACTTTTCCCACCAGACTTCAGTCTTTTCCTTCTTCCAACTGCTAGAGAAATTACAATTCCTTCGTGTCCATTGTCTGAGGGGTCTGATAGCCAAAGGGGAAGCACAAAATTGTCTCTAGAGTATTTTCATACCTTCCATGACAATTCCAGCTTTCTGTTACTATGATAAATGACCTAGATTAATCTACTCACAGGAAGCCTCTTGTTTTGGGTTCAAATTTTGGAAGTTAGATCGGTGACTACTCATTCTGTCTTGGAACCTGTGGTGAGACAACAAAGCTTCTCTGTATTTTAAAGAAAATTAGGGGAGCTAGAGATATGGCCAGCCTGGTCTACAAAGCAAGTCCAGGTCAGCCAAGGATCTATTACACAGAGAAGCTCTGTTTCAAAAACAACAACTGCTGTGCCCTGAGTCCACGGGAAACCCAGAATAGCCCAAGAATTGGGAAGTCCGCTGCAACTCACAAAAGAGTCTTTTATTGTTTCAAGTTTGAACTCAGTTTGCTCACCTAGCAATTACTACATGAGTACTGGCAGGCAACCCTGAGTCAGGAAAACATTGGGCTTATATACAGTATAGTTAGGAATAGTGTGAGTATTTACAGAAAAGGGGAGTAGACGGTGGAATAGTACTGAAGCGGGAGGAGGGTTAATGGGGGTCTGTTCAAGGACTAATTTCATGGCCATTTGTAACTGTCTGTGACCTGACCTCTGTTTACCTTTTTTCCATGGTCTCCCTTGAGCTTTTTATTTCTCTAAGGACTCAAGGACGGGCACCTGGAGTTTTGCTGCTTATCAGCAGGAGTGTAGGTTTTTGGAGACACAGAGACGGTGCCATTCTAATGCTAGGGGAGGGGGGAGCCCCTGACTGCTGCAGGAGGACACAGCACAGAAGCCAGCCGTCTGCACGTCCTGCTTGCCACAAGGGGGAGAGAGGATGGGATCCTCTGGCGAGAAAACTGTCTGAACAACACTGAAGTTTCTCTAGTATCAGTAATTCTGGGGTTACACCACCACAACAACAAATAAATAAATAAACAAACAAATACATTGGGTTTGTTTTCATTTTTGCCAAATGGGGTAGGGGGTGTGATGTGAGTTATCTACCAGAGATTACTCAGACATGGATTTAAGCCAATATAAAGTCTTTACTAGCTGCCCAGGAACTACACTGGGTGTTCAGGACCCAGTGTAGCGCTGGGCCTCCTCAGGGTGACCTTTCAGATACAAAAATCATATTCCTTCTTGACATACTTCATTTAGCAAGAACTATTAGCCAGAAGTAGAACTCCAGAAGCCAAAAAGCAAGGTTAGTACATTTAAAGACTTTCCCAGAACTATGGACATTGATGGATCAGGCCTTTGTTTTAGTTTTGGCAGGTGATACTGTCTGTGTGCTGAGTTTTACAATGTGAATGGTACTTACATCATGGAGTCAGTTGTGTTAAGGTCCGGGGCCTGTTACAGTTATAAGAGCAGAATTAGGGGATGGTGGGTGTGTCTACTTGATTGTTTGTTCAGTATATGTGTGCATTTTGTAGTAGCCATAGGACAACCTACATTGTTAGCCTCGGAAATACCACCATCTACCTCCTTGAAAATTGGCCAGGAGCTCACATGTTAGTGTTTGAAGCTCAGCTCTCTATATACCTCAAAAACAAAACAAACAAAACGGATGTTTAAAGAGAAAAGAATCTGGTTTTATGGCAGACTAGGAATCTGTGAGGAAGAACTTCCAGAAAGGGACTGGACCTGTCACTGACCTTTCGGCAAGCCAATGAATGGAACTTCAATCACTGTGTGGAGACTGGATGATGCAGCTGTTGAGCCGAATTGCAATTTATCACCTTAAGCTATCTGAACTCACCCAAATAGCCCTTCCTTGCCTTCTGTATCTAACCCAGCATCCTGTTATTAACTGATAAGCCTTTGAAATGTATAAAACTATCCTTTCCCACCAGACTCTGTCTCCTAATTTCTTCTGGTTGCAGTACTGGGTTGTTAGACCTCCAGATTCAATAGGAAGAGACTTAGAAATGCAGTCCCACCCAAAACACCAAACTTTTAAATTAGAAATGAGCCTCAAAGAGGAGACAAAAGTAACTTCAGTGCCCTGATGATTCGCCTCTTGTCATACATTTGCTATCCATTTGCAGATGGCTGAGCTTCATGGGAAAACATTGCAGATGGCTGAGCATGCCAGGAAAGATGAAAGGGTCAAGCAGGGAGAACTTCAAGCTGTCCAGGAGGAAGCTGGGGTAAGGCACAGGCAGACCACAGGAAGTCTCACCAGTCTGCTCAGATCGGAGGACGCTCAAATGCCCCAACCTTGAGCAAACAATGTTTTGCATACGGATTTGAGAGACTGACTTTTGTTCCTGGAGATTTCTTTGTGGGATAAATAATGCAAAATGATAAATGTAAAATTGAATGCAAAAATAGAAGGGATCCGTGCAGGGGAGAGTCTGGAAACTGAATGGCTTTTTAGTTTTGTTTTGTTTTAATTTTTTTATTAGATATTTTCTTCATTTACATTTCAAATGCTATCCCAAAAGTCCCCTATACCCTCCCCCCTGCCCTGCTCCCCAACCCACCCACTCCCACTTCTTGGCCCTGGCATTCCCCTGTACTGGAGAGCATATTAAGTTTGCTAGACCAAGGGGCCTCTCTTCCCAATGATGGCCTACTAGGCCATCTTCTGCTACATATGCAGCTAGAGACACGAGCTCTGGGGGTTCTGATTAGATCATATTGTTGTTCCACCTATAGGGTTGCAGACTCCTTCAGCTCCTTGGGTACTTTCTCTAGCTCCTCCATTGGGGGCCTTGTGTTCCATCCTATAGATGACTGTGAGCATCTACTTCTATATTTGCCAGGTACTGGCAAGCAATTCAGGATCAGGAAGTACACTGAACTGGGCTGTCTGCGCCCTCTAGCGACTTCTTGGAAGAAGGACAGAGGGAGCTAGAATTCCAGGAACACATTCTCTAGTCCAACACATTCACTATTCCAAAAAGACTAGTGAGAGCTTTCTAGAAATGGTCTCATTTGTCCTCATATGGTCCTGCTTGGGGGTGGGGGGCTTCCAGCTGTGTGATGTTACCAGCCCACCCACACATCAGCATCCAGATAGTTACTTACAGCTGGAGAGTTCTTACTGTATCCCTCTGAACTTCCATACCCTGTCTGTAAATAAACAATATCTTGTTAAAACTAAATGCATACCTACTCCAGAGAGTGCTGAAAGGATGCAGATGGTGCTTCCATTGGTGTATTATAATGTATGGACACTCACTTGTGCTAACTTCTTTTTCTGCTTTTGAGTCAACTCTGAAGGAAAAGAGTTTTGCTACTGAGAACTAAAGTTCCCAAGGAAAAAAAAAAAGCTCCTGGCCTGCTAGCACACACCTTTAATCCCAGCACTCCCAAGGCAAAGAGCAGCTCAGTCTACACAAGACCCTGTGTCAAAACTAAACAACCAAGAAAGACACACATTAGTGATGCTACAAGACTGGCTGATTAGAACTCGTGACTGCACGGGGGAGGGAGATACAGCAAATGTATAGTCAAATGACCTTGGGCTACTTTTAGTCCCTGTCACATCCACCAGCTTTGTCCATCTCTGCATCTAACCTAACATCCTTCTGACTGTCAGGTAAAATCTTTTAGAATGCATTATGAAACTTAAGAGACCACTAACTTCAACCAATCTGAAGGCTAAGCAAGTCATCAGATGCTGTAATAATCCACTTGGGATAGTTGTTGACAACCAGCCCAATTAAGCTAATTAAAAGCTTTTAAGTCCATTTTTATTGGTAGCCAGACCAAGAGCATGCTCCAAAAAATCTCTTGGTGCCCAAGTTCAGAGATACGCAGTTTTAAAAGGCAAAAACCATGGCAATACATTACAGTTAGATGAGGGTCAGTAGTCTTTTTAGACATAACTTGCCAATTATTTTTGTTAATATATCTGGACATAGTCAAGACAATGGAAATCTCAAGTGTGTTGCCAACGCAGACATGACCAGTAGGGGAAAGGGGCAGAGGGCTGAGAACTGTCTAAGCAAACAAAATGGAATCACAAAATGGCTTTCTTGGTCATTTCAATAGCATCTGAGACCTACTGCACAGTCTCATGTAACCTATTTGTCTGATGTTTTTAACCAATATATGTGGTAAATGCTTCGATTCATGACTTCCTTTTGTTCTGTAACTTTAAAAAAGTTTATGTAATTGCTTTCACATTGGAAATTCAGTCAACCTGAATCTGTGTTCCTAGGCAATGGTCCCTGGTATCTGCCTCAGAATAATTTCTTCTTTGCTTTGAGGTAAGAGGCTGTGTTTCCATAGATACTATGTTTTCATAAAGGACCACTGAAGCCCCAGTTACAATGTAGAAAAGGTAGAGGACTATCTATTTCCTGCAAAGCTCCACTTACCCCCAAAGGATAAAGAAGTTTATTTCTCCGTGGGTCTTCAGTACCCTCCAAGCCTCTGGCTGATGGGCTCCTGCAAAAGATGTGGTAATTTTGAGTGGTCTGTAAGAGCAATGGAGACTTTCTCAGCTCTTGGGTGGGCTTTAACTCAGGAGCTAGGCTGCCAGACACTCATGGTCACATGAAGCTTAATCTAAGTCAGTGCTACCCAGTCTTGCCTCACATATTCAAAGAATGAAATTCACATATCATAGGGGGCCAGGTTTGGTTTTTTGGTTTGTTTTTTTGTTTGGGGATATTTTTGTTTCTTTGTTTGTTTTGATGTTTGGAGATTAGACCAACCCAAATGCAGAGATCTACCTACCTCTGCCTCCTGAGTGCTGGGATTAAAGGCATGCTCCAGTATGTGTGGCTACTGGTGGTAAGTTTAAAAAGAAATATATAGTAGATTCCTAGGTGAGAGCTCCAGAGAAAGAAGGCAGACTTCCTGCACAGGAAAGACAGCCGCAGAAGTGGGGCACAGAAGAGGGCCACTGCTGTGGAGTTAATAGGCACGAGGAGTGCAGTGACAACTTTGGAGTTTTGATTTCATGAAAAACAGAAATATTATGAGAATATGTCTTTGTTTAATCTCAGGTGTGGGATATGAGGCTGCTTCAGTTTGTCCACAGCAGCTGACTATGATTTGCCTCATGCTCTAGCTGAAGTGTGATTTTCCCCGCAACGGATAGTTTCTGCGAGTTGTATGGCATTTGGAATTCTGGGAACTTTTCAGAGGGTATATAAATTCTAGAGCCCTGATAGGTGGGTTGTTGGCTGTTGGTGGGTTGTTGGCTGTTAGTGGGTTGTTGGTCAGTTGCTGTTTGTTGGTGGTGGTCACAGTTTGTTAAGTAGTCATGAGAAAAAAAAAAGAAAAAGAAAAAGAAATTAGTAGGAAAAAACGTACCAAAGTCTGGCTGTAGGGAGATGCACTGCTCAGTCCAGTCTTTATTCATAAGGTGTCTAGATGCCCCTCTATTTCCATCAGATCCTCATAAAATAGTTCCCAGGCAGGAGTGCTCCTGTCGGGGGGAAGAGATAAGGATAAAATGGGCTCCCCCATCTGTCATCCCTGACCTCTGGCCAGGGCAGAACCAACACTATGGCATCTCTGGCCTCTGACAGACAAAGCTGCCACAAGGACAGTAACCATTGTTTCTCTGTGGCCTTTGCTTCAGCTCCTGACTTCAGGTTCTTTCCCTTTGTGAGTTCCTACTTTGGCTTTCCTTAAAGATGGACTGTGACCAGGATATATAAATCAAATAAACCACTTCCTTCCTGAAATGGTTTTGGTCAGTATTTTATCACAGTCATTGAAAGCAAACTAGAACAGGCCCCAACACAGATGTGAAGCAGATGGGACCAAATGAACATCCTTTTAATTAGGGAGATTAAGGTCAGAACCTATGCCATGGTAGCCTTAATAAGCCAGACTCAACCACTCGTCATCAAGCCAAATTTTAAAAGGCAAATTAAATACCCCTCCATCCCCACATATAAAATAAATAAATTATTAAATGTGATTTTTTTTTCCTTGTTCTGGTCAACCCTGCTCGCTCCAGTCGGCCCCGCTGGCTCCGGCCGGCCCCACTCTCTCTGGCTACCCCAGTTCGGCCCCGCTCGCTCAGGTCAGCCCCGCTCACTCAGTCCCTGCTCTCTTCGGTCCAAGGATTCATTTATTATTATTCATAAGTACACTATAGCTGACTTCAGATGCACCAGAGGAGGGCGTCAGATCTCATTACGGGTGGTTGTAAGCCACCATGTGGTTGCTGGGATTTGAACTCGTCACCTTCGGAAGAGCAGTCCGGTGCTCTTACCCTCTGAGCCATCTCAGCAGCCCATGATTTTTTTTTTTTTTTTGAAAGAATATCCTCTTGCCGAACATTGTGATATATGCCTGTAAATCCAGCAATTCTGAGTAGAAGCAGTGGGGTCAATATGTATGTATGTAACAAATCAAGTAGTTCAAGGCCATCCTTAGCTATGTAACAAATTGAAGGTCAGCCTGTGCTGCATGAAAACTGGTCTCAAAATAAACATCTCAGGGTTGGAAGATAGCTCAGTGGTTAAGAGTGCACACTACTCTTTCAGAGGATGAAAATTTAGTTCCTAAAACCTATATCAAGTGCCTCTGTCTTAGTTAGGGTTTTACTGCTGTGAACAGACACCATGACCAAAGCAACTCTTATAAAAGACAACATTTAATTGGGGCTGGCTTACAAATTCAGAGGTTCAGTCCACAAGGCAGGAGCATGGCAGTGTCCAGGCAGGTATGGTGCAGGAGGAGCTGAGAGTTCCAATTCTTGTTCCAAATACAAACAGAAGAAGACTGACTTCCAGGCAGCTAGGACCAAGGTTTGTTGTTGTTGTTGTTGTTGTTGTTGGTGGTGGTGGTGGTGGTGGTGGTGGTGGTGGTGGTGGTGGTTTGGATTGGGGTGTTTTGTTTTGTTTTGTTTTGTGGGAGATTTTGAGACAGGGTTTTACTGTGTAGCCCTGACTGTCCTGGAACTCACTCTGTACACCAAGCTGGCCTTGGCCTTGAACTCAGAAATCTACCTGACACCACTGCCTGACTAAGACCAAGGTCTGAAGGCAATACTTCCTCCAACAAGGACACACCTACTCTAACACCTCCTAGTAGTGCCACTCCTTGGACCAAGCATATTCAAACCACCACAGCTTCACAACCTGTAACTCTAGTTCCAGGAGATCTGTGCCTACTTCTGGACTCTAAGGGTACCTACATTCACACACACACACCCTAATTTTTAAATTAATCTTATATAACCACACTTCGATTGCAAAAAAAAAAAAAAAAAAAAAAAAAAAAAAAATCCAATGCTTTTTTTGTTTTGTTCTGTTTTTTTGTTTTGTTTTGTTTTGTTTTCGAGACAGGGTTTCTTTGTGTAGCCCTGGCTGTCCTGGAACTCACTCTGTAGACTAGGCTGGCCTTGAACTCAGAAATCCACCTGCCTCTGCCTCCCAAGTGCTGGGATTAAAGGCATGCACCACCACCACTCAGCCCAATGCTTTTTCCTACTCTTCAAACCTTATTTGCATATTAATTATGCCAGAGAGTACAGCATGGCCTTCCATAGTTGGATGTTTCCCATCCCTTCAGTTTTATATAAATGTATGTGCACACTTTAAGATATTGACACTTTTTAAGTGTGCAGGTACTTCGTAGGGTGTACTTAGTTTGAGGAGGATTTGGATTACCCACTTCTGGTAAGATCATACAGTGGTGTCTCTTCTCATAGCATCATACCAAGAAGAATATGCTATCACTTTACCCTGTTACTGATGGTGTTAATATTGATTCTTTAAATAAAGGAGCATCTTTTAGGGAGACTGAAGGAACAAGCCAGTGGTTAAGAGCACTTGCTGTTCCTGCAGAGAAGACTTGAATTCAGTTCCCAGCACTAACATGGAAACTCTAACCACCTGTAACTCCAGTTCCAAGAGATACAAAGTCCTCTCTTCTGGCCTACATGGGTATCTGCGTGTACTTGATGTATAGAAACTCAAACAGCCACACATAAATAAAATAAATAAATCTTTTTGTTGATCTTCAAGCCAGGTATTGTGGCTAATGCCTTTATCAGATACCAGCATCCTGCAAGTTCAGGGCCAGTCTGGTCTACATAGAGAGTTCTAGATGGTCAGGACTACACAGAAAAAAACCTGTCTCCAAAAAAAAAAAAAAAAAAAAAAATATATATATATATATATATATATATATATATATATATAGCCGGTCAGTGGTGGCACATGCCTTTAATCCCAGCACTTGGGAGGCAGAGGCAGGCAGATTTCTGAGTTTGAGGCCAGCCTGGTCTACAGAGTGAGTTCCAGGACAGCCAGGGATATACAGAGAAACCCTGTCTCAAAAAATAAATAAATAAATAAATAAACACCCAAATAAATAAATAAATAAATAAAAACAACTTCCAGTTGATTCGCTGTTACACTTCTTTCTTTTTCAGATAACATGTATCTTTTTGAGAACCAATATGAGATTATGTATCTGTCACTCTTCCAGTGTACATTCGGTGGCATTAGTGTCTGTCTTAGTCAGGGTTTCTATTTCTGCACAAACATCAGGACCAAGAAGCAAGTTAGAGAGGAAAGGTTTATTCAGCTTACACTTCCACATTTCTGTTCATCACCAAAGGAAGTCAGGACTGGGACTCAAGCATGTTAGGAAGCAAGAGCTGATGCAGAGGCCATGGAGGGATGTTCCTTACTGGCTTGCTTCCTCTGCCTTGCTCAGCCTGCTCTCTTATAGAACCCAAGACTACCAGCCCAGGGATGGCTTTACCCACAAAGGGACCTCCCACTTGATCACTAATTAAGAAAATGCCCCACAGCTGGATCTCATGGAGGCATTTCCTCAACTGAAGCTCCTTTCTCTGTGATAACTCCAGCTTGTGTCAAGTTGACACACAAAACGGGCCAGTACAATGTCTTTGACCATTCCCACCTGAATAGATCAGTATGATTAACAAAGGGTGCTTGTTTAATCCCATCATTTTTCTCCATTTAGTAGTTGGATTTATTCATTAAGGAAGCAGTGATACAAGAATATTAGTGTCAAAAAAACAAAAATCAAAAAAAACAGGTAGTGGCGGTACATGTCTTTAATCCCAACCCTTAGTAGGCAGAGGCAGGCAGATTTTTGAGTTTGAAGCCAGTCTGGTCTCAGTGAGTTCCAGGACAGCAAGGGCTACACAGAGAAACCCTGTCTTGAAAAACCAAAAAAAGAAAAGAATACTGGCGAATCTGAGTTTCAAGGTGGCCTTTCTCTCCTCTGAGGAAGGCTTTAACTCAGGTGTTAGAGTAGAAAGGTTCTGGTTTCCTGAACTTACATAATAAATTCTTGGGCCACAGATGGTATCTTAGACACCCTAACCACAGCAACTCTTTTCTTTTCTTTTTTTAAGATTTATTTATTTTATTTATGTAAGTACACTGTAGCTATCTTCAGACACACCAGAAGAAGGCATCAGATCTTATTGCAGATGGTTGTGAGCCACCATGTGGTTGCTGGGAATTGAACTCAGGACCTTCAGAAGAGGAGTCAGTGCTCTTAACCACTGATCCATCTCTCTAGCTCCCACAGCAACTCTTATTTTAAAAAAGCATTTAATTTGGTGGCTTGCTTACAGTTTCAGAAGATTGGTCCATTGTTGCCATGGCAGAGAGCATGGTGCCAGGCATAACAAGCATGGAGCTGGAAAAGTAGCTGAGAGCCACATCCTGACCTTCGGTCAAAGGTTGTCCCCAGGGACACACTTCATTCAACATGACCACAGATCCTGATCCTTTTTGTCCTTTCAAATAGTGCTTGCCTCTTGGTAAATAAGCATTCAAATATGGAGCTAAGCCAGGGCCATTCTTATTCACAGGTGGGCACTTAAGAGGTTAAAGGGAAAAACTCCCCTATAGCAGGAGTGGGTCCCAGGAAATGGGGTATGCCATCAAGCTCTAGCGCAGGGTCTTATGGATTTATGGCACACAGAGAGAGGGGTGAGCTGGTCAGTCCCGTTGGCCAAAGCACGAGGCATGCGGGTGCCTCCTCTCAGTTTCATTCATACACTCAGTTCAGATTCCAGGAAGAGGTGATCAGGTAGAAGAAGATTTAGCAAGCAAGCAAGTACATTCATCCCGAAACAGCTTTGAGCTCCCAGCCCTACCTGGCCTGATTGTCTCTTCAGCATCTTCCCTTCTCACCATCATTGGCTTGCTTAGTTAGTAGGCTCAGTCAAGGCCACTTAATTCAGTGCTAGTACAGTAATCCTCCTTAAACAAGATTCCCATTCCTGGGGTCCCAGATACCCTGGAACAACCTTAATTTGAAAGTATTAAGTGGAAAAAAAAATGTATGTGTGTATGTGTGCTACATCCCCAGTCCACTAATTGCTTTCATTTTTAAGATTTATTTTTATTATTTTTTAATTACATGTATCTCTATCTGAGGAAGTAGGAGACATTAGATCCTCATGAAGCTGAAGGTACAAGAAGTTATGGGCCACCCATTGTGAACACAGGGAAGTGAACTCGGATACCCTGGAAGAGCAGCAGTACATGTTCTTAACCACTGAGCCCTTGTTCCAGCCCAGGCTAACTACCTTTTATAAATATGAGGTCGACCTCATTTTTTTTCTTTTTAAACCACCATGTGGTTGCTGGGATTTAAATTCAGGACCTTCAGAAGAGCAGTCGGTGCTCTTAACCACTGAGGCATCTCTCCAGCCCACTAACTACCTTTTAATGTCACAGAATTTGCTACCACAGGCCAAAAGAAAAGCAGTGGGATGGCAGCCCTCTGTTCTTGTACTGCCCACTTGCTATTTATTTCTTTGTAGGTACTTTTTACATAGGAGAAGTACTCCTGGGAAATAAGGAAAAGGGGACTCTTCCCTCTGATGATGTGTTTGATGACTTGTCAAGTCATCAAAACACATCTTGTAGACTGGAGTAATCTCAGCTATGGCCTTGTTTATGGAAAAGGCAGGTATTTTGCTCTGAGATGGAATACTGGAAATTAAAGGGTATTAAATTGGTCTCTGGACCAGTGATCTAGACTCAGCCCTGAGATTTGTGTTCCCCTCATCCCTTTCCCTTTCTCCCTCTTGCTTCAGGCCCTGCTCCATCTGTCCCCTAGTTTGCTCCAGCCTTTAGAGTTGTTTGTTTGTTTCTTTGTTTGTTTCTCATTACGAATGGTTGTGAGCCACCATGTGGTTGCTGAGATTTGAATTCATGATCTCCGTCCGGAAGAGCAGTCAGTGCTCTTAACCACTGAGCCAGCTCATCAGCCCCATGGATTTGTGTCTTTAATTAGCAACGACAGTCCAGCTATCCAGCACTGAATTCATTCTCTGAGTCCTTAGGGAACTCATTGCTACCCACTTGGGGATGAGATCCTTTTCCACATGCTCCTGGACCCAAGCATAGAAGGGCAAGGTGGGGAGGCAGAGATAGGCACAGGGATCCTTGTCACTGCAGAGAGTCTGAAGGTCATAAGGTAGCTGGGGAGAGTGCTAGGATGAAAAGAGGTGTAATAGAAGCTAAATGGTATATCCAGGCACCTGGCACATCTGGAAATGCCAAGCAGAAGCTGAAGCCTCTAAGCAGAGGGCTCTGAGCTGTTGCTGTTTGAGCAATGTACGTACTGTGTGTGCATTCAGGAAACAGAGAGAGCTTTGGGGTTCTGTTCTCTGAATAACTGACTGGTCATGAGCCAGAATTGACAACCTTCAGTCAGAAGGACAAGAAAACTAAAGCTGCCTCCTAAAATTCAGGTGTCCAGAGCCTATAGTCAACATCCAAACCTACAGGCAGACCTTAGTAAAGACAGCATGCCATGTTAAATGTTTCCCCACACGTATAGCCTTTTCTTCTGGCTACTTTTATTTTAAAACTGTCCTATGATTACTGGTTGTGCAAATAGCTTGTGATGATGCCTTGTGGACACAGTTTTAGATTTGGGAAGTTTCTATCACTTCTTTGAGTTTTCTCTTTCTTTTGTTTTGTTTTTGTTTTTAATATTTTTTTTTATGCCTATGAGTACACTGTCTTCAGACACACCAGAAAAGGGCATCGGATCCCATTACAGATGATTGTGAACCACCATGAGGTTGCTGGGAATTGAACTCAAGACCTTTGGAAGAGCAGTCAAGTGCTCTTTACAGCTGAGCCATCTCTCCAGACCCCAATTTTCTTCCTTTCTTTTCTCTCTGGTTCACAAAGAGTTAATGAGTTTCAGTCCTTTTTCCCTGGGCTGTAAGAAGTCAGTGAGGTCTTCCCACTCTTTGGGAACAAGGTGAGTCCGACTTCACTTTTTCTGTAAGGTTTCATCAGAGCACCTTCCAGGCCTTGCTCAGAGGCAGCCCACTCTGACTCTCCTGCTTCGTCTACAAGGGACTTGTCAAGGTTTTCAGACATCCTCAGTTAAGTCTGTTTACCTTCCTGCCCGAGGCATCGGCGATCACCCAGGGTCACTCCCCTGGTACCGCAACCCAAAAGGGCAGGAGCTAGGCACAGTGGGCTGGGCACTTGGCCCTTGACACACACCCCTACACCACCACCACCCCCCACCCCCGCGCCTAGCTGCTGGCCATCCTCTCTGCCTCTTTTTTGTTTGTTTGTTTTAATCAATGATAATGATGATCAGTGGGGGCACTCAAGTGCCTGGATTATATGTGGAAGTCAGTGGATACTTTTCAGAAGTCCATCCTTTCCTTACAGGCAGGTTCCTGGATAGAACTCAGGCCATCAGGCTGCCTTTACCCACTGAGACATCTTGCTGACCTTTCTCCAATGCTGTCGGTTTAGAAGTAAAAGTTTCGCTGGGAGTGGTGACTCACGCCTTTAATCGCAGCACCTGGGAGGCAGAGGCAGGCAGATTTCTGAGTTCCAGGCCAGCCTGGTCTACAAAGTGAGTTCCAGGACAGCCAGGGCTATACAGAGAAACCTTGTCTCGAAAAAACAAAAAAAAAAAAAAAAAAAAAAAGATTGTGGTGAGCCAGTTCCTGGAATTAGGTGAGTCACCCAGTGGTCATCCATTTCTCAGGTTGAAGGCAAAAGAACAAAGAACTCCATGCTGGTCTTTGTTTCTAGGGGTCTAAGAAACACATTGAGTTGGGGTCTTACACTAGGCTCAAGAAATCCTCCTGCCTCAGCATCCCAAGTAACTACAGGTATATACCACTATACCTAGCTCTCTAAATGTCTTTTTTCATATTCTACTTATTTTCATTTCATGTCTATGTATGCTTTGCCTGCATACAGATTTTCATACCACCTGAGTGCAGTGTCTTCAGAGACCAGAAGAGGGAATTGGATCCTTCCTCCCCCAGGAACCAAAATTACAGATACTGTGAGCTAAGGGTGGTGTTAGGAACTAAACTAACGTCCTCTGAAGAGCAGACCACATCCTTAACCACTGTAACTCTCTAATTTTAATAACAACAATAACGATAATAATCAAATAAAAACTCATTATCCTTTCTCAGCTTTTCAGATTGCTCTTATCTTTTTTTTTTTAAGATTTATTTTATTTATTATATGTAAGTACACTGTAGCTGTCTTCAGACACTCCAGAAGAGGGAGCCAGATCTTGTTACGGATGGTTGTGAGCCACCATGTGGTTGCTGGGATTTGAACTTATCACCTTCCGAAGAGCAGTCGGGTGCCCTTACCCGCTGAGCCATCTCACCAGCCCCAGATTGCTTTTATCCTAAGTTCAAAGTTATCCCATAGTCATTGAAACCTCATTTGGGGGGCTTTTTCTCTGTATATTTCATTGAGGTGATGTCTTTCCTGGGTCTTAAGGAAATCTCCTCTTTGGTATCTTATTGGCTGCTCATTTTATCCAGGTATCCCAGGCATTAGTATAGCTTTCATTCCTAGAAATTGGATTTGTGTCTCTCTATAATATTTTGATACCTTTATTTATTTTTGTTTTTTTGAGACAGGGTTTCTCTGTGTAGTCTTGGCTGTCCTGGAACTCACTCTGTAGACCAGGCTGGCCTCAAACTCAGAAATCCACCTGCCTCTACCTCCCAAGTGCTGGGATTAAAGGTGTGCGCCACCACACCCAGCTGGTGAATGTATTCTTTATGTCCCATGAAGCCAAAGGAGAACTCTCTGGGGTCAGCTCTCATCTTCCACCTTCTGTTGCCAAATTCCAGAGAGACACGCTAGGATGTTCACAGCCCTGAAACTTCACCCACCAAAATTTTGAGGAGGTGCCTTGACCTCCTGGATTCCACCACCTATTCCCCTTCCAGCAAAGCAAGTGGCAGCAGGCACCTCATCATAAGAAGCACCCAAGTCATATTTCAAAGAGCAGGCCTTTCCACCCTTACCTGCATCTGTACTGCTCTTCCCCAACCAACACACCACCACTCACTACAACATGGCTTTATTTTTTTCTGCTGCCCTCCCAGCCAAAGTGGAGTATCGCCGGGCATGGTGGCGCACGCCTTTAATCCCAGCACTCGGGAGGCAGAGGCAGAGGCAGGCAGATTTCTGAGTTCAAGGACAGCCTGGTCTACAGAGTGAGTTCCAGGACAGCCAGGGTTATACAGAGAAAGCCTGTCTCGGAAAAAAAAAAAAAATCTTAAAAAAACAAAGTAGAGAATCAGCTGCTGAAGCTCAAGCCCCCTTGACTTTGTTCTCTTTTTAGTGCCCAGCACCGCCCAGTGCCTGATAGAGCCTGTGATTTCCATAAGGACTGTTTCAATGAATAAATGAACCAGTGTATGTTCAGTGATCCGAGAATGATAGTATTGTGGTCAAGAGCAGGCTGAAGAGCTGAAGAGATGGCTGCAAGGTTAAGTGAATACTACTCTTCCAAAGGACCTGAGTTCAGTTCCCAGCATTCACACTGTACAGTTCATGACTGTCTATGATCCATCTCCAGGAAATCTGGTATATTCCTTTGGCTTCCATGAGTATGAGGGACCATGATCTAATTATTTATATATATATATATATATATATATATATATATATATATATATATACACATATATATAATTATAATATATAGTAATAGTAGTGCATGATTTTAGTCTCAGTGTTCAGGAGGCAGAGGCAGGAGGATTTCTGTGAATTTCAGGCAAGCCTTGTCTACATAATGAGTTCCAGGACAGCCAGGGTTGTTTCTTCCTCCACTCATCCCTCCCCGCAAAAATGCCTACCTCTTGTGACTTTGACAAAGCAAAACAGAAGAGAACTTCCTCCCTAGGGCAGTACTGTTAGCAGTACAGATGAAGACTGGGTCTTTTGAGTAACGAGGGCACCAGCTTCTGGTTGCCCTGATGGAGTGTGCACTGTTCACACGGAAGGCAATTATATACTTACACTATGCGACAAAAACAGGGCCTTTATATTAAACCAGGCTCTGGACATTGTAAATGCTAAAAACTGTGTTTCCTCCTGTGTATTGGCTAGTTTTTCTGTCAACTTGACACAGCTGGGTTATCACAGAGAAAGGAGCTTCAGTTGGGGAAATGCCTCCATGAGATCTAGCTGGGAGGCATTTTCTCAATTAGTGATCAAGGGCCCCTTGTGGGTGGGACCATCTCTGGGCTGGCAGTCTTGGGTTCTATAAGAGAGCAGGCTGAGCAAGCCAGGGAAAGCAAGCCAGTAAAGAACATCCCTCCATGGCTTCTGCATCAGCTCCTGCTTTCTGACTTGTTTGAGTTCCAGTCCTGACTTCCTTTGGTGATGAACAGCAGTATGGAAGTGTAAGCTGAATAAACCCTTTCCTCCCCAACTTGCTTCTTGGTCATGATGTTTGTGCAGGAATAGAAACCCTGACTAAGACACTCCTGTTTCTTAGAAAAAGGGTAATTTTTATTTATTTCCATTTTGTGTGTTTTTAGGGGGCATTCCTGTGGCAGTCAAACTTGCATGAATCAGTTCTCTCTTTCCACCATGTAAATTTCCAGTGTCAAACACATACCCAGAGATTTGGTATAAAATATTTTAACCCACTGAACCAATTCGCCAGTCCTCTTAGCACTTAAACAAAAATTGGTGTGAGCGGTGTAATAATTTGGTGAGAAAACAGCGAATCTTACAAGTGTATGGCCTTTCACTTCACCTGGGCTACTATCCAGATGTAGATGCTAAATTACAAATAAATACGTCTATTAACCCTTATCGCTCTAAGTCCGGCAAAGAACAGATTGTCTTGAAATAAACAGCATAACATTCTGCCTTAAATACAGAAGATTTAGGGGTAAAGGGAGAACAAGAAGGACTACTATTAGGTGACAAGGAAGGACGGAGACTGCAGAGAAGGACCCATGAGTTCCTGAAAGAGAATACAAAGCTAATTGTCTAATTTTAAGTCTGTCATGAAATTTTCGGGGTTTGTGTAAGCACGTGGTAGATAAGTACATTAAAATTGTAACTGACAGTGAACGTATAAAATCCAAAGCCAAGCTCCATAGCTTCAGAACGACTGTTCTAATTGCATAGAAGTTTATGGAGCTTTAAAGACTTTGGGTTGGGGCAGGTGTTTGGCTGCATTACTCTAATTGTCTGATATTTTTTATTCGCAATTTCTTTGCAGAAAGAAATTTTTACTGAAGAATAAACAGGAGACTTGGAAAATTGTTTGTTTAGACCAAGAAGAGAAACCTGGAACGGAGGAATGTATTCTCAAACGGTACCGCGACCGCGCTCAGCAAGCAGGTTTTATTCGATGCGCTCGACGCTCTTTCGCCGGCGCGGTAGCCCCGCTGCAGTACGAGTCTGCGCTCTGGGCTCGACTGAGGCTCCCTTGTTGCTCGCGCTTTCTCTCCTTCTCCAAGATGGCGGCCGTCGGCGGCGCTGAGGCGGGATCCGAGCGAGCCGAGTGAAGGTAGCGGCGAGCGGAGCCCCCACCAGACCCGGCCGGACCCCCACCCCGGGGCGGCAACGGCCCCGCCCGGCCTCCGCCCACCACTCCGGCCCCCCGACACCGTCCGGGAGGCGCTTCAGGCCCGCCGCGGCCTAGCTCAGGGGCCAAGCCGGGAACTGGAGTAGCGGCCGCAGCCGCCCCGGGGAAGGGGCTCGAGCGGGCCGCAGGAGGAAGGCGGCGGGAGCTGTTCAAACGGGGAAGGCGGGAAAGCTGCGGGGCCGGGAGGGGGCGTGCGGCCGCCCCAGGGACCCGCGGCCCGCGCCGCCCCTCCCCCTGCGCCGCTGTCTGGGCGCTCCGGGGCGCCGGAGGCCGACGGGACGTGGGAACACGGGTCGGGCGGAGCGCGGCACGGGAGCCGGGGCGCGGGCTACCTGGGGCTGTCAGGAAGAGAGGTCCCGGGCCGGCGGGCGGGAGGGCTGGGCGAGCGGCGAGCGGGAGAGGATGCCCGGAGCTTCCTGCGCTGCGCAGAGCTTTGTTGAACTAGCGCTTGCAGCAGACCTGCCGAGGTTATCACAGCGGGAACCCCGGGAACGGTGGTCTTGGGAACTATAGATAAACGATCTCGTATTGTGTGTGTTCTTTGCGTGCGACTCAGTTTGAACATGCCTTCTTAATTGGAGTCATTTCCATACAGGCCCATTTCTCCCTCCACAACCACTACTTGTAGATTCACTTTAGTTTATATCATATAGCAGACAAGATATGTCTACCACCCACCCCACCCTTGTTTCTAGTACTGGCTGATTCTATTCCCTCGTAGCAAAATAAATTTTTAAAAACTGCATCCAAAGTAAAGCCTGTTGATTATTATGGCTTGTCAAAATTTGGATCGCTGAACTCGTGGAACCGAGTATGTTATCAGCCAATCTGTGCAGTAGTCGTGGTTCCAATTATTAGCATTGCAATGAGAAGATTCAGTGCGCCTTTCTGGCTATGGAGATCTCTGCAAGTTCCGAAGCTGGCAGGGGCTGGAGTGCTGCATAGGTGGGTCCTTGGAAAAGGGTGTGGCAAGAACTCCAACAGATCCAAGAAGGAAGGAAACCCACTGAAGTAAGAATTCACGTGTGCTACCCTAGAAGTAGCAAAAAAATATCAGAATCTGCCAACAGCTGGATGTGTTTCTTCCTTTGACTGCATGGACTGGCAATCTAAATACCTAAAAACAGCCTTGGAGGAAACTCCCGTCTGGAGGACACAGACCTTCCTTGCCCAGTTTACTGGGTGGATTTTCTTTCTTTTTCAATTCTCCGATCTGTTCTGGGATGATGATACTATTAGCGATTGCTGGAACTGAGATTACCTCCAAAAACTGTTTCTGAAACTTTTTTTTATAGTTAACGCTTTGAATTTCCAAAATAACAAAATTCTACCTTTGAAGATTTTAACTTTTTTCATAATTACTTGGTTATCCCAAAAGCCTGTGCTGAAGTTTTATTTTCAAGTGGAATTAACAGCCTGCTTCTTCTTTCTCATACCCTGAAGAAAAGCCATGGAAGAGCCGAGCCACAGTGTTCACGTTTGTCGTGTTTTCGCACACTAGGACAAACACTAACTGTAAGATTATCCTGCCCCAAGAAGTTGACAGCATAGAATTTTGTAAACTCCAAAATTATGGAATTCAAGAGAATGGGTTTTAGCACCTGTTTTGTGTTTGCTAACATTTGATGTAGTTGTTTTCTGATGTGAAAATCAAACCTAAATTTTTGATCTTCATTAACTCTCCCAATTTACTTTCTACCCCTGAGCCCTCAGTTTAATTTGAGACATGGGGTTCATGTAATCTTGTATAAAGGCTCCTGAACTCTGCTTTCTTTCACACTGCTGCTTGAGACCTTTTCCCCCTCCCCTGGTACTGTCTTTTTCTTGTGAGGCAGCCACCATTTAGGGCCCGTCACGCTGCCCAGCCTGAGAATATTCCATAATATTTCTCAGGTTCTGGGCTGCCCTACATATTGGACTTGTGTTCAGAGTTCGCTCACTTTTCCTACAAGCATCTGGTCTTTGTTGTTTGTTTTTAAGAATTATTTATTATATATAAGTACACTGTAGCTGTCTTCAGACACACCAGAGGAGGGTGTCAGATCTCATTATGGATGGTTGTGAGCCACCATGTGGTTGCTGGGATTTGAACTCAGGACCTTCAGAAGAGGAATCTGTGCTCTTAACCATTGAGACATCTCACCAGTCCCTGGTTTTTAAGAAAGTTCTGGTGGTAGCAGGCATAATCCTAATACAGAAAGCCAGCACATCTGTGTTGACCTGCCTTTAGGAGCATTCCCTAATTTTATGTTTCCAAACCTTTTTAAAATCTACTAATTTTTTATAGCAGTCAAGAAGTAACTTTTCACACCTAGTAAAAAGTTCAGTTGGCTCTCAACCCAATAAGACATTGCCTAATTGTATCTTATATTAATTTTAATGTTCTCAAGGGGGAAAGCTGTTTATGAGTCTCTGGGCCTGCCATTACTTATGTTTAAAAGTGTATTGCTGTTTGACCAGGGACTGATGGATGTATTATGAGACTAAAGGATGTTGTTAGACTGGGGAGGAGAGGGGCATTATTTCTCAGGAATTCTATGCCAAAATTCATCAGGTATGAAAAGCCTGAAACTTCAATCTAAAGTTATTTTACTTAGTGTCAGCTTGTGAAAGCCAAGGTGACCTTATGGCTTTCTAATAAACTCATCATTTTTGAACTAGTGAGAAGATTGCCATTGTTTTGTTTGAGAGATTCTCTCTAGCCCCGGGATTCATTATGTAGATCAGGCTGGCCTTGAATTCACAAGATAGCCACTTGTTGATACCTTCCAAGTGTTGGGATTATAGGTGTGTGCCACTTGGCAAAATTGTTGTCTTTAAATGAGTGCATACCATTTTCAGTGGCCCATCTTCACTCCCTTTTAAGTTAATACCAATGGGTTGGAAGTGAAGAACAGTTTCTATTTAAGAAAGCGTAGTAATTAAACACTAAAACAGGTAAAACTGGCCATGTATATCTTGTCTCCTTACATTCTTACATGAGGGCTGGCCCTACATTTTCTTCATTTCATGAGAAAAGTCCTGTGAGCAACCAGCATGCCAGCTCTTTAAATAATCGGCTACGTGAAGATTCCAGCTCCCCTTACCTTGAACAAATTCCTTCATTTCACATTTTGTAATTCTTAGACTTTGAAAATCATGACAGTGCTTTTCTTTGTATTGTCAACTTTGGCCTACCTGTGCATTGTATTTATGTAGCTTTTAAACAAACATTTGTTGTTTTGTTTTGAGACAGGGTCTCACTTGGGAGCCCTGGCTGGCCTGGAACTCATGTAGAGCAGACTGGCCTGAGATTTACAGAGAACCACATGCCCCTGGCATGCTGACTCCTTGTGCTGGGACTAAGGGTATTCACCAGCAAACCTCACTAAATAACAACTCTTAACCATTAAGTCATGAAACTTTCCCGTTAAGCCAGCTCATGTTTTCTTTCCCGCAAAATCTGTGCTTCTGTTTTCTCCACACCTATCTGAAGGGCTTAATAATGTCACAGAACTGTCCTTCAGTAATCCTAAAGCCATTTATTATAATGAAGGTAAAATTAAATTAAATTACCAATTAGATTAACTTCTAAGCACTTGACTGAATGGGAACATTTTCAAAATAGTTATTTCAAATATCCTGCAAAGTAGTGAGTTCCAGGCCAATCAGAGCAGCTACATAGTAAGACCTTGAACTTGAATGCTACAAAAGCTTTAAATCAGTGGTTCTCAATCTTCCTGCTGCTGTGACAACCTTTAATCCAGTTCCTCATGTTGCAGTGACTCCCAACTATAAAGCTATTTTTTTTTTTGCTCCTTTATAACTGTAATTTTGCTACTGTTATAATTGAATATCTGCGTTTTCTGATGGTCTTAGGCAACCCCTGGGAAAGGATTGTGTGACACCCCTGCCTCCAAAGGGGTCGCCTGACCTACAGATTGAGAGCCACTGCTTTAAACAAAGTATTTAGAACTATGTATGATGATGAACATTCTTTAATTCCAGTGTTCAGGAGGCAGATGTAGGTAGATTTCTGTAAATTCTAGACCTCTCTGGTCTATAAAGTGAGTTTTAGGCCAGCCAGGGTTATGTAAGGAGACCCTGTCTCAAAAGACACAACCCAGTACTTAGAACTTTTAAATTAGAGTACTTATAAATTAATAAAAAAAAATCTTAAAATCATAAATTTTTATCACCAGTAGATAAATGGCAATCTTCCATATTTATTTCTTACTATCCTTTAAAAAGGGCTTGTTAGTGTTGGAAATTTCCATATAGCCAACACATTTGAGAAGTATGCCCATATTAGTGGTTAATTTAAATAAGTCCATAAAGCCCAATAGAATGAAAAGCTTTAAATTATTAGTATGTGTATGTGTGCTGTTTAACTTAGGAGCTCATCAGACTCATCAGTAGGACTTCGTGGTGTTTCCCTATTGGTGTGCTCTGTCCTCTCTGCATCTGCTTTATCTGTATATCTGTGACTATGATTGAACCCGGCCTCTGACTTAATGTCAGTTTCTACCCTGTCTCAGTGTCATTAGTCCTGTTGGCATTCCAGAAATTCTCATTAATTTTGGAAGTTTTTTTTAATTGAGAAGTATCTTAAATTTCTTCAAATGTCAACTTTTTAAGACATGAATTAACTCCAGTTAAGCTTATCATCCTCCCTGCAAGTTCAACTCCAGTATATGCACAGAGGGAGGAGCTGACAAGACACTCCTGTGTTCCCGTCAGCCCTTGGATTACTTGGAATTTCCACCTGGAAGGTTACTTCTCCACAGTGATTTCACATTACAGGAAGGTTTTCCTTGTTTGTTTCTCAGACCTGGTCCTGTAGACGGGAAGGAGCCTGGACACAGTGACACAACACATTCTCAAAGGCCCTGCAGGACCACCATGGCTTATGATGACTCCATGAAGAAAGAAGGTATGACCCCTTACTCAGAAGCATTCCAAAGGGCATAACCTCTTCTATCCCTGCAGTCCATGGATGTAGAGACCAAGACTGGGCACACAGCCTAGACCAAGTGATGCTCCAGAGGACTGTGTGAGACACAGCCTCCACATCATCCCCAGACTGAGCCCATGGACAGGGGTTCCTACACAAGAGTCTGAAATAAGAGTCTTAGTTTTGGGGTAATCCCCACAGCACTTGTAGTCCTTGCCAGCTCCAGTGTGCAGGAGTCTGGGACTAGGAATCTTACACTGGACTCCCACAGAGCAGCTCAGCACATGAATCCTTACCCTTTCCAGCCTTCCCTCGCAAGTCTGTATCTACCTGCCAGATCACTGCTAAGAAACCATGTCTGAGGACGCACACTGGGCATTTGGATAGCATGGAAGCATTGTGTTTTCAGGTTTGAGTCTTGTGTTTGCAGCCAGGTCATCAGAAGTCTTCTTGGCCCTCTGGGTTTAGCCCTGCATTTCAGTGGACGCACTGAGACGTAACTGTAACTTGGAAATGGGACTGTTGGCCTTTGGTTGTTGTGTACTTTTGTCATTTCCATCCCTAAATGAACCTGTGCTTCCCAGATTGCTTTGATGGTGATCACAGCTTTGAGGACATAGGACTTGCAGCTGGCCGAAGCCAACGAGAAAAGAAGCGGTCTTACAAAGATTTCTTAAGGGAAGAGGAAGAAGTTGCTGCGCAGGTCAGGAGTTCTTCCAAGAAGAAGTCAAAGGTCAGTTCCAGATGTCTGTCAAAGCCGGGATCCCAGAAGAATGGCTCCAAACCGTTCCCTCGCCATCTTATTACTCGCCAATTCTTCTCCCTCTTTAACCACAGGACAGTGATTTGTTCTTCTTGGGGACGGACACACACAAGAAGAAGAGGAAGCACTCCCCTGATGATTACTACTATGGAGGTAAGCGAGGGAATGGGCTGCAGGTGGGATATGCACATCTCTGGTTCGTGGAGTCGGGGTAGGGGAAGGGATCCCAGATATTGCTGACTCAGTGGCCTATTTAACAGGACAGTGGTTCTTGTTCTGAGTGCCGATAAACCAGTGTGAAGGAGGAGAGAGGTGGAGGGCTGGTATTTTGGAGGATTCAGCATAGAAGAACAGTCTTCATTTGTGATACACAAGGTACCAGGTTCCTTCTCCCCCCAACCATCCACTTATCTGTGCCATTGCTACTTAGCATTCCTTTGCCAGATGCAGCCCTTGGGCCCTCTACATATCTGTGGGGCATTTCTCAGCCAGCATATATCTACTCACAAAACCTGTTTTCTTAGCTATGCTCTATGTGTAGCTGATGAGACTAACCTCACTAGAATGAGTTTGTCCTCAGCACAAGAACCAGTGACACTCTGTCTGCAGTCTAATCTAGATTGGAACTACCCTGAATCCCACAGCTCTATCCTAAGTATGTTCTCTGTCTCTTGTGAAGACTCAAGGAAGAGAATCAGCTCTAGGGGCAAGAATGGTCTGCAGGGCCAAAGGCTGAATCTACTAAGGCAAGAAGTACATGGGGGTTCTCTCTGAATGTTAGGAACCAAAGTGTCTCCCCTCAAAATCACTCCTGTTAGCCTTTTCCTCATGGCAGTTGGGTTTTGGTGAGAGGGGGCACTTGCTACAAGTTACTTCCTATCCTATTGACAGTACTTCTTGGTTATTTCTAGACATTTCGACTTTGGAATCATCACAGAAGAAAAAGAAGAAATCTAGCCCACAGTCTCCGGACACAGCCATGGACCTGTTGAAAGCTATCACCTCCCCACTGGCAGCAGGTGCCAAGTCCTCTAAAAAGGCAGGGGAGAAATCCTCCAGTTCTTCAAGCCATTCAGAGAGCAGGAAGGAGCACCACAGGAAGAAGGGCAATGGCAGCAGCGGAGAGCTCTCCCTGGATGACAGCAATGCCCACAAATCCAAAAAAATGAAGCCACTCTATGTGAACACAGAGACACTGACTCTTCGTGAGCCGGATGGCTTAAAGATGAAGCTTATTCTCTCACCAAAGGAGCAGGGAAGCAGCTCAGTGGAAGAGGAGGCTTTTCAGTACCCTGCCCAACAAGCTTCTCTGAAGAAGCCCTCAAAGAAACTAGCTCGGGACGAGCAAGGTGCTTTACTACTAGGACATGACCTACAGAGCCTCCTGAAAACGGCCCGGAAGAAGCACAAGTCATCCTCAGACTCACACTCCTCTCCTGGCCCAGAAGGCTGTGGGTCTGATGTCTCCCAGCTTGCAGAACCCCACAGTGCCAATCTCGATATCACAGGGCTTGACCCAATTCTAGTAGAGTCCGAATCGTCCTCAGCTGGGGAGCTGGAGGCCGGGGAGCTGGTGATAGATGACTCTTACAGGGAGATCAAGAAGAAGAAGAAGTCAAAAAAGAGCAAAAAGAAGAAAGACAAAGACAGACACAAGGAAAAGAGGCACTCCCGGACCAAGAGAAGCTCTGCCAGAGAGCATGGCACTGCTCGGGAGCACGGGCTGATACCCGGCCCTGTCTCCAGTATCCCCACCCTGCCACTTCCTGCTCTACACACAGACGGACATGGGGAGAAGAAAAAGAAAAGGGAAGAGAAGGACAGAGAGAGAGAGAGGGGAGAAAAGGTAAGGAGAAGGTCTTGATGAAACAGGTTCTTACTGAGGAACCTGTACTTGCCTTGAGCCAAGGCAGTTAACAGCCACCATTGAGCTGATGGGATAGAACAGGGCATAAAGTATTACCAGTGGCCAGATTTGCCTAGGGAAAAGTGATGGCAATTTAATCACTCCTGGCTCCTCTTAATTGAGCTGTTCTTCTAGCCTGTTGATGAAAGGATTAAGAACACCACGATTCTTAGACATCATAGGAAAGGTCC
This sequence comes from Mus minutoides, assembly GCA_902729485.2. Taxonomy (NCBI): domain Eukaryota; kingdom Metazoa; phylum Chordata; class Mammalia; order Rodentia; family Muridae; genus Mus; species Mus minutoides. The sequence continues at coordinate 2,365,810 of LR749499.1, read as the reverse complement.
CTTTTGGGTCATCTTGGAGGATATTTTCTAAACTAGTAGTAACTAACTGATCAAGTAAATCAAATGAGCTCACATCTTTGTCTTGATTGATGTGGGTAAGACAGTCCTTTATCTTCTTTTTGTGTCTTAATTGTCCTATCAGTGTTTGAGTGCTTAACTATGTGATGAGCTGCAAAGATCAACTGGGGACTGTTCTTTTTCATTCATATGTACTTTGATGGGCCTGACTTGTGTGTGTCAGTAGAAAGCATCAGCCCTCTGGAACTGAAATTACCCATGGTTGTGAGCTGCCATGTGGATACTGGGAACGGACCCTGTGTTCTCTGTAAGAGCAGTTGTGTTCTTAATAGCTGAGCATCATTCCAACCCAAAGACCCAGTTCTCGACCTTAGAGAGCTCCTTGTCCATTGTAGAGATGGGTGTGAGAGATCAGTCACCTCACAACCTGAGGAGGGCTCCAACAGATGTATTTTAGGGTCAGGTAAAGACAGTCTGATTCTGCTAACAAATTGATACCTATTTTCATTGGAAATTTATAAACTCAGAGCTGGGGGTGGTGGCCCATTCATGACACTCCCAACACTCTGGAGGCTGAGGCAGGAAGAGGAAAAGTTCAAAACCAGTGTAGGGAAGACTCCAAGAAAAAAAGAAAAAAGAAATGTATAAACTCAAAAATAAATCAATTGGATATATTATAAATGTATTCCATGAATGAAGTACTAGAGCCTTAAAGGAAAAATAAGATTTTTTTCTCTCAACAATAGAAAATACAAATAATTTTGTTGCCTAAAACCAACCATTTCATTCTTTTCCTTTGTTTATATTTTTACAAAGTAAAATACATAAAATCTGAAAGAAAAGCTACTAAGAAAAATGATAACCAACTATATTTAGAATTTGGGTACCATGTGTAGTATAAGCCTGGAACCCCAGACTATAGGAAACTGAGGTAGTGGAGTTACCGTTTATGCCCAGCATCTGCTACATCGTAAGACTGTTTCAAAAAGAAAAAGGAAAGAGAGAGAGAGAGAGAGGGAGGAGGCAGATGTGGTAGCAGGTACTTAGAGAACAGAATCAGGTCCAAGGCTAGCAAGACTCTCTCAAAATTTAAAATAAAATGAAAATAACTTGGGAATGAATTTTATAACTTGGGAATGAATTTTATCAGTTTATAAAGGTCAGGTTGCACGTTATTGTCTCCACCATACAGTGTTCCTGGGTGTGGGTGTAAAAGCTGTACCTTGGATACAAGAGTCATTATAAGCACAGACAACATTTGGATATGGCAGGTTTTCATTGGTTCATTTGCAAATTGTTTCATGAAATCCAGGTGAATACTCTGTGTGAGTCTATTATCAGCCCTGCTTATGATAGGAGTAGTGGGCTGGAGAGATGGCTCAGTGGTTAAGAGCACTGACTACTCTTCCAAAGGTCCTGAATTCAAATCCCAACAACCACATGGTGGCTCACAACTATCTGTAATGAGATGTGACGCCCTCTTCTGGAGTGTCTAAAGACAGCTACAGTGTACTTACATATAATAAGTATAATAAATAAATAAATTTTTAGCCAGGCAGTGGTGGCGCACACCTTTAATCCCAGCACTTGGGAGACAGAGGCAGGCAGATTTCTGAGTTCGAGGCCAACCTGGTCTACAGAGTTCCAGGACAGCCAGAGCTACACAGAGAAACCCTGCCTCGAAAAACCAAAAAAAAAAAAAAAAAAAAAAAAAAAACAAAGAGTTCTCAGTTGACATTTTGCTGTTTGTTTTTGGTTTGGGATTGGGATTTTAAAACGGGAACTGGCTGTTTATCCTTAGCTGGCCTTGCACTTGAGATGATACTGCTAGCTCTCCCTCAAGAGTGCTGGGATCATAGGTGTGTGCCATCATGGCCAGCTCTAACTTGGGTATTTATTAACTTGAGTTGAACATTCATTGGGGGGGAGGGGGGTTGTTTGTTTGTTTTGGTTTGGTTTTGGGTTTTTTTTCAAGACAGGGTTTCTCTGTGTAGCCCTGGCCGTCCTGGAACTCACTTTGTAGACCAGGCTGGCCTCGAACTCAGAAAGTCGCCTCCCTCTGCCTCCCAAGTGCTGGGATTAAAGGCGTGCTCCACCATGCCCAGCGTAACCACACTTTTAAGATGGACATCATCCTCATTCCCTTACCCTACTGTCACACTTTGAGCCTTAGGGTTGACTTACATTTCCCTCTTCTCTGTGCTAAGCCTGACAGCCCTTTTTGGTGGCTGTCTTTTGTCAGTATGTCAGATGAGTGGGTACATAGATGAAATAGTATTGGAAATGTTGATCAGAATCAGATTGTAGAGAACCTCTTAAATGAAAAAATAAGGCACTTATGCCGGGCGTGGTGGTGCACGCCTTTAATCCCAGCACTCGGAAGGCAGAGGCAGGCGGAGTTCTGAGTTCGAGGCCAGCCTGGTCTACAGAGTGAGTTCCAGGACGGCCAAGGCAATACAGAGAAATTCTGTCTCGAAAAAAAAAAAAAAGAAAGAAAGAAAGAAAAAATAATAAGGCACTTAACCATGGTTTCTAAGGCATATTTTGGTGTGCTCCCAGTGGCAATTGGAAAATGGACCGACAAAGCTGTACAAGGACTGGTAGAGTACAACAGACCAGCTAGTGGGGTAGGATTGTGGGAGTGCTGAGGACATGGACAGAACCCTAGGAGAAAGGGGAAGGGATTCAAGAGACTGAAGGAAACGGGAATAAGATCTAACAAATGGGAAGCTGGAAATAGGTCAAGTATAAAGGGTGAAATAGTCTTATTTTGAATCTAATCACTTATTCAACTGATATTCATAGTGATATATAATGCTTTTTAACCTGACCTAGACATAAAATAATCCCCTATGAAATACCAAATGTATCTTTTCCGGAGATTTTTGTATAAAAAACAACTATTGGGACAGAATGGCTCAAAGAATCAAGAAGGGCACTTGCCACCAAGCCTAACAACCTGAGTTTGATTCAGGGTCCCACACAGTAGGAGAGAACTGACCTCTCCACTGTGACCCTTTAATTAGTGCACACAGTAGGAGAGAGCTGACCTCTCCACTGTGACCCTTTAATTAGTGCACACAGTAGGAGAGAACTGACCTCTCCACTGTGACCCTTTAATTAGTGCACACAGTAGGAGAGAGCTGACCTCTCCACTGTGACCCTTTAATTAGTGCACACAGTAGGAGAGA
>LR749499.1:2286828-2362501 GCA_902729485.2 Mus minutoides | reverse complement strand
TCACCCGAATCTCTTGCAGAGAACTTGAATTTAGCTCCAGCATTTATGTTTGGCTCACAACTGCCTGTAACTGCAGCACTGGATGATCTGACATCTTCTGGTAACTTTGTGTAACTGCACATGCACATACACATTTAAAAAAAAAAAAGGTCCATGGAAAAAGTTCATTCAGAATTAGGAAGAGTGCTTGGGGCATGTTCCCTCGATCTGGAATGGGTGGATCCTGATTGTACAGGAATGCTAAAACTTCAGTGCCTATGTCACCCTAGACTTTGTGATGGAGTATAGCAAAAGTAAAGATGAGAAGAATAGCTGTTTTGGCAGATGGTAAATTTCATTGAGATTTCTGAGAAACAAGCATCATAATGTTTTACATAGGTAAGTGAGTTGAGGGTGTGGGCTGAGGAGCCAAGACCACTGAGTCTGAATCCTGGGACTTCACCAGATTAGAAGTGGGCTGGAGCCAGCAATGGCTGCTCAGCTGGTATGGGTGCTTATTGGAGGAAGCTGCCCACCTGCCTTCCACCTGAGTTGCTAGGGTTCCTTCCCATGTAGTGGAAGGAAAGCACTGACACACAGGTTGTCTTCTAACTTCCACGTGCACAACAGGACATGGTCACTCTCCCCCTAACACATAAATAAGTGCAGTTTAACATTCTTATTTAGCAGAAGTTCTGTATGTTAGACAACTTTTATAACTTGCCCAGGGTAACAGAAGGATTCAGCCTCGGGCTGCTGAGGAGTAAATGCATGTAAACTCACTTAGGGCCTGCCTCAGCCAGTCACTGCTGCGTGTTTTAGATGTTTTAAAGGGAAGCAGCCACCCCTGACAGCTGTTAGGAGCCTTAGGAACTTCTCTCTCAAAGCCGTTTCCAGTCTCAGCAGCTCCTGAATCCCTTTCAGTCCTGCTGGTGTCTGTAAATATATGGGTTTTCTGGGGTTGTTGTGATCAAAATCAAAACAAGTAAGTGTCACATGTTTCATTCCCAAAACTTCAGGTTCAGTCCCTAGCACTGTGAAAGATACTTAGACGAGAACTAGGAACCTTTGGGAATTTTGTTTTTGCTTTAGGTAGCTTTCTTTTTCTTTTCTTTTTTGTTTTTTTTCTTGTTCCTGTCAACCCTGCTCGCTCCAGCCGTCCCCGTTCGGCCCTGCTCACTCAGGCCCCGCTCCATCCGCTCTGGCCATCCCCGTTCAGCTCTGCTCACTCTGGACAGCCCCGCTCGCTCCGGTTGGTCTCTCCAGTCCAAGGATTCGTTTCTTCTTATTCTTCATAAGTACACTGTAGCTGACTTCAGACACACCAGAGAAGGGTGTCAGATCTCATTACAGGTGGTTGTAAGCCACCATGTGGTTGCTGGGATTTGAACTCATCACCTTCGGAAGAGCAGTCGGGTGCTCTTACCCGCTGAGCCATCTCACCAGCCCTTTAGGTAGCTTTCAATAGATGGTAGTTGTTAAAATCATCACCTAGTCGGGGAGTGATCTATATAACCCAGAATTTGGGAGACTAGTTGAAACTGGAGTAAAAACTAAATGATACGTGTGCAGTAAGAAAAGTGTATGAGTGGGAAAGAAGAGGTGCCATGAGCCTGTTTAGTACTTGTATACCAGAAGGAAGAGGGGAAATTAGGGCTGACTTTGAGACCTGCTTTCTATGAAATAGACAAATTATATAATAATATCTTGATTTCCACCTAAAGTTAATCCTACCATTGGGATATAAGTTTTCCTTTAGCCAGGCGTGGTGGCGCATGCCTTTAATCCCAGCACTCGGGAGGCAGAGGCAGGTGGATTTCTGAGTTTGAGGCCAGCCTGGTCTACAGAGTGAGTTCCAAGACAGCCAGGGCTATACAGAGAAAAACCCTGTCTTGGGAAAACAAAACAAAACAGAACAGAGCAAAACTTTAGGCACTCATTTCACAGTCTGAGCACAGAGACTTTTAAAGATCCTGTGTAACACATATGTATATGTGGAGGTGCATGTGCCATGGCGCACATGTGGAGGTCAGAATACGACTTTCAGGAGCTAGTTCTCTCCTTCCACCATGGGTACGGAACTCTAGGTGTCAGACCTGCTGAGACAACTTGCTCCCAGTGGACTGCTTTTATATATCTAATACCTTGCTTTAGAGGGAACTAAGGTCTGCCATGGGTTGTTTGGAGGGGAGTGGGGCATGAATGGAAAGGAAGTAGTAGGGTTGCTGAGAAGCAAAAAAGTAGGTGTTATAAATATTTCCAGGAGGTCACAAGAATTCATGAGAGAGTCCTGGTCAGCAGAAGGAATGAGAGGTCCTAGGACCCTCTCCTATTCCTACATAATTAAAGTAGACCTAGCACCTAGTCCTTCAGTTACAGAAGTATGGTGAGACTCATGTGGGATAGTGGTGCTCACTGCACTCTAGCCTCTTCCATATGCTGCTTAGACTCTGCTGTTCATTGAATGTATTCAATTAATACATTCCGTTGTGCTCAGCACTATATAGAGCCAGGCACTTTCCAGATGCCAAGGACAGAGGAGTAAGACAGTGTTTGCTCTCCCAGGTTTCAGGTCTAGAAAGTTGAAAGTATTGAAAGAGTTGGACCAAAGCCTTAGTGTGAAGACCTAACTAACCTCATGTAGTCTTCCTTTCCCTTCAGTCAATTTAAAGTCTTAGTAAGAAACACACACACACACACACACACACACACACAGCCTTCTATTTAATATGCCTTAAAAAGCACAGTGACTGAGCCACTCCCAAACACTGCTAATGCTCCCCCTCCAGTACTCCTGAAATCTCTATTCCATCTTTGCTACTCTAGACCCAAAGTGGGGCGGGGTAGGGGGAGCTCTTGAGGCCTCTCTACCCTGGTTCTTTCATGGTTGTATGTTCTCATTTCTCCAGCTCTCAGGCCTAATCCTTCTGCGGTTTTAAAACCTTCTTCTTCCCTCGGTTCCCTCACCCGGGAAATCTAAAGTCAGGCCTTTGTCTCAGCCTACCCATTGGCCGCCAGCAACTTTATGCCAACTAGGGGCAGGGACTCACAGCATCTTACATGCAGACTTGTGAATCCTGTGTAATTTGGGAACCCCCTTAACATAATATAAACAATAAACCAAATCCACAGATGTAGTCAGTGTCAACAGCTTTCATATTAGAGACACTGTCTACATCTTTTACTTTAGGGAAACTGAAAGGATTTGACTCCTACCTTTCCTTCCTAACAGAAGAAAGCCAACTCTGCATTGGTGTATGCTGTCCATGTGCTCATGTGTGTATGCATGTGTGCACATGTGTATGTGAGTGTGTGCTAGAAGTTGAACCCTTGCATCTCACTAGCTTGGCAAGTACCACTGAGCTACTCTTCAAACTCCCAAAACTAAGATTCATACTACATCTTAAATTACCATCCTAAAGAGTGATTTTCATTGTCCTTTTTGGTTCCCTGATCCAAGAAAGTTCAACAGGATTGCCTAATAAGATCGTTAACAAGTTGGTTTTTTTTTAAACATACTATTGTCATTTACTTCATCAAAAGTGGTAACCACTTCTGCCGGTACCATTGTATCCAAGCACATTTAGTGAATCTACTTGTCATAAGTACTTTGTTTCTGGTAACTTAGTATTCCAAGTTTTGACAATGTTACTATCTTATGGATCCAGGCCCTGTATCCAGCTCTAATTTGTTGTCCCCCTCTTAAAGCTTGCTTTGTTAGCAACTTTTGCGAGGATTGACTGCCTTTGTATTTGGATCTCATTGCAGTTATTTTGTTTGAGTGAATATCATCCTCCTTTCCTGCGGTTCTAATTGCCTGTGCTTTAGAAAATGTTCATCCCTTCACTTTGAAATCTGAACTCTAGATCCACAGATTGGATGTTCCTCTTATACAGTGGCTAGGCTCCAAGGTTAACACAAGCTTTGGGAAGGCTTCACTTTGAAGAGGAACCGATCCCTCCCAACAGATTATCTCCTGGTAGAGGTTGATTTTTCTCTCTAGTGCCATATTATATCATTGTAATAGGCTCAGGAACCATAGTTTTATTTTGTTTTTAATTACTTTATGTGTATGGGTAGTTTCCTGCCATGTAAGTGCACCACTTGGATCCCTGCTATCTGCAAGGGCCAGAATTAGGGTATCAGATACCCTGGAACTGGAGTTATAGATAGTTGTGAGCTTCCATAGAGGTGCCTAATCAGGGGGCCTCTGGCAGAGCAGCCAGTGTTTTTAATGCCTAGCTATCTTATCTCTCCATCCCCACCTCCCCGCAATTCTATTTTTTTGTTTGTTTGTTTTGTTTTTCGAGACAGGGTTTCTCTGTATAGCCCCGGCTGTCCTGGAACTCACTCTGTAGACCAGGCTGGCCTCGAACTCAGAAATCCGCCTGCCTCTGCCTCCCAAGTGCTGGGATTAAAGGCGTGCGTCACTACGCCCGGCCCTTATTTTTTTTTAAAAAGGATTATGTTGTATAATTCCTTTTTTAAAAAACAGAACATCAGAATGCTACTTTGATAGTGAAAGAGACATATGGGAACTATCTAGGAAAGGCAGATTTATAAATTTAACCCCGGTCACACTTACTCAAATGTATAGATTCTTAGGTAGAATTAGTGACAGGTGAGGTGTCATGAGACTCTTCTCCCCAACCCTATATATCATGATATCACATGTGTAAGTAAGTGTACCGATACAGCCTGGGGAGGGTGCTGTTCTATTTTGGTCCCTATAAAAGCATTTGAAAAAAAGTGTCATAGTTAAGATGCATTTAGGAATGAAGCTAGAGAGAAGCTCAGCAGTTAAGAACATTCACTATGCTGCAGAGGACTTGAATTCAGCTCCCAGAAGTGTCTGTAACTCCAACTCCAGGAGAGCAGACACTCCTGTACTTCACAGAGCTTCCCATACATGCATGCACTTGTATGCATGCTTGCTTGAACACACACACACACACACACACACACACACACACACGTACACATAATTTAAAACAAAATAAATCTTTGCCTAAGTCAGAGCTATAAACCTGTTGCTGAGTAAATAAAGAAGCCACAGCTCCCATAGTTCCTCTGTAACATCTTTAGATGGGACTAGGTCCCTAGAAAGATGCTAGACATGGGACCTTTACTCTTTGCTTGCTGTTATGTTGTGTATCATGTAGTGCCACAAGCCCCTACATGGTTCTCTCTGTTTACAGCATGAGCACCACGAACTCGGTCATCAGGCTTGACACCAGGCACCTTAAACTGCTCAGCCATTTTGCTAGCTCAGACCTATTTACTTATTTATTTATTTATTTATTTATTTATTTATTGGTTTATTGGTTTTTTGAGACAGGATTTCTCTGTGTGGCCCTGGCTGTCCTGGAACTCACTCTGTAGACCAGGCTGGCCTTATTTATTTATTTATTTATTTATTTATTTATTTATTTATTTATTTATTGGTTTTTCGAGGCAGGGTTTCTCTGTATAGCCTTGGCTGTCTTGGAACTCACTCTGTAGACCAGGCTGGCCTTGTTTGTTTGTTTATTTATTTATTTATTTATTTGTTTATTGGTTTTTCGAGGCAGGGTTTCTCTGTGTAGCCTTGGCTGTCTTGGAATTCACTCTGTAGACCAGGCTGGCCTCGAACTCAGAAATCCGCCTGCCTCTGCCTCTGCCTCCCAAGTGCTGGGATTAAAGGTGTGCTCCACCACAGCCTGGTGCCCTGAATTTTAGATGTCTCTCAGTGCATTCCCTCCCTCATACCCCTCTTTCTTTATCCTTCCCAGCTGAGCCTCTCATTCCAGCTCCCACCATCCATCCACCCATAACTTTCTATTTCCCTTTCCTAATGAGAGATCCTCAGATCTCTAACTTCTGTGGTTCTGTGATAGCTTGGTTATTATTGACTTAACAGTAATACCCTCATGTAAGTGAATACATACCATATTTGTCTTTGTGGGTCTGGATTACCTCACTCAAGATGATTTGGTTTTTCTATTTTCATCCCCTTACCTGTGAATTTCATGATGCCATTTTCTTTATGGTTGAGTAATACTCCACTGTACTACATTTTCTTTATTGATTCTTTTGTTGAGGGACATCTAGATTGTTTCTGATTTCTGGCTATTAGCAATGAACATGGTTGAACAAATGCCTCTGTGGTAGGATGAAACATCCTTTTGGTATATTGCTGAAACTTGAGGTAGCTCTATTCCCGTCTTCCTGAAGAACCATAGTGCGTATTTCCATAGTGGCTGTACAAGTTTGCACTGGCGCCAGCCATGTACGAGTGTTCCCCTTACTCCACCAGCATCACTAGCATCAACTCTCACTTGTTTTATTGATCTTAGCCATTCTGACAGGTATAAGATGAAATCTAAAAGTAGTTTTGATTTGCATTTTTCTCATGGCTACGGATGTTGATTGAACGTTTTTAAAGTGTTTTTCAGCCATTTGTGTTTCCTCTCTTGAGAATTCTTGTTTAGATCTGTATTCCATTTTTTAACTGGGTTATTTGTTTTCTTGATTTGTTTTTTAGTTCTTTATGTATTTTGGATATTCGCCTTTTATTGAATGTGTAGTTGATAAAAAATCTTTTCCCATTTTGGATGCTGCCTTTCTGTCAGAATGATGATACCCTTTCCTATATAGAAGCCTCTCAAGTTTCATGAGGTCCCACTTATTAATTGCCTACTTTAGTGTTTGTGCTTTCTGTTTAGAAAGTGTTTCTGTTCAGAAACTCTTCTTCAATACCAGTGTATACAAGGCTATTCCCCACTTTCTATCAGGTTCAGTCTACCTGGCTTTATGTTGAAGTCTTTGGTGGATTTGGAGTTTTGTGCAGAGTGATAAGTATAATCTTTTGGATTCTTCTACATGCAGCTGCCAGTTTGATCAACATTATTTGTTGAAGATGCTATCTTTTTTCCAGTTTGTATTTCTGGACTTTAGCAGAAATCAGGTATCCAAGGATTAATGTTTGGGTCTTTCTTCAATTTGATTCCATTGTGCCAATACCATACTGTTCTTTATCACCTACAGCTTTGTAGTACAACTCAAAGTTGGGCATAGTGATGCTTCTCAGTTCTTTTATGATTCAATATCGTTCTACCTATTCTGTGTGTGTGTGTGTGTGTGTGTGTGTGTGTACGTGCGCGTGTGCGTTTCCATATGAAGCTGAAAATGGGCCTTTAGAGATCTGTGAAGAATTGTGTTGGAATTTTGATGGGGGTTGCATTGAATGTGTAAAATGCTTTTGATAGGATAGCCATTTTTACAATATTAATCCTATCAACAAATGAGTATGGAAGATCTTCCATTTTTTGATATCTTCATTTTATTTTTTCAAAGAATTGAAGATTTATCATATAACTCTTTCACTCCCATGGTTAGATTACCCCAACATATTTTATATTATTTGTAGCTATTGTGAATGTTATTGCTTTCCTGATTTCTTTTTCAGTCTATTTGCCATTTTTACTACTCTCTATTAGGAGGGTTAGTAATTTCAGTTAATCTTTTTTTTGTTTTTTTGGTTTTTTCGAGACAGGATTTCTCTGTATAGCCCTGGCTGTCCTGGAACTCACTCAGTAGACCAGGCTGGCCTCGAACTATCCACCTGCCTCTGCCTCCCGAGTGCTGGGATTAAAGACGTGCGCCACCACGCCCGGCTTCAGTTAATCTTGTATCTAGCCGCATTGCTAAAAAAATGTTTAAATCCCACTAGGAGATCCCAGTGGGATTTTTAGGGTCACTTATGTATACCATCATATCATCTGCTAATATACTTCGATTTCTTCCTTTCCAATATATTTCCTTTTGATCTTCATAGGTTGTCTTATTGCCATAGCTAAAACTTTAATAGCTTGAATAGATTTGGAGAAAGTGGACAGCCTTGTCTTGTTCCTGATTTTAGTGGAATTGTTTTGAGTTTTTCTCCATTTCAGTTAATGTTGGTTATAGACTTGCAGTAAACTACCTTTATTATATTGAAGTACATCCCCTATATCCCCAATCTCTCCAGTATTTTTATCATGAATGGGGTAATAGGTTTTGTTAAAGGCCTTTTCTGCATCTGTGATATGATCATGTGGCTTTTGTCTTTCCAATTTGTTTATATGGAATTTCCAATATCTTTTATATTGGCTAAAACCACCTGGCCCTGGGCTTTTTTGGTTGGGAGAATTGTTTTGTTTTGTGAAACAGAGTTTCTCTGTGGAACAGGCCAAGTTCTCCTGGATCTTGCTTTGTAGACCAGACTGGTCTTGAAGTCAAAGAGGCCCACCTTTGCCTCCCAAGTGCTGGAATTAAAGATTACCACAACCAGCAGTTGGGAGACTTTTAATGACTGTTTTTATTTCACTAAGGGTTATATGTTTATTTAAATTGATTTTCTGATCTTGATTTAATTTTGTTAAATGGTATATATACAATAATTCATTTGTGTTAGAGTTTCCAATTAGGTATATAATGCATGTTTTTAAAAGTATGTCCTTCTGATTCTGTAGATTTTCTCAGTGTCTGTTGTTATGTCCCCCTTTTTATTTCTGATTTTGTTAATTTAGACTTTAATCCTGACTTTTACTGTGTTTTTATGCTGGCATCTGGGTTTGGGAAGATTGTAATTCTAGGTGCTGATATGCGGTCTTGTATTGGGGGGGGGGCTTGGTTTCTGTTTCTTCTCTGGTTCTTAAGAGAGTGTAGTGGCTGTGTGTTGCCTGGTAGGAAATTCTTCTAGGGTCCTGATAGGTGTGGCCACTAGATGTTCCATCTAAAAAGGTTTTGGGTATTGGGAGCTGACAGTTAGGAATGGGGAGGGGTAAGGGACATCTACCCGAAGAAGGAAAGCAGCACACTCCATCAGGTTCTACTTAGTCACCTGGGAATGGGGCTGAGAAGCTACGGCAGGAGCTCTACTGCACAGCTAATGATGAGCCTGGGGTGCTGGGCTTGGAAGAATGGAGGAAAAGGTGACATCTGCAATTAGCCTCCTTGTTTCCCTAGTCAGAGTAGCTTGTGAATTCCCAGGGAGGACCTGCTGGAGTTGGAGGCTGGAATAAAACAACTGGGTGGGAAGAGGGAGGTTAGGAGAAGATCTGTAGAACCCACTAGCGATGGGGGCAGGGGCTACCACAGTGGTCTCCTGGAGAGCTGAGAAGGAGACTGGGGACTGGATGTGAAAGACCTGAGGGATGGGACATGTATAAAATTATCTTACCTGTTTCCCTGGTCAGAGGGGCCAGAGGGGTCCCAGAGAATGTTTATATATGTACTTTTGAGACAGTCTTGGCTAGCCTGGAACTCTGTACTAGATCAGACTGGTCTAAACTCTTAGAATCAAAGCTGCGGGGGGAGCTAGTGAGATGGCTCAGCGGGTAAGAGCACCCGACTGCTCTTCCTAAGGTGATGAGTTCAAATTCCAGCAACCACATGGTGGCTTACAACCACCCGTAATGAGATCTGACGCCCTCCTCTGGTACGTCTGAAGTCAGCTATAGTGTACTTATGAATAATAATAAATGAATCCTTGGACCGGAGAGAGCAGGGACTGAGCAAGTAGGACCAACCGGTGAGCGGGGGCCTGGCCAGAGCGAGCAGGGTTGACCTGAACAAGCAAAAAAAAAAAAAAATCAAAAATCAAAGCTGCCTGCTGCCTTTGTCTCTCAAATGCTTAGGACTGGATGTAACATCTCCCAAGGGACCATTACTATTTAAATGATGAAATTTTCTAAATGGGGGGTAGTGGTGATGTGGTGGATGGGTGGGAACTTCTACGTTTAGAACAGTTTGTATTAGCTTCCCGGATGCCACAGCTGCTATTTTTAAATATACAGAGGGAATGAAGAGAACTGTTCAATTACTTCTGCATCATAATTTAGTGGGTTAAAACAGCAGCCATGAGTTCAACCCAGTTTTGTAGAGTGTAAGCCTGAGTAGCCCCTCCTGGTCCTGTACGTCAGACCTCAGAGACTCAAGTTGAATGGTCAGCTGATGGCATTCTTACTTGAGGCTCATTCCAGTTGTTGGCGGTCAGTTTCCTGTAGCTGAAGAATCCTTAGGACTTTTATTTTCTCTTCAACATTTTATTTTTTTTAATTTGGTTTTTCGAGACACGGTTTCTCTGTATAGCCCTGGCTGTCCTGGAGCTCACTTTGTAGACCAGGCTGGCCTCGAACTCAGAAATCCGTCTGCCTCTCCCTCCCAAGTGCTGGGATTAAAGGCGTGCGCCACCACCGCTTAGATAGTTTTCCTATGTAGCTTTGGCTGGCCTTGAACTAGCAATACTTGTGCTTGCGTCTTCTAAGTAAGCAGTCACTGCACCTGGGAAAAAACTTTTTAACTATTTTTGTAAAGCACAATTTTTTAAGTTTTAAGCAAAGTGTGGTGGTACCCCAGCCCTCTGGGGGCAAGTGGGTTACTTGGAGTTCCAGGCCTGCCAAAGCCTTTTTTTTTTTTTTTTGGAGTCACAGCAAGATTGAGAAGAAAAGAAAATGTAGGCATTTACCATATATTCCCTGTCTCTGTCTCACACATGGACAGCCTCCTCCACTATCAACACCCCACTAATGTACCTGTTACAGGTGATGACCTCAAACTCAGACTGACATATCTTGTCTCTCTAGGTCTGTAGCATAGATAGGTTTGCACTCAGTGTTGTCCATAAGAATGCTCTATCTCTTACCATAGCATCACAAGGTACTTTAAACGACCCTAAAACCTCAATTCTTCACCTGTTCACATCACCCCTTTTTTTGCTCCATATTTTGACTTTTTTTTAGAGGTTTTTCCATTTTTCCCTTTCTTCCTTTCTTTCTTTGTTTCTTTCTTTCTTTTTTCTTTCTTTTCTTCCTTCGTTCCTTCCTTTCTTTAAAAAAAAAAGATTTATTTATTTATTTCATGTATATGATTACACCTTTGCTCTCTTCAGACACACCAGAAGAGGGCATCAGATGGTTGTGAGCTACCATATGGTTGCTGGGAATTGAACTCAAGACCTCTGGAAGAGCAGTCAGTGCTCTTAACCACTGAGCCATCTCTTCAGCCCTCATATTTTGACTTTTTAAGAATGCCACATAATTAGAGTCATTTGTAGGTGGCATTTTCCAGTCAAAAGTCCTCTCTGTTCTAAGTAGTGCTCTGTTGTCTGGTTGAACCACAGTTCATTTGTTCACCAACTGCAGGCTGCCCAGGCTGCTCTCAAGCTTGTGCAGTTGTGCAGAATGGAGCTTCTATAGACATCCATATGTCTATTTTATGTGGAGAGATGTTCTCAGACCCAGTGTGTAAATACCAAGAGACATGAAGGACTGTATAATGAAGTGTATTTAGTTTATGAGAACTTGACTGTCTTCAAAATGGCTACCCCATTCTACATTCCCCAGCTCACTTTGATGCCTCTGTGAGAGGTCTGCCACAGCTTATATCCATCTAAAGTCCTAGCATGCAGCAGCCACTAGGCAGGGTGGGGCAATAGAAAACTCCTATCCAGTAATTTACTATTATGCTAAACATACCCCTCCCTCTGAGTTTAGAGTCCTCCTCCTCTCTGGTCTGTAAAGGCGGCCCCTTTGTTCTTAGCGCTTTTGTACCAGCTTCCTCCTTTGTAGGTAGCCAGTGTTACTAAAGGACTGGTTACCTGAAATTGTCTCATCACGTCTACAGAACCTGAAAAGATTATTTCAAACATCCACCAGCTGAGAGCTACTGTCTTCCACATCCTCAGAGCTGCGTTCGTGGCCAGTTGTCTGAATGGTATCTCAGTGTTTAATATGTGCTTCTTCTCTAAGGACGTGAATTTTTTCATCTGTGTTTTCTGTCATCTTTCCTGACAAGGAGTCTTCTAGCTTTTGACCCACTTTATATTATTTTCTTGTTGATTTTTAGGGATTCCTTGTGCACTTTGGGTAACAGTATGTTATCGGGTAGGTCTTACAAAAGTGCTTTTCCTGTCTGTTGACTCATTCTTCTAAGAGTACCATTTGTAGAACCAATGAGTCTCTTTTAAAAGCTGAAGCTGGCCTTGAACTCCTGATCTTTCTGCCTTTGCTGCACAAGTTTAAATTCAAATTCAGGCATGTACCACGTGTACCCAGATTAATTTTTATTTTAAGGAAGTCCCACTTATAAGTTCTTTCTGCTTGGGTTTAAGCCTTTGGTATCTTACCTAAAACACCTGAGGTCACGGAGATTTTCTGCTGTGCTATTTTTTAGTCCCATGGATGTTTTTTGTTGGGGGTTCCATGTTGCATTTGTTTTTGGGGTGTGTATGTGTGAGGACAACTTGCAGGAATTGGTTCTTTCCTCCCACCATGTGGGCCCCAAGATCAAACTCAGGTCCTCAGGTTTGGCAGCAAGTACCTTTACCCCCACCCCTAGCCATCTTGCTGGCCCCTTTAGTTTTATGTATGCCTATTTTGAGACAATTATCTTGAAGGGTATAAAGTCTTTTTGTTGTAGTGATGACTTTTCCCCCCACCTTGTGACTATCTAGTTGTTCCATTGAAATAGGGTATCTTCTCTGTTGTGGTCCCTTTGTTCGTTTGTCAAAGGTCATTTGAGTGCATGCATTGCTGTGAGTATTTCTGGGCTCTCTGATGTGTGCTTGGTGTTCTTGTGCCAGTCAGTAAGTCAGTACTGTGTGGTAAGTGATGCCCATTGGGTACTCTTTTAGTACCATGATGGTTCTTCTGGGTCTTTTACCTTAGTATACAAACTTTGGTTCAGTTTGTCATAGCTACTAAATAACTTGGTAGGTTTGTCTTCTTTTGTTTTTGTTTTGTGGTTTTGAGACCAAGTCTCACTATGTAGCTCTGACCGGCCTGGCTGGAACTTAGAGATCTGCTTGCCTCTGCCTGCAGAGTGTTTTAAGGGCTCACCCGAGAAAGCAGGCCTTATTCAGGAAAACCTTCCTTTTGATTGACTTAGATGCAGCTTAATTATGTATGTAAAAATCTCTGCCCTGTAATATACAGGAGCCAGTACCCTTCTTATTTAGCACCTTGTTCACAAAAGGACAGATACAAGACATGTACACCAGGAAGCAGTCTTGGAAGACATCTTGGAATTCTGCAAGTGAGCACTTGCTGAAATGTGGAACATTTGACTAACGCCACCTTCAGGTTATGGTATAGTACAAGGTATCTTTGCATGCTAGGCCAGTGCTCTTCCATTGGGCTTTCACCTCAAATGTCTACATTTTATTTAAAGAAACTAAAACTCAGGAACATGAAGCCATTTTGTGAACCAGGTGTTCGGTTTATTTAAATCCTGTTAGTCTCCAGATTCTGCTAGTTGTTGTTTTGGTATTTCAAGACAGGGTTTTTCTCTGTAGCCCTGGCTGTTACTCTGTAGACCTCAACTTGGAGACCCACCAGCTTCTGCCTCCCCAGTGCTGGCTGGAATCAAAGGCGTGCGCAACCACTGACCTTCAAATTCAGCATTATTGTGTCAAATAACCTATCTTATTGATAGGTTATTTCTGTGCCAGTAAAATGGACCAGTTCAAACCAGATTAGATTATATCTGATTTATATTTCTCTGCCTTTGGTGAAATGAACCAATTTAAACCAAATTAGATTATATTAAAGTCAAGTTTTTTGGGAAGCTGCTCTCAGGCAGGCAAGTTGATTGGCCCCAAGGCCAAGGGAGTCACCATGGGGAAAGATGGGGTGGGGGAAGGAGAGAGAAAGAGAAAGGGGAAAGAGAGAAGATGAGAAGGGGGAGGGGAGAGAAACCAGAATGTCTAGATTCTACAGAGAGGAGCCTCTGGGGGAGTGCTACCCAGTCCCTGGGCTGGAAAGTTCAGGGTTGGGGGGAAGGGTATGCAAAGTAGGGAATGTGGGATGCTGGGCAACCCGGAGGCCAGGTTGGCTTTGGTATGTAAAATATGCATACCCTGAGTCAGAAACCAAACAATATGTAGGCAGGTTTTTTTAGGTGAGTTCTCTGGCTGGAAGGATGGAGGACTGGGAAGTCATCGTGGGGATAGGGGGAGAAAGGGTGCATATGCTGAGAAAGAAAAGGAGGGAGGGGAAGAATAGAGTGAGCAAGGGAGAGCCCAAAAGGCCTGGATTATCTGGGGAAGAGCCTCTGGGGAAAGGGTAGCCAACCCCTGGGCTGGTTCAGGGTTGGGGGTAGGGTGTACCAGGTAGGGACTGAGGAATGCTGGGAGAACCTAGAGGCCAGGTCTGCTTTGATATGTGAAATGTTCACCTCAATCATGGAGAGCTCAGCAATCCTGCTCTCAGTCTGCTGAGTCCTGGGATTATAAATGTGAATCATCCACCCTGGTTTAAATCTGCAACATGTAAGAAAAGCTGTCAATTTTTTGTGTGCTTACTCAAGATCAACCATGTAGCATAGCTGGGTAAGATGGTGGTGGGTCTTTAAAGGTAAAGTTCCACGTGTTCCCTACAGTTGATGTTCTTCCAGAAAGGTCTGAGATTCTAGCTCATTCTACTACACCATTACCCAGTATAATTCTTTGGTAAATAACAGTTTGTTTACTATTTATAATGAATAAAGTCCTCTGTAACAGGGGAATTTAGTATGTGTGACTTTGGATGTTGACCAAAAATTATGATTGATATTATGAAGGTACTTCATAAAGTTGTTAAGCTCTAAGTGGCTTTGAGGCAAGGGGGAAGTAACTATTGTGTTGTGTTTAGACAGCATTGTTACAAACCCTAATATCTCTATTTAGCAGTGAGATAGATTACGCAGGAAGGAAAGATGGGGAAATGTACAAATTATTTGGGTGGGAGGGGTTGAGCATGCAGATAGGTGAGGATAGACTCATGCAAACACACTATTAAGTTCAGGTAAGTGTTGAGCAAGGCAGTAAAGAAAGCTCAAACAGAAGCTCTGTGAAGTGACACAAGGGGCATGTTGTTTTTTGGGCTTTAGTCACAAATCTGACCCTTAAGGCAAAGCCCATAACTTTGAAAGCATGAACTGTTGCTTTGTGTTGATCATTACACTAACTATAAAAGGGGCTCTTAGGAGATCATCATATTTTGAAGCTTCTGCATGAAGTAGAGAGGGTTTTAGTTGGTTGGTGGTTTTCCCTGTTCTTTCATTTGGTATTGAGCTTCTCAGGTTTCCATTGGTGTTTTGTTGAGAAAAGCCAGATTGAAAACATTGGGCAGTGGTGGCACACCCCTTTAATCCCAGCACTGCAGGGGCAGAGGCAGATAGAGCCCTCTGAAATGGAAACCAGCCTGGTCTACACAGTTCCAGGACAGCCAGGAATACACAGAGAAACCTTGTCTGGAAAAGCCTAAAAAGAAAAGAAAAAGAAATAAAGAAAAGGAAGTCATGTGATTGTCCAGCATGAAAGAATTAGTCTCCTCCAAAGAGGATGGAGATCTTATTTTGTTAGTACTTGATGCTTAAAGAAATATGCAGGGGGCTGGTGAGATGGCTCAGCGGGTAAGAGCACCCGACTGCTCTTCCGAAGGTGATAAGTTCAAATCCCAGTATCCACATGGTGGCTCACAACCATCTGTAACGAGATTTGGCACCCTCTTCTGGAGTGTCTGAAGACAGCTACAGTGTATTTACATATAATAAATAAAATAAACCTTTTTTTTAAAAAAAGAAATATGCAACGTGGGATTTTTACTTGAGAATGAAAGTATTCATAGATGCTTAACATGTGACTTTTACCTCCAAAGTTAAATCTGATATTAACCTCTGTATAATAAGTAACAGATTAAAAATTAAGTTATCCTCTTCAGGGAGGCATAGATGGAACTCTTCTGTGACTGGAGAATGTTAAATATACTACGTGGGTCCTAATCAATTTTTGCTGTGTTCTATTTTCTTTGTGACTCTAGCCGAAAAAGAAGAATATGTCTGCCTACCAGGTATTCTGTAAGGAGTACCGGGTAACCATTGTGGCTGACCATCCAGGTATAGGTAAGAACCTTTCTGAGCTTCCAGTTTTGTTTGGGTTTTTTTTTTTTTTTTGGTTGTTTTGTTTTGTTTTTATTTTCTAGTCTCTGAAGCAGTGCATTTGATTAATTCGATCACTAGGCAGCTTCACCCTATAGCATTAGAATACAAATTGAAACCAGCTGCAGTGGCCCATAATGTCAGGAAGACTGAAACAGCAGCCACAGCCTAGGTTACAGTATGTGCCCCTGTCTCAAACAAAGATAAATGTATTTCCTCAGTTCTTCAAATCCTTTAATTTACCCTGTATATTAAAGGTGTGTGTGTGTGTGTGTGTATCTGAGATTGATGATATCAGATACCTCCATCAATTGCCCTCCACCTCATTTTTATTTATTATTAGAATTTTGTTGGTTTTTGCTTTCTATTATGTAGCTGTGGCCATTCTAGAACTAACTCCGTATGTAGATCAGGCTGTTCTTAAACTCATAGAGCCACCTGCCTGAAATCAAAGGTGCACCACTATGCCCAGCTCTACCCTATTTTCTATTGAATTTTATGTATTATTTTGAGTGTGTACATGTGCGCATGCATGTCAGTGGAGATCAGAGGATAACTTGTAGGAATCAGTTCTCCAAACCATGTGTGAGATCCAGCTTAGTGGTGAGTGTCTTTACTCTCAGAGCCATTTTTGCTTGCCTCTCTTACTTTTTGGGGCAGGGTCTCTTATTTAGCCTAGAACTCATCTATTCTGCTAGGCTAGAGGGCTACTGAACTCCAAGGTTCCTTGTATATCTGCAGTGCTAAGATTCTAGATGTGCACTGCCACAAGTAGCTTTTAAATTCTTGTAAAATTTTACATTTATAGTTTTGGGGAATCTGAATTCAAGTTGTCAGGGTTATGTGACAAGTACTATACCCATAGAGCCATCTTCCTAGTATGTATTTCTTTTTTTTTTTTTTTTTTTAAAGATTTATTTATTATATTTAAGTACACTGTAGCTGTCTTCAGTCACACCAGAAGAGGGCACCAGATCTCATTACAGGTGGTTGTGAGCCACCATGTAGTTGCTGGGATTTGAACTCAGGACCTTTGGGAGAGCAATCAGTGCTCTTAACTGCTGAGCCATCTCTCCAGCCCCCTAGTATGTATTTCTTAACCAATAAAAGAGGAAAGTATAAATTAAACAGATATAAGAGCCAGGCCCTCTATAACCTTTGGGTTGGGGAGACTAACCTAAAAAGATCACAGGTTTCAGACCAACCTGGGCTATAAAGCAAGATCTTGTCTCAAAAGAAACAATGTATCATTGCACCTAAATAGCAAAATATGCATTTTATTTCTAAGAGCATAGACTTTTCCTTGAATTCCCTTTCATCTGTACTATAGTGTTGTTTCTTGTCTGCTAGCACTTAGATGGGCAGACACCAGCCTGACCTTACACAGTTCACTTTATGTCACAGTCGCCTTGAGCTTATGTAGAAAATGGCTTTCGACTCTACTCTGCAAAGGTGCTGTGAAAAATTAGACATTGCCAGGCATGGTGTGGCATGCCTTTAATCCCAGCACTTAGGAGGCAGAGGCAGATGGATCTCTTGAGTTTGAGACCAGCCAGGGCTATATAAAGAAACCCTGTCTCAGTAGTAATAAAAGAAGGAATCTGCTCCACCAATCCTTTTCTAATGTCTGCTTCCCCAGACTTCTGTTTTCTTACAGTTCTGTGTTTTTGTTTGTTTGTTTAACTCTTTTATAACAGATTTTGGGGAACTTAGTAAAAAATTGGCTGAAGTATGGAAGCAGTTGCCAGAAAAAGACAAACTGGTAAGTATATTTTATTACGTGTTTTCACTGTGTTTTACCTGCCAGCCACACAACCCTGAGACAGCAAGAAAGAAGCAGTAGCAGTAGCCAGCAGAGGATATGGCCTCTGTTGCTGTCAGGCGTAGTCAGCAGAGGATACGGCCTCTGTTGCTGTCAGGCGTAGTCAGCAGAGGATATGGCCTCTGTTGCTGTCAGGCGTAGTCAGCAGAGGATATGGCCTCTGTTGCTGTCAGGCGTAGTCAGCAGAGGATACGGCCTCTGTTGCTGTCAGGCGTAGTCAGCAGAGGATACGGCCTCTGTTGCTGTCAGGCGTAGTCAGCAGAGGATACGGCCTCTGTTGCTGTCAAGCGTAGTCAGCAGAGGATATGGCCTCTGTTGCTGTCAAGCTGTTCTTGCTCTAAGAAGACTGACTTTTTTTTACTGGTGTCTGGTGTCTACTTTTTGTCCCCAAACCAGACTTAAATAAAATAAAAAGACCCTGGTTGATAAAAATATTCCTAAAAGAAAATCTAAAGTTACAGTGCCCTACTGCAAGTGCCAGTCAGTCATAGTCTTAGGGACTGATGACCATCACCTTCTAGATTCCTTTAGCCAGACTCTGGGTCTCCATTCTCATCAACCATTTGCAATATATTCTATGAAGAACTAATAAGACTTCTGGGTATAGATGGCTTATGCTTATAATTCCAGTGCTTAGTAGACTGAGACATAAAGGTTGAAGATTGGCCAGCTCGGGATGGGGGGTGGGGATATAGATAGATATAAAACAAGTCTGTCTTAAAAAACAAAAAGAAAGTAGCAGAGCCAGTGATAGTCAGTGAAGACAAAAACAGTTACACCTGATTCATGTAGTCATATCCCAGTCAGTGTAAGTTATAGTTATGGTATCTTAGGGTTTCATTGCTGTGAAGAGACACTATGACACAGCCAACTCTTATAAAGGCAAACAATTGGGGCTGGCTTACAGTTTCAGAGGTTTAGTCCATTATTAACACATCAGAAAGCATGGCAGCTTGCAGACATAGTGTTGGAGGAGCCAAGGGTCCTTCCTCTTGATCTGAAAGCAGATAGGAGGAGACTATCTTGCATATTTGGTGGACCTTGAGCACTAGAAGACTTCAAGGCCCGCCTACATACACAGTGACACACTTCCTCCAACAAGGCCACACCTCTTTAATAGTGCTACTTCCCATGGGTCAAGCATATTTAAACCACCACATACGGGAACAAGAATTATTCTTACTTTGAAGAATAGCTTGTTTAAATAAAAATAACTTTTCTACCCAGATGATTCTTGATAGCTTGCTGTTTTCCATTGCCAGGCAAGTTAGAGGAAGTGGCTAGCCACTAGACATTATTGTAGTGAGCCAGATCTTCGGCTGTATGACCTACATTTAACCTGAAAGTATTTTAACAGTACTGAGACTTGACCCTTGGCACTGAAGAATGGATGCTTGTAGTCCTGCTGATATTTAAGATATCACCTCATCAGCCTTGACGCTACTAAGATTCAAAGTTACTATTTGCCCACTCTCCACCTTCTCCCAGCTCCTTGCTCCCTTTCTGTTTCCTCTTTTGCCTTTCTTAATTCTGTGTGGGTGATCTGTTGCAGATCTGGAAGCAAAAGGCTCAGTATCTACAGCACAAACAGAACAAAGCTGAAGCCACAACTGTGAAGAGAAAAGCATCCAGTGCAGAAGGTTCCATGAAAGTCAGAGGTAGCAGACACTTTTCTCTACTGCTTTGCTAGGAGGTTGGGAGAGCAGACAGCGTATAATAGAAGTAGGCCTTGATACCTAAGTATTATTGAATATGACAGGCTACATAAAAGTAGTTCAAATTTAGAAACTGTAATGGGGCTGGAGAGATGGCTCAGCGGTTAAGAGCACTGATTGATCTTCTGAAGGTCCTGAGTTCAAATCCAAACAACCACATTGTGGCTCACAACCATCAGTAATGAGATCTGACGCCCTTTTCTGGTGTGTCTCAAGACAGCTACAGTGTACTTAGATATAATAATAAATAAATCAGAAAGAAAAGAAAAGAAAGAGAAAAAAAGAAAAAGAAACTGTAAGAAGTCACAGACTTCGCTGTAAAGATGCAGAAAGTAAGCCAGGGACCAGGCCTTCTGCCTCCATGCAGGAGAATGCAAGTTCAAGCTAGCCTTAGCAACATAGCAAATTGTAGTAGACAAGTCTGGACTACACTAAGACTACAACGTCTTTAAAAAAGAAAAAGGATCCAGAAAGTGAATGCTATGACCTTTGTGTGTTATGTGCATTCTCAGTCACACACATGCATGTGGTTTGTTTTTGTTTTTTTGTTGTTGTTATTGTTGTTTGTTTTTCTTACAGCCCTTTAATGTATACAGCTAGGGGCTAGAGAAATGGCCCCTATGGTTGAGAGCACTAGCTGTTCTTGCACAGGACCAGGGTTCAAATCTCGGCCTCTGACTTGCTCACAGCAGGCTATAACTCCAGCTCCTGGAGCTACAATGCCCTCTTCTGGCCTCTATGGGCACTGAATTCATGTGGATAGGTTAGCTAATGCCTGGTACATAGGTTTCAAGAGGGAAAACAGTCATTATTGTGACATTGAGGGCCATAGGCAAATTTTCATCCTCCTCTTCTCAGCCTCTTCTGTAGGAATACTGTCACCCCAAAAGAAGTCCCCACCCACCACAATGCTTTTGCCAGCTTCACCAGCCAAAACTCCTGAAACAGAGCCCATTGATGTTGCTGCTCATCTCCAGTTGCTGGGAGAGTCCCTCAGCCTCATTGGACACCGCCTACAGGAGACAGAGGTAAGCACCACGTTCATCAGCAGGGTTCCTGTTTCTTACACTATTTAGATCCATGTTTATTTAATGAGGAACTACTTTATGTAAAATTATGCCACGGAACCCACAGTGTAGTGAAAATTTTCTAAAGATTTGGGAGTTTACCTATCTGCTCTCAGAGTTTATGGTTATACCATCCTATAGAAAGTGTTGCTATAAGAAGTCAAGATACCTGTAGGTTTTAGTCTTTAAAAGTTTAGTAGAAGCTGGGCGTGGTGGTGCACGCCTTTAATCCCAGTGCTCGGAAGGCAGAGGCAGGCGGATTTCTGAGTTTGAGGTCAGCCTGGTCTACAGAATGAGTTCCAGGACAGCCAGGGCTACACAAAGAAACCCTGTCTCGAAAAACAAAAAAAAAAAAAAAAAAGTGTTAAAAGCTGGCTCTGCTGTTAAAAGCACTGGATGCTCTTCCCGAAAACCAGGATTCAAATATCAGCACCCACAAGGAAGCTCACAAGCAACTCTGATCTGGTGTCTTATTCAGGCCTACTTAGGCACTGCATGCATGTGGGGCACAGACAAACATGCAGGCAACGCACCCATACATATAAACTTGTTGTTTGTTTTTGTTTTTCAAGATAGAGTTTCTCTTTGAAGCTTTGACTGTCCTGGAACTCATTCTGTAGACCAGACTGGTCTTGAACTCAGAAATCTGCCTGCCCCTGCCTCCTGAGTGCTGGGATTAAAGGCAAGCATTGTCTCTGCCACCACCTGGCTCATATAAAATAATTCTTAAAAACATTAAGTGGGGGGGGGGGGGGGGGGGGGAGCGGCTAGAGAGATGGCTCAGTGGTTAAGAGCAATGACTGTTCTTCCAGAGGTCCTGAGTTCAATTACCAGCAACCACATGGCGGCTCACAACAGGATGAGGCATACTATAGATAGATAGATAGATAGATAGATAGATAGATAGATAGATAGATAGATAGATAGATAGATAGACAGACAGACAGGCACAATAAATAAACAAACCGTTTTTTTTCTAAGAGAGTGAGAGAGACCTACAAATGAATGTTTAAAAAATATTAAGTAGAAGCTAAGCATTACAGCTCAGCCCCTTAATCCCAGAACCTGGGAGACTGAAGCAGAATTCCACAAGTTCAAGATCAGCCTGGACTACAGACTGAAATACTGTTTCAAAAATAAATAAATAAATAAATAAATAAAGAAATAAATAAATAAATAAATAAAATAGGCCCGAGTAAATTAAAATGTGAAAAGCTTAGTGGACATCCTGGTACTTTCTAAGAGCATGATTGTTCAGTGTAATTTCTGAAGTTTGAATGGTCAGACAATATTATATAAGGAGAATAGTTCTCCAACTTTCTCTGAAAATCATAGCGTTCAGAAGCCAGAGGTGGGAGGATGATCTCAAGTGTGAGGTCAACTGGGGCTATATAGTGAGACCCTACCTTTTAAAGAAAGATGCTAGGGAAAAGCTCACAGTTCAACCCTACACAGAAAACTACAGGCAACTAAGGATGCTGAAAGGAGAAGAAATACTCTTCCCCAGGGAAGAGCACACCAATTGGATATCCAATACCAATGGGTCAGCTCTGAAAACACACCAGTAACATACAAACTGAGCAGATTATATTTATGTGTTTAGGAGAAAAATACACACATGCACCCCCATATACATTACAATAGTTAATGACTTTTTTAAAGGCTATGAATTTGAGGGGGTAGGGCGTAGGAGGATTTGGTGGGAGAAAAGGAGAGGGGGGGGAAATGATGTAATTTTATTACAATTTCAAAAAATGAAAGATGTATGTTCACCTTAAATCTCAGCACTTGGGAAACAGGCATGCAGATCTTTGAGTTTGAGGCCAGCCTCTACATAATTCTAGGGCAGCCAGGCTACACAGAGTTTGAAAAAAACAAAAGAAAAAGTGGGCTGGAATAAGGGCACAGCTGCTCTCCAGAAGACACAGATTTAATCCCCAACACCCATGTGGCAGCTCACAAATGTCCATATTGCCAATTCCAGGGAATCCAAACCCCCTCTTTAACCAAGCACACACATGGTACACAGACATACGGTCTCTTGGTGTTGTTTAATTAAAACTAAAGGAAGAAAAGAATGTAGACAATAAATGGAGCTGTAGTGTGCATTTAGGTTGTACAGTGCTGTGTACCTGTCAGAAGTCTATACTTCTGAGATTTAATTTCAGAGGGTTCATTTCTAACTCTTCTGCCCCTTAGCTAACTCAGTAGTATGGCAGTTCAGTTTTCAGCTTGGAGACATTTCAGCAAAGAAATTATTATATGCTAATGAAAGACATTTTTGAGTTAGTCAATGTAGAAATATAAAAGCTAATGACTTGTTTTTATGCAAAAGCTAAATTACCGTTCAACAGACAAAATGACAAAAGCCACAGGTGTTGAATCTATATCTGCGTTCTTTAGCTATTTTCTAAAAAGTCAGCAGGTGTTGAAAAAAAAATGTGTGCATTCTTATACATACTCAAATACCTGGATTGGTGAAAGTATTTCCAGAATAAAATATACTGTGATCTTTATTGTATTTTCACATTAAAAGTTGAAAATTAAATGGTTTTATGTACCATTCATTGTCCAGATTTTCCAAATAGTTCTTTTTTATTTGGTAAAAAGTTTTGAGTTCTTAGGAGATTATTCCAAGAACTTAGAGAGTAGAAAAATCTAAATGTCTGTTTGTTGTCTTGGGATGCTTACAGTCTAACTGGAAAGACAATTTTATGTGATTTACATCTTACACACATATGTAATAGCTGCTTTGAAGGTTTGCATATATACCACAGGCTCCAGACACTCAGCTGCATGCCTAAAACCACAGGCATCACTTATACCTATTCAGGAACAGTGATAGCATGATGGTTGACCTGGTACCAGAGATGGCTCCTAGAACTAACAAGCAGATAGCCCATGTAGCATGGACATTATTAATGACATCATGCTATTCCAACAGCATATGTGCAATTTAGAATTCTGAATTGAGGCTGAGTCGTGAGCACACCTATAACCCCAGAAATTAAGAGGGAAAGGCAGGAGGATCACAAATTTGAAACCAGCAGCAATACATAAGAATAAACAGTAGCAGCCGGGCGTGGTGGTGCACGCCTTTAATCCCAGCACTCGGGAGGCAGAGGCAGGCGGATTTCTGAGTTCGAGGCCAGCCTGGTCTACAAAGTTAGTTCCAGGACAGCCAGGGCTACACAGCGAAACCCTGTCTCGAAAAACAAAAAAAACAAAACAAAACAAAGAATAAACAGTAGCAAACCCCTGCCTATCCCCAAATCCTGAGCAACTGCAACCATGGAAAGGGAAACTAAATTTAAGGGGAGGTTACCAGAACCAGAAAGGGAAAAAGTTCACACATTCTATTAGCACTTATCTTTTGTAACAGTCTTCATAAATGTTTCATGTGCCAAAAGTTCACCCCTTTATCACAATGCAGGATTAGTGGCTCTCATAATACTCTACACAGTTTTGGACCCATAACTATCTAAAACATTTTCATTACTCTAGAAAGTAACTTCAAGCCCGTTAGCAGTCATTTCTCACTGCTGTGTGCAGTACTTGTAGTACATAGCCCACACGTGAGAAGTACAAGAATGCAGTGTCCATGAAGGCCAAAGGAAGGTGTCCATTCCCTGGAGCTGAAGTCACAGGGAGTTAGTTAGGAACTACCATGTGGGTGCTGGGAATCGAGTCTTCTAGAAGAGCAGCCTGTGCTCTTAACTCCTGAACCATCTCTCCAGTCCCATGATTTTTATCTAATACACTGCCTAGTGGATATGTAACTATTAAAATAGTTGAAGTTCCTATATATGTCACTTAACATATGCATACTACACTTTCAGGAATACTGATTTACATAACTCATTAATGTAGACATTAACTATCTGAGCCTCGTTATCACAAATTTACACAACTGTCAGTACCAAAAATAGAGCTCAACTGTCCTTCCCCTCCGTGAGCAGCTCTCCTGTTAGTAATTGCTGTAATTACAAGACTTAAAGAACAGTGTCACCTAAGCATAGCGCTCGCTATAGTTCTGCTGCTAGGAGCCTGACTCAGGAAGATGGCTGTGAGTTTCAAAAAGTGACTTCTAGGCCAGCCTGAGCTAAAAAGTGAGAGAAAAAGAAAGTAGTGCGGTAGATATTGGAGAGAGAAGTTGCAAACAGAAGACGGCACATGCCTGTTACCCCTGGAGTCTTTTGCAGAGGTCCATTGAGGCTTTAGGCTCCCAGCCTTACTTTAAACGGGTCTTAAGAAGTGTCTTCCTGGTTAACTGTTACAGGGCAGGTATACAGCACATAAGGTAAGAAGAGGAGGCGAGCATCAAAACCAGGTGTCTTAGTGGACACTGAGGTATTTGTAGTTCCTGTTTTGGAACTGAGTAGGACGGGTGTAATTAGAGTTCCTATTGGCCTGAGAACATGTATTTTAGATAGTGATTGAAAGAAACCAGCACTGGGAAGAAGGTACAGCAGCAATGTAGTGTACAAGTGACAGAGACTCGTGGTTATTGAGATCTTGCTTGATTATATGGGAGTGAATCCCAGTAGCCTGTGTGTCCAGCCTCTCACAGGTCCTCTGCTGTCTCCCCACACTGCTGTTAGTATGTTATTGAGAGGACATAAAGGAGAGTTGAACAGAGAGCAACTGAGAGTATGACTCAGTTGTCTGCTTTTCTTGCAGGGCATGGTAGCAGTGTCTGGAAGCTTGTCAGTGCTCCTAGATTCCATTATCTGTGCTCTTGGCCCTCTGGCATGCCTGACCACACAACTACCTGAACTGAATGGCTGTCCTAAACAGGTCTTGGTGAGTTTTTTTGTTGTGGTGGTGGTGGTGGTTTCCCTTACCTTTGGAGGGCTGGAGCCTTTGGGAGCCTTTCTAACCCTACCTTAATGAGCACTGCCCAGCACTCCTCGTGAGGCGAATGGCACTATTACATACCATCCACAGACCATGACACTGTGTATCAACTGCATGGTATGATTTCCACAACACTACCCCAGCTTAGCCCTTGAGGAGCCGCAGCTGAAAGCAGCTGGTGTGTCTTGTCTACTTGTTCCCATCTCTCCCCTGCGCATGCTGTGTCTCAGAACCTGCAATGAGGTGTGCCACAGCTGAGTCCTTTCTCCTTATTTACAGTCAAACACGCTGGACAACATTGCATACATTATGCCTGGACTGTGACTTCCAAGACACCTGGGACAGAAGATTGTCTACCCCTTCGCTAGTTTATGTATAGATGACTGTTCCAGACCCTCCACTGACCTCTGGGTGTAGGTTTTAAATTTTTATAATCTATATATACGTATATAATGTACAGTATATACATAGGATTATAACGACTTTGCTTTTAATAGTTTTATGAAATGGCAAAGGTTTAACTAAAAGGAAACTTTGGCATGAATGTGGGCTTGGAATTATTTTTTGTGAAAAAAATCTGCCTTAAAAAAATCAGTGTAATTTGGGGACTAGGGGCTTATTCTGGGTGCCATGTATATCTCCTCATAGACTGCTAAAATGTGATTTTTTTTTTCCAAGTTTGGGTTTACCTCCAGACCCATCACTGACCATTTGCCTTACCTGTCTTATAATCAGAAATGTAGTAAAGATCGTGGGAGGAGGCCAGCTGACTACAAACTTTTCGATGTGGAATAACCTGGGGGAGGGTGGAGCTTAGGTGGACTGGGTAGGGGACTCATTCTAATTCCTACTAAAGAGATTATCTGTGTCTCCAGTTTTATTGTAACCACGGTACCACAGAGTCATCGGTACCATCTATAGCCTCAGTTATGTGATTTTTGGCAGCAGAGAAATAAATACCTTGGAGAAACCAAAGCTGTTGGTGCCACCTGTTGAACCTGCTTGTCTGGCCAGCAAGGCTTGGTGTGTAAAAACCAAAGCTTCCATCTTCTACTAGCAGCATTGGTTGCCCAACAAATCCTGAGAGATTCTGCTGCTTAGCTGCTTGGTTCAGCTCTGGTTCCCCTGGTGGGTACATTGTACTCTGCATTCCACACAGAGCTGGATCACAAAGAAGTTCTTGGTTCTCAGGAGGGTTATCTATATGTGCGTGTGAATGTATATTTTAATTATGTGTATTTAACTCTTTAGAATTTCTTAGATTTTAATTTATCCTGTAAATTTCTGTATATATAATTTAATAACAAGCCTCCACCAGCAGGAGCATGTGGAGCATACAGATTTGTCATTTCTTAATGTCTTGTCTAAAAGCTCCAAGATGTCCATATGTTAAGGTGTTGTGACTCAGAAAGGAACTTCATGGCCCTCAATAATGTTAGGAAAGTGAAATAGAAAGGAATGTCACCGTTCCTAATTTCCCTTATTCCTAAAGACCCAGACCTGCTTCCCCATTAGAGAGAAGATAGCTGAGTGCTCCAGGGTTGCTTGGGAACTCGGTGAGAGATTCCCTTCCCTGCCAAAACCAAGCTGAGTTAATAACCACACTTTCTTCTAATGGCCTGGATGGAACAAGGCAGCATCACAGCAAACCTCTGGGGACCACGTAGCCAGCTGGCACCCTAGGGAACTCCTTCCCATAGTCCCACTGCTGTCACAGCTGAGCTTCTCACAGGACTATGTCAGCTCAGAGCAGTTTTGAGATTTAATCTGACAATAGGGAAAGGAACAGGAATATGTAGGAACTGAAATCAAGCAGAGCAGAAATTTCCATTTGAGTTAACATGTCAGAACCTCATTTGACCCTGCAGAAGTTTCCTGTGAGAAACGGTATCAAGGAGAGGCCAGGGAAGACATGTGTGGTAGAGGAAGCAGCCAGTCCTCCATTGCCCTTGCTACAGACAGTAGTGAACTCCTAAGGAGAACCGGCTTTTTCGGGTTTGTTTTCCTCTGAAGCCTAGCCCTGTTGTATTTGTATTAAAGATTTGTACACATTTGTATAATAATCTGTACCTTGTGGTATTTGGTACTATTAGAGGAAAAATTTTGGATTCAGGCCTTCTTGCTGTTTTTATATCATTGTTTTATTTTGTTTTTTAAATAAATCCTAGTGGTTTGATCCAAATCCTATTACAGTTGTATAAAGAAACAATATTTTGTACTTATATTAAAGATTTCATTTTTAATATTTATAGTCCAGTCTTAGCTGTCTTTTCCCTAATTGGGCTAATCAATTGATATAACTCTACCCTGACATTTCTCTATAAGGAGTGGGAGCTGAAGAGATGGTTCACTGGTTAAGAATATTTCTTGCCCTTGAAAAGGACCCAAGTTAGATCCCAACATACATCCAATTGAATGTAACTCCAGTTCCAGAGGATCAGTCACCCTCTGTAGCCTCCTTAGGCACCAGCACACAAGTGCATATACCCACACAGAAGTACACACACAAACATAATTAAAATTTAAAAATTTTAAAACCAAATCCTGAAATAAAGGTCAAGTTACCATGTTCCTATCTATCCTGGGCCATGTAGCCCTGGGGTCTCAGGTTGAACACACCTTATATGTAAAGGCTCTCAAATATCATTTGCATATTATAAAAGGAAAGAATATGATACTTGTGGCTCTAGTGCATAGCAAATGAAACCATGTACAATATGCTATTGGCCTAAATCAAGAAATATCCATCAATCTTTTGTCAGGGTTATATGAAAATTCTATGCCAAAAAAACAGACAGTTCATATTCCAGGAGCTTTTCAGAGTCCTTGTCTATTAAAAAAAAAAAAAAAAAGTGATGTCACCTCCTTGTCACTGAGTCTACAGCCACATGGCCTGAAGTGAATATGTGCTAATACTGTGAACATTGAAATATGGAAATTTGACCTTTCATGGTTAAGGAAAAAGTTAATGGAATACAAGGTGTTAAAAGTCATAAGTAGCAAAAAAAAAAAAATTTTTTTAAAAAGGCTGCATGTTATGATGCACATACTTCTTTAATTCCAAGGGAGATTGTAAAAAAAAGTGGGGAGGGGGGGGAACTGCAGCACTGGCTTTCAGTGTGGCAAAGTCCTAGGTATGAGCCCTGCCAAAATGGAGGAGGAAGTGAGATGGCCCACAGTACTTGTTTAATCTCCGATTAAATGTGGTGAGAAAATCGATTCCTCCACGTTTTCTTCTGACCTCTCTGTATGCACCATGGCACACACACACATATAGAGTTTAAAAAAATTACAAGTTTAAAACATAATGCCTTACAAAGATACAGCAAGGAAGAAGCGACCATCACGGAATGCCTTTTGAGTGATTCTCATGTCACTTCAATACTCTGAAAGCATTACATTATGGATATTTACAGCTGAGGGAAACAGATAAAGGAAAAGCACTTTTGCCAGGTAAGAGCCAAGGCGGATGAGGTGGCTTATGAGGTAAAAGCATTTGCCACAGGACTGGCAGTTCATTCTCTGTCTCAAGAGAGCACAAACCCAGGCAGGCCCTTGCCTCCTCTGGCACTTGGAGCAGGGAGACATCATTGGAAATTTCGAGTTCGACTTGGGCAAGGAGGCTGCCATCCTCAGGGCTTGGTCCCCAAGACTAAAGGCTAAGACACTAATACTAATACCTGTCTGAGAATGCGTAACCTGACCCAGGTCTTTCCCTGGCCTGAGACCCAGTTTCCGGATGTGAAGACTTCTAGGCTCCACAGCGGCGCGCTCTGAAGCTTCAGGGGCGTGGCTTAGAAGCCGGCCCTCGCAGGCTCCGCCCTGGTGTGGCGTCAGCCACGGCCCAGGGGCAGCCTAGTAGGGGGCGGGGCCTCGTGGCTGCTCTCCAGAGCCCCCGCCTGCCGGCACCACCCCCCGGGCTAGCCAGCGGGTCACGTGGCGGGTCGGCGGCGCCGGCGGTTGCTGTCACCTGATTCTGGGAGCTGGTGGCAGCGGTAGCCGCGGCAATGGACTTTCTCTTGGGAAATCCATTCAGCTCTCCGGTGGGACAGCGGATCGGTGAGTCCCCGGAGCCGCGCGCAGTCCCGCCCCTGTGTGCGGCTCTGGCCTCGGCCCTGGGACCTGTCGGAGTCCACAGTCTGGCAGACAGGAGGGAGGCTGGGTGGTGAGGCTGGCGCGGCGCTCTGGGATCCGCCCACCCTATGACCTGCCTGATTGACAAGAACACGGGTCAATCGGAAGTCTCATGTGGGGATTGATGCTTGATGTAACCAATAGGCAGGGGGAGGAGGCGGTCCTGGGCGAATGTGGTTCAGCCAATGTGTGCGTGCTGGGGTCCGAGTAGAGGGAGAAAGTTTGGGTTAAAGGGACTGCTGTGGTGAGAAGGCGTTGGGCCGCGCCACCACCGGGCGCGCGCGCAGACTAAGAGCCCTTCCTGGGCTGGCGGCGCCTGGGTCATTCGCTGCGTCACCGACTCTTAACATTCCGAGACGCCGGGGTGTCTAGGTTCGGCCGCACCTCTGTCCCCATGGTCGGGAGACTCGGGTTTATGTGACGTCGCCCCCGTGATGGTCCTCGCCCATAGTTAAAGGATCATGGCCCAGCCTTCCTGGACTTGTTTGATCATTAAATGCATTAATAAGAGCGAGGCACTGAGGATGTTTCCTGGCACATGGCTAACGCCTGTCATTGTTAACGTGTTACCACCTACTGGGGCTGGAGCCCATGGGAAGGTGCCAGCTCCCAGCACCTACTCTCGGGCGAAGGCCAGGCGGGCGGCGACATTTCCCCAAGAATGGGTGGTCTGGGCGTGACACCCATCCCCCTTACCTGAAGGGTCCTGACGGCATTGTGAAATTGGGAAGACCGGATCCCCTGAAGCTGTTAACCCAGCTCTGTGTTGTAACCACCACAGCAGCTGTTAGTAGCTCTATTGAGGTTCTCATCAGTTCTCTGCAAGGGAGCTCTGGTGCCTGAAGCCCAGGTGCTTCACCAAAACCCCACCATAAATCGTTGTTTGAGACCTGGAAAGAGAAGGCAGTCCTCTTAGCCGATTTCCTATGTAAAACAGGCAAATTAGTCTGGCCTTCAAAGCCAGCCTCAAAGTCCTGAGACTTTTTGGATAAAGTCTTTTGGGTTCAGTCTTTTAAACCGCCTGTCAGTTCAAAGCTCAGTATCTCTCCCTGCCCTGAAAGTTGCCTGCCTTGGGCAAGAAATAGTTCTGGGTAAGAGTGCTGTTACATCATTACCCCGGAACACTGACTAAATCTCACTGCTGGACCCTCTCTGCCTTGGGGTTCATGTCAGAATAAGTTGGACCTATTCCAAGACTCAGATAGGCAGGTGTAGGGTTCCCAGTTCTCTTTGCAACTGGCTGGGAGACCACACATTTTGAAATTTCCCACCAGACGCAGTGGTTCACATCTGTAATCCTATACCCAGGAGACTAAGACAGGAGGATTGACACAAAGTCCCAGGCTAGCCGATTCTGAAATTAGTTGCAGGGTAGCATAAGCTGCAGAGTAAGACCAAAACCAAGTGAATTGAGACGAGATGGCAAAGCTGTAAAAGAGCCAGGCGTGGTGGCACATGCCTATAATCCCAGCACTCAGGAGGCTGACACAGGATGATTTTGAACTCAAGTCCAGCCTGGGCTATAGAGAGAGACCCTACCTTAAAGAACAACAATATCAGTGTTACATACTCTTCCATGTATAGAGACAGAAGCACTGGAGATTGAGTCTGCATTTGTTTTTGAGACAGGGTCTCTCAGTGTTGACCAGGTTGGTCAGGAACTTCAGGACTCAAGAAGTCATCTCCCATCAGCTTCCAAGTAGAGAAGACCTGACTGGCTGTAATGATTGATGATCAGGTTGTAGCTGCTTGTATTCTTATAATCCAAGCCCCTCTTTGCTGCAGGAGTAAAGTGGTGTCTTCCCAGGTCTGCTGACTTCCTGCCCTAAGAGTGGAGTCTCATAGAATTGGCATTCTAGAGGATAGCAGTCATTAAGTGGTGCTAATCAGAGCCCAGTGTCACTGGCCTCAAAATTCACATACACCTTGATAATTGCTGGTCTCACAGTCTGGAGTGTACGCTGCCATGAGGAGTTGGGCTCATTCCTGGAAGCACTGGGCACCATCACCTCCTCCCTGAGGCCGTTTCCCAACTCCTCATCCAATCTCTGTTCTTTTGTTCTGTCCTCAATCTGTTTCCTGTAGGCACAAAACAGCTCTCACCTCAAGAGAAATCAGAGATAGCTTATTCTATCCCTGGATCAAAGATGAATTGCCGTGACCCAAGAACACAGATTCACATCACACCAAATAGCATGGTCCAATGTGGAAATGGTTTCATGATGTTTTTTAGCCGCAGAGAACAAAAGCAAGCTATAAATCAGGCACTCAGGTTACAGCAAAGCATGAAAATCTATGCTACATGTCTCAGGTGCTAGCTGATGACATTCCTAACTCTTGGGTTGGTCAACACTAGTTTTCTATTAACTTATTCCAAAAGGAGTAAGTTGCCTGGTAAGTCACAGAAATGTTAGGTCAGACACAGAGATGAGCAATAAGTAGTTACTAAATGATCTAAAAAGCAAGGTAATTTGTCTCAAGATCTGCAGCATTCCAACTCTCCACAGTCACAAGGTTGTAATCAACCTTCTAACATCTTTAACACAGGTGTAGCTTTCCTGGGGACTTCAATTTGTAAACTTGAACTCTCTTGCTTGAGAGAAATTATAAGAAAGCCAGTCCCTCAGCGAGTGACTGTGCAGTGAGAGGGTATGGGAAGCGGCTCCTGCTCTCTAGTGTTCTTTTTCCACCTCCATCACACTGATATATCACTGTCCCTGCAAGTCTGTCTTCAGCTTGGCTTGAATTGAGTTCAGGAACTATCCCTCCCTTTCCTGATGCCTTAGCACCTAGAAGGAGGTGAACAAAAAGAAAAAAAGGAAGGGCGTGGCTGGTCTTGAGGATGATGGAGGAGAACGTTTATTGCAAATAAAAGAGAGAGCATGAACAGAGGCATCTGGGAGAATCCAGGGTGAGTGTGAGTAGACTGCGCTGGGCCGTGTGCAGAGCAGGGAGGGAGCGGAGCCAGGCCAAGGGGCCTGCAAGGTAAAGGTGGATGAAAAAAGGCTAGATAACCAAAATTACTACATTGTTTAAAGAAGGAAGTCTAGGCTAATACCTGCGCTGGAAAAGTTTAGGGCAGGGGTTGGGGTGTGCTAGACAGGAGGGCCCTGCAACAGGTAGGGACTGAAGGATGCTGGGAGAACCTGACTGCCAAATCCACTTAGATCCGTTTAATAGGCACCTCAGACCTATTTATTTGTCCCAGGTTTGAGACCTAACAGGAGGGAGAGAAGCCTCGCTACTCTGGGGCACACTTAAGACCTAACAGGAGGGAGAGAAGCCTCGCTACTCTGGGGCACACTTAAGACCTAACAGGAGGGAGAGAAGCCTCGCTACTCTGGGGCACACTTAAGACCCTGAACACACCAGTCTACTCGGGTCCTAGTTTGAATTTATATTAGCAGAACCCTGTAAAATTAATCTGTGCTATTAATCTACCATAGATTAGAGATAATGATGAGTTTTTAACCCTCCTCCAAGTCACTCAGGCCGACTCCAGGAGACCTCCTCAGGGGCACCACCAGCAGCCTGTGGGCCTGAGGGTCCAGTGGCTCATACCAGGAGGTAGCACAGAGTCCTCTTTCAAGAGGACAGAGCTTACTGTGGAAGAGATTTCCATTTTCCATTTCTGGCTGTCCAGTGATGCTTAGAAGCCAACTGCAGATGCCCCCACAGATATGGGCAGTTCCTGGGTACCAGTCTCAGGGAGTTAGGACTCTGGAGCTCAGACTGAGGCCAGGCCTGGGCGAGAAGGGCAAGATAAAGAGCATACACCTATAATCCCAGTACTCAAGAGACTGAGACAAATCAATTGCCATGAGTTTCAGGCTAGCTTGGGCTACAGAGAAAACGTGTGTTTTCAAAGTGCACACACACACTCACATACACACACATGTGCACATACAGGTAGATCTGTCCTTGGATTCCCAAAACCTCCTCATGCCCATAGACAGGAATCAGAAATTAATGACCAGCATCAGGGTCCTGAGGTTCCTTTGGGGCAGAGGCAGGAAACCCGCAGACTAGACTGTGTTGTTGGGCTGGCTCAGGAGAGGTGCTCTCAGCCCCTGTCTGCTTCTGACTCTTACAGCCCTATCTCCCATCCCCATCTATAATGGAACAGAGAGTACCCCCACTCCCTCTCCTGCCCGAAGGACTGGTGAACAGCAGCTGAAAGGCAATGGAAATGGGGATGTGTTAGTGCTACATGGCACAGGGAGGCAATGTACTATTCCAAGAGGAAGTCAGTGCCAGGCTAGGCATCCAACCCTGGACCTGGCAGAGACTGGCTAGGTAGAGGTCAAAGGAGAGAACTTCAGAGGACTCTCACTTGGCTGTCAGGGTGGACTATACCAGGCTTACTCTCCAAAGGGCCACACAGTAAATTCTCAAGGCTTTAGAGGCCATCTAGTCTCTTAAAATACTCAACAAGATCATTGTTGCAGAGAGAGCCAAAGACAATAGATAAAAGAATGGGTGTGGTCGTGCTCCAATAAAACTATATGGCCATGTATTTGAGTTCATGTCATTGCTATGTGTCATTAAACATTATTCTTTTCAAGTGTGGTACTGCATGCCTCTAATCCCAGTACTCAGGAGGCAGAAGCAGAGGCAGGCTGATCCAGGCCAGCCTGGTCTGCATAGTGAGACCCTATCTCAAAACAGTGTCTACGTAGGGCTTTGCCTTGGCTGGACAAATACTAGTGATGCCCAAGGTGACCTTGAGTCAGAACACTAGCTTTGTTACTTGGAGTAGGTTACTAACCTCACTATCTCTGGTTCCTCCTCTGTAAAAGGAAGCTAATAATAACACCTGGCAGGTGGGGTTGCTGTGTATACAGTGTGTGGCATTTGAAGCACTTGCCTTTTGCCTGCCAGACCAGAGGCATCCACAGCTGTTAGCCCTGGGGATTCTTGTAGGTGGTGTCACTGTTCCTAGGGCACTCTTAGTGACAGAGCTAAAGTAACAATGCAGGACCCTGACTCCAGTCCAGCCCGTGTTTTGGCCTTTGTGTCATTGAGATATGAGCAGTCACTGGCTGGGTGGCTGCACATTCACAGGCAGGTCAGGTTTCAGGCAGTGGGGTGGAGCCAGTTCTCCTGGGGATTGTAGGCTCAGCCTGACTCTGGATTGATCTGGTAAATAGGTTTTGTTCCCACATGGAACACTGAGAAATAAGAGTAAAATCCTAAATTTCTGGCCTTGGGAGTGGTGTTCAGGCAGCTAAACTAAAACCCTCAGTATGTAGCTAACTTGGGGCTGCCATTCCATAAGAACACTGGAATTCAGGACACTGACTCTAGCCCTCTGATGAGGTTCTGATCTAGGCCAATGCTCTCAAACTGCCACATTCCTCTGCTGCCTTCTGACCTTCTGTATCTGTGTGCCTCCTTTATCATTTCCTTGCTGCTTTTCTTTAATTGCCTCGTTTACACTCCTTTAGTCCCATCCTTCATAATTATGTCCATGATGTCATGACAGCAAGCACCCTTACCCACTGAGCCATTGCCCTCCATCATGTCTTCCATTTCTCTTTTAGTTATTTATTGTGTGTGTGTGTGTTGCATGGTATATGAATGCACATGTGTGTATGTACAGTTTCGTGTGTATTTG
Organism: Mus minutoides; assembly: GCA_902729485.2. NCBI lineage: Eukaryota > Metazoa > Chordata > Mammalia > Rodentia > Muridae > Mus > Mus minutoides. The sequence goes on along the minus strand of LR749499.1, from coordinate 2,327,371 downwards.
TGTGCATGTGAATGACCCTTAATCAGTGAAGACTTCCTGAAAAGATTGACATCCCCAGAGCAAGGGAAACTGCCAGCCACAAGTCTCTGCAGTCTTGTTAGTGTGTGCCTTAAAGTTAAAATCAGTGAGCCCACTGGTATATGCACGCTCATTTATTTATTCTCTCTCGCTCTGTTTCTGACTCTCTGTCTCTGTCTTTCTCTCTCTCTCCTCTCTCTCTCATACTCTCTCAGTCTTCCATTTCGCTTTTATTTTGTGTGTGTGTGTGCGTGTGTGTGTGTGTGTGTGTGTGTTGCATGGTATATGAATGCACATGTGTGTATGTACAATTTTGTGTGTATTTGTGTGCATGTGTATGGAAGTCAGAGGTCAGTGTTGAATGTCTTCCTCGATTGCTTTTTTGAGAGTGCTGTCTCATGAAACCTGGAGCACTCCAATTTTGCAGACTACCTGTCCAGTAGCTCCTGGTGTCCTCCTGTCTCTGCCTCTCCAGTGCGGTGGTTACATGTACACACCAGATACCCAGCTTCTTAGTGCTGGGGATGGGAAGCCACATCATTATGTTACCCAGCAAGCACTTAGCCTTACCTTGTTCCTCCATTTCTCTGAGCCCTAACATATCTCAGCTCTCTCCTCCTCCCATACCCAGGCTGTCCTCGCATCTTGCTCAATCATGGGTGGGGTAGAGGATGTCACCAAGAGTGAGCCCTTGCGTGGTCTTGGTCCCTCCTGCCTGAACAGTTTAGGAAACCCTCCTTTGTGTAACCAAAAGTTTCTTTAGCAAGGACTTATAGTTAGTTACATCTTGAAAAATGTGGACTGAGGAAACAATATGCTCCATAATAAGATATTTTAAGGTTTCTCTTGTGGCCTGTGGTTTTAAAAAATGACAGGGGAGAGACAGCCAGGGTTTTAAGACAGGACATTTCAGCAACTTAGGAAACTGATAGAAGTTTCCAGGCTGGATCTGGAAGGAAAGAATTGTTGATTTGGAAAGTAGGCTTCATGACAACTTTCTGACTAGAAAGAAAAAAGAAAAAACAGTTGGCTACTCTATATGACTTTTAGAGTATTTTTTATATGAAGGTTTGAAATTTTGGGCTGGTTTGTGACTGATATTTTTGTGGTGAGTAACATTTGTTTTGGTGCTGATGCTGCAGTCAGTGGGCACAACACACTTGACCTGCATACTTTTTTTTTCTGAAGATTTATTTATTATTATACATAAGTACACTGTAGCTGACTTCTGACTCACCAGAAGAGGTGGCAGATCTCATTACATGGTTGTGAGCCACCATGTGGTTGCTGGGATTTGAACTCATGACCTTCAGAAGAGCAGTCAGTGCTCTTACCCGCTAAGCCATCTCGCCAGCCCAACCTGCATACTTTCATCTCCTACACACAACCCTTAGAAAGTGGGTACTTTAGGTACCCTATTCTGCAAAGGAGGAATGAGGCTCAGAAGGGCTAAGGCAGTCACTTGGGGTCAGAAAGCCACTGACTGCTGACTACAATGCAAATTGTCTATTCACATCCCATGTTTCTAGTCTCCCTCCTCACCACTGTCCTGCAGGACTGAAAAGGACTGACTCACTGGTCTTCTTCTCCATGAGTCACAGGGTATTCATCTTGAGTGATGTGTGCACTAGTGGCTCCTGTCTTCCTGCATCTTCCATACCAGTTTCCTCCTCAGGTCAGGGAGCTCTGCGGAGGGTACCAGCAGCATAGATCTCTTTACAAGGAGAACAGAGCCTACAGGTACCTCCCAGGGACTACCACTTGTGTTTAAGTAGCTAGGAATGAGTGAAAAGGGACTATGAATGCAAAACACTGTGACCTTGGGGAGGTCATCTATCATGGTAACAGGTCAACATGGTGTTCATGAATGTCATAGAACAGGTGTCCACAGAACCCTAGTACCTATTGTGGGCAGATGAGTTGCAGCCATCTCCTTGTGGATTCCCACACTGCACCTCTAGCTGCACAGCTAGTCTGCATCCCAGAGGGTTGGTCATTCAGAGTGGCTGGAAAGAATCATGTCCAGAAATGACTCCATTGGGAACAAGGATGTTAGATTAGAGGGCAGATTAAGGAACCTGGACCAGGTATGGATGGTGGTGGCACATGCCTATAATCTCAGCACTTGGGAGGCAGAGGGAGGTAGATCTTGTGAGTTTGAGGCCAGCCTGTTCTACAGAGTGAATTCCAGGACAGCCAGGGTTGTTACATAGAGAAACGTTGTTTTGAAAAAGAAAGAGGGGAGGGAGGGAGGGAGGGAGGGAGGGAGGGAGGGAGGGCGGGCCGGCCAGGCGATGGTGGTGCACTTCTTTAATCATAACACTTGGGAGCAGAGGCAGGCGGATTTCTGAGTTCAAGGCCAGCCTGGTCTATAGAGTGAGTTCCAGGACAGCCAGGGCTACACAGAGAAACCCTGTCTTGAAAAAAAAAGAAAGAGAGAGAGAGAGAGAGAAAAGGAAGGAAGGAAGAAAGAAAGAACTTGGAATCTTCTGTTGGTTGGAATTTTATCCAGTGGCTACAAGGGATCAAGGAATGCCAGGGAGGTACTTCTCCTAACCACAGTGCTGTACGGTGACTGTGCTAAAAATACAGCAGGAGCATCGCCCAGTTACTTAGCAAACAGGTCCTGCAGGCTTCATCCAATGCTGAGAACTAGGAGACTCAGGAGCCGGTGCCCTCAGATCCACTCTCACCCTAATGGAAGGGACAGACAGACAAAGAAACCAACACTGTACCATGTTCCAAGGAATCTACCAGACAGAGCTGAGAGTTGCATTCTATGCAGAATGCTGGTGCAGGAGCAGGCAGGGAGATCACAGGGTATCCAGAAAGTGATCTGACCTTATTGCTGGGCAAGGAACTGAGTTAAGAGACAAGGGCACTGTCCAAGAAGAATTGCGCATGTTCAGAAGTCCAGAAGGCTAAGTATGGGCCATCAGACCATTTCATTCCAGAGGGATACATATATACATTTGTACATATATACATATAAGGTGCAGATGCATCACAGCACTTGGGTCCTGACTGCCAAACTCCAGGAAGCCCAGGACACTAGATTCATACTGTAGGTACCCCAGCACAGCTACCTTGTAGGAAAGCCAGCCAGTGGGGCCTAATAATCCCAAACAGTTTGCCCTGCTTTGAGCCACTGGCAACAGGAAACCTGACCAATAGAAGCTGAGCCTTGCACATGTTTACCTATTAAGAAATTTGGAAGCTGGGTAGTGGTGGCGCATGCCTTTAATCCTAGCACAAAAGAAGAAGAAATTTGGAAAGACGCAACTTTCCACGGATTAATGTCAGCTCATTAATGTCCTTCCCACAGGTTTTTCTTGTTATAAGCTTGGAGGCAGAGGAGTGAGTATAACAAAGAATACTAAGGTCTAGGCCATAGAGCTGAACAGCACACCTGGCAGCCTGGAGACTCAGTACACTACTGCACAAATACGAAAGGGCCCTCTCCTCTCTACCACCCAGTGTGTGGGCCTGGGAGGGTTCTGAGCTGACAGGGAGAGGTGGCTTTCAGCAGGCAGAGCAGAGTGGCCAGCACTCTGGGGTAGACCCTCTTCAGCGTTGGCTAGCCCATCAGCCGGGGTGACAGGAGAGGAGGGTTACGGAGCTCTGTGAGTGCTGGGGATTTGATCCTTGTTTTCTGGTGATCTCATGGTACTGGAGGAGGCTGGTGAGGTGATGGCTAAGGATGGTTGTGGGTGAGGTAAGGGTGGAATGTGGATCAACAGACTCGTTTCCTCTTCTGCATCCAGCCCTACAGCTAGCTCATGTGCTGACTCAGCCTTCCTTCCTGCATTAGCTGCCATAGCCTCCATTGGGCTGCACATTTGCTGATGGTAGGGCCTTGTTGACCTTGCTTCCTAATGTCTCCCCAGAGTTTGGACATGTTTCAAGACATTGGGAGGCATGAAACCATGGCTACAGGTCTGTTTGAGCCTATAATCCAGGTGGGAAGCAAAGACAGGAGGAATACAAATCCCAGGCCAATCCTGTCTTACAGAGTAAGTCCTAGGCTAGCTCTGCCTATAGAGTAAGCTCCAGGCCAGCCTTGTCTACACAGTAAGTCCCAAGCCAGTCCTGTCTACAACAGTAAGTCTCAAGCCAGTCCTTTACACAGGAAGTTCCAGGATATCCATATCTACAGAGTAAACTGTAGGCCAGCCTTGTCTACAGAAGAAGTTCTAGGTCAGGGGAGTAATAATAAAGCAAGATCCTTCCATTAAATAAATAAATAAAGTGGCTTTGAGAATCAGACTTTTTTTTTTTTTTTTTTTTTTTTTTTTTTTTTTTTTTGGTTTTTCGAGACAGGGTTTCTCTGTGTAGCCCTGGCTGTCCTGGAACTCACTCTGTAGACCAGGCTAGCCTCGCACTCAGAAATCCGCCTGCCTCTGCCTCCCGAGTGCTGGGATTAAAGGCATGCGCCCCCACGCCCGGCTTGAGAATCAGACTTTTTAGAGAGTGAATCTCTGCTTTGCAGCTTACCAACCATGTAGCTGTGAGCAAATCTGAACCCTCTGTTTCCTCCCAGTTTTGAGGGGAGTAAGTGTCACTGTGTGTAGGACATCCTCAGTCCTATGTTCGGTTCATACTGTGCCCAGCGAGCATGTATGTGAACTGGGTATCTGGCTGCACGAAGGATGACCTTCCCGGCAGCACTCAGGAATGTGAAAGAAGAAGGGTTCAGAAGGAGGGGACTCTGTATTGACTCTTCCTCTCACTCTAAAGAATTCGGGTCGTGACTCTTGGTAGCAGAGCTACAGATAACTTATCAACAGAAAAGAGAGCTAGTTAGAATTGCATTGAAGAGAAGGGAATGGGATCACAGTTCAGGCTTGGACAGGGAATGGTGCTGGTCCAAAGTTAGCCCTGTCACAAGAGCCCTAGCAGCTTCTGGCCTGTGCAGGCAAGGAGACAGCTGATATGACAACAGGAAAGCTGTTCATAGCTGTAATGCTATCTGTACTCCACTGAGCACCCACAGAATGATTCCAAGAGACAGGAGAGCAGGGCTCCTCTGGGACCACAAGGGCAAATGTCCTGCCAGGGATTCTGGGTCACCACTGAAGATGAACGAACAGTTTGGAGGCAAGGGCAAGCACCCAGCAACTACCCAAATACATGACTTTTGTTGTTGTCTCAAGATGTTCCTCACAGCCTTCACATGACTTCAGACAGTTGACTGTTGAGAAGCCACACTGCTAGGAAGAAGGCAGGCTCAACCTGATCTGACACACAGACACATGACCCGTAAGTGAACATTAGGAGGTATGGCCAGCAGGCCAGAGCCACTGCCCAGATCAAGTCACCAAGTTGCCTCTGGGCAGAACACACCTGCATCAAGCCCAACACAGGACTAGCTGCTGATCCCAGGACTGCTATCCTTGAGCATTAGCAAGCTTATAATGATAACAGAGACCTCCAGGAGCTGGGAGAAAAGAGCCACTGCCCAGCAGCCCTTGAAAGTCAGCCAACAGCTAGAGGTAGAGGAGTAAGCTATGCTCTAGGAAGCTGGTAAGGGTTTTTATTCCCTTCTTAAAATAGCAAGTTACACCGGGCAGTGGTGGCACATGCCTTTAATCCCAGCACTTGGCAGGCAGATCTCTGAGTTCGAGGCCAGCCTTGTCTACAGTGAGTTCCAGGACAGCCAGGGCTACACAGAGAAACCCTGTCTCAAAAAAAAAAGAAAGAAAAGAAAAGAAAAGAAAAGAAACAACAACCCAAAAAACCCTAAAAACAAAAGAGCAAGTTACTCTCATGTTTAAAAACAAAACATGACAATCCTATTCTCAAATCCCACACTTACACAATACACATCGACACATCTCAGGGCAAGTCAGAAGAGTCTGCTAGTCTTTTTTTTTTTTTTTTTTTTTTTAAAGATTTATTTTATTTATTATATGTAAGTACACCGTAGCTGTCTTCAGACACTCCAGAAGAGGGTGCCAGATCTCGTTATGGATGGTTGTGAGCCACCATGTGGATGCTGGGATTTGAACTTATCACCTTCGGAAGAGCAGTCGGGTGCTCTTACCCGCTGAGCCATCTCACCAGCCCAAGAATCTGCTATTCTTCACCTGCTCAGATGATCTTCTTACCTGTGCCACCACCTCCTCTTTTTCTTTCTTCTCCTGTTTAGGTCACAGTCCTCCTCCTCCTCTCTGCTTATCACCATGTCTCCATCTCTGTTGGCACTCTTGCAAGACTAATTAGACGACTTCTCCAGCTGCCCTGTCCCACAGCTTTCCCTCTGCAGTCACTGGCCTTTCCACATGACTGTAGCCCCTTCTGAAACGTCAGCTCTCTTCCCAGGAGAAGAAGGTGCTCAGTTACCAGGGTTTGCTGATTGTCGTCAGCAACGCCAGTGAGAGGGCTAAGAGACCCTTGGGCACCTGGGGCTGGGGGAGCAGAGTACACAACCTGGGGAAGATCAGAAGGATGCTTTGGAGTGCCCTGACCCCAGTGAGAGCAAGACAGCAAGGCAGGCATGAGAAATTTGTTGCAAAGCACCAGCCACCCCTCACCATAGGATGCTGGTGTTTTGTTTTGTTAGGAGTTTTGGTTGGTTGGTTAATTGGTTGGTTGGGTTTTTTGGTTTGGTTTGGTTTGGTTTGATTTGGTTTGGTTTGAAATAGGATCTGACCATGTAGGTTTGGATGGCCTTGTTATGATGACTAGGTTCACCTCTAACTCACAAAGATCAGCCTGCCTCTGCCTCCCAAGGGCCAAGATTAAAGGTGTGCATCACTGTGGCTGGCCATTTTAAGGTGCTGACCCCTCTGTCTGGGTTTTCTTATTAGTGAGATGGAGGTGGTAGTATACACCTCTTGAGGTAACAATTAAACCTCATGCTTACTATAACTAGCAATTACACTGGTGATTATATAATGTATAGCTTAAGAGGTTAAAATATTACAGAAGGGTGTGTTGGCCAGGCAAAGACTAGGGAAGAAGAAAATGGCCATTTTCAGCAGCATGAAGAGTAGGAGGGGTGGAGATGGTGAGAGAGAAAAAAGATAATGAACACAATACAAACTTGTAAGGAGGGATTGTCAGGGAACTGGGACTATTAGATACAGGTCTCAGTTCAAGGATGACTCAACACTGGCCATCTGGCTGAGGGCAGCCTGCGAAGGAGCAGGTTTTTTTTTTTTTGTTTTTTGTTTTTTTTTTTGTTTTGTTTTTTTGGTTTTTTCGAGACAGGGTTTCTCTGTATAGCCCTGGCTGTCCTGGAACTTACTTTGTAGACCAGGCTGGCCTCGAACTCAGAAATCCGCCTGCCTCTGCCTCCCGAGTGCTGGGATTAAAGGCGTGCGCCACCACGCCCGGCTGGAGCAGGTTTTTATGGTTATGCAGCCCCTACCCGCAGACACTCTGCTCTTAACCATAACTCATAACCAGCTCAAGGGGACTCTTGGCCTGAACATGAGGAGTGGTGACAGAAGCCACACTCAGTAGATATTTGAGGAAAGAACATGCCTTGTCTTCCAGCCCTTCTAAAGGGACACACCTTCTTGGCCTCGTCCCCTGGCTATAAGCCAGTGGCATGGCATCCGCCCTTCTGTCTCAGCCTCCTGTCATGTGTTTGGGACACACTAGCACCTGGCTGGCTGCAGGCAGCAAGGGTGGACTAGAAGGCATACCAGTTAGCCAGCTTCCTGACCAGCCCAGCAGGGCCATTGCTGGAAGAAACAGCCCTACCCGGTCACATGGAGACCACCCTCATCCTCTCCTAGTCCTGCTAAGAGTGTGCTGTGTTGTGAGGCCTGTTCCAGACACCATGGAGCAAGAACTGTATCTGTCCACCAGGCATCTCAGTGCCTGCAATGGGCCTGGCTTACAAAGAGCTGGGTAAAGCCATCAATACCACCCAGCTATGAAGATAGTCTTCCTTGTGTGACAAGAACACCCATCAATGTCCTTGGAGATGGGGTCTTATTATGTAAGATTGGATTTGGTGTATAGCACCAGTGTGGCCTTGAACCCCTACCCCTGCCTTCTAAGTACTGGGATTATATGTATGTGCCACCATGCTTACCTCCTCATTACAAGCCTTGAGAATTTTGTAGCTGGTTCCTAGCTCAGAAAACTTACCCTCAGGATCACCCAGTATGTAAGTGGCTTCACAGCATAATGACTGAACCAGGTGAGGACACAATCAAAGATGGCACTTTATGTTTATGACTTGTGTTCATTTAAAGGGAAGAATTGGGCTAGGAAGGTAGCTCAGTGGTAGAACACTTGCCTGCCATGCATGAGATCCTACCTTCAAGCCCCAGTGCCAGAAAAGGAAGACAATAATCCCTAGCCTTCACTGCAAAGCCGTTCTGAGAGAGGGCCACCCTGGAGACTGGTCTTTCATCGGCACAGCCATGGAGAGAGACATAAAGAAGAAACCCATTACAGTGGGGGTTGTAAAAAGTGAGAGCCTGGAAAGGAACAGAGATGGTTGCCCCTATTGAATACTTCTTTTATGTTTTGAACCATGTGACTACTTCCAACCCAAAGGATACTAGGAAGTAAAGAGGAGCATAGCCCATACAGATAAAGCTACCCTGTCATGAACAAGCCCTCTGAGGTCAGGCCTGGCTTAATTCTTAGCCCCATTCATCCACTTAGCCATTCTCCTTATCTATAAAAGGGCAAGGACACTTCTGGCCTCATATGGCTGGCATGATTCAGTGACAAGTAGGACCGCATATAAGCCTGAGTGCCCAGAAAGCGTCTGTGACCTTCTGCTTTATCTATTCCCTCCTCACTCCACTGTCTGAGTCTGACCATCCAGGACTCCCCATACCTTTGTGACTGACAGTTTCTTCACAGAGAAAGCTACAGATGGCTCCCTGCAGAGTGAGGACTGGGCCCTCAACATGGAGATCTGTGACATCATCAACGAGACCGAGGAAGGGTAAGGGGCCCTTGGTGAGGGGTGGGGATGCAGGCTGTGACAGCCAACTATAACAGTACACACCAGCACTGATTCCTGCCTATGTCCCACTAGATGATCCTCTATAGCCCCTAACTGTTGTAGCTACAAAGTCTAACCCTGTTGTACAATAGTATCCTGACTCCATCTTAGACAGCAACATGGCACTTTAAACATCTTTGGACCATGATACAGTATAGTGCCTTCATTGAATGGATGAAAAACTTAGAGATGTAAAGTTCAAAGTCACTATGAGATGTTTGGTGGTGGTGCATGCCTTTAATACTAGTATACAGGAAGCAGAGGCAGGGGGATCTCTGAGTTCAAGACCCACCTGATCTACATCAAGAGTTCTTGTACAGCCAGGGTTACACAGAGAAACCCTGTCTCTAAAAAAGACATAGTGTGTGTGCAGCTGGCCACTAGGGTCATTAGCTGTGACCCACACAGTGTCTCTGAACAGCAGGCCAGATGTCACACAGATCTAGAGCTCTACCCTGGGACAAAATGAGCTGGAGACTCATGTTGTCTTTCTGTATGCTGAAAGCTGGAATCTTGGAGCAGCTGGTCTCTGAGAGCAAGAATACACTTTCAGTTCCTTAAGATTAGAAACCAGGGGGGCTGGTGAGATGGCTCAGCGGGTAAGAGCACCCGACTGCTCTTCCGAAGGTGATAAGTTCAAATCCCAGCATCCACATGGTGGCTCACAACCATCCGATCTGGCGCCCTCTTCTGGAGTGTCTGAAGACAGCTACAGTGTACTTACATATAATAAATAAAATAAATCTTTAAAAAAAAAAAAAAAGATTAGAAACCAGGAGTTCCCAGAGGGCAGCCCTGAATCAGAGCAGAGCTGTGCATCAGAGTGGATGCCTGCAGGTGACCAGGTATGGGGCCCTAGTGTTTGCTCAGAAAGGTGATTCCAGCCAAAATGCATGGTATGGGAGAAGTCTTGGAATCCTGTCTTCCTCTGTGGGATGGGACCATGGACAAGTCTGGGACTTTTTCCTCAAAAGAGCTCTGTTAAATCCTGCCAAAACTCTAGCCTAAGTCCTTAACTGGGGTAGAAAGTAGGGTGAGGTGGATGTGGGTGGCCGTGGCAGGCAGGGAGGGCAGCTGGATGAGGCCTCTGCTCTGGTTAATCAGAACATTCTCCCAGTTAAGTGCAGATTGGCCCAGAAGGACAGGAGGCAGGGAGTGCACCCTGAACTTCGGGGAGACTGTGGATATCTCAGGCTAGGAGAGGATGGTAACTCCAGGCCCCAACCAAAGTCCCCCTCAACTGTGCATTCCTACACATCTGCGTCTGGACTCACAGTGAGCGTAAGGTGCAAGTGGACAGATGGCAGGACCACAGGGAAAAAAAAAACTACTGAGCCTCTGCTAGGGCCAATAAGTCACTGCAGTAGCTTTGGAGACAGTCTCCTGTCTCCATGGTGATCTTGGGAAGCACAGAGTTCATTTGAGCACTTTAAATGTTCCAGACTCTGCCCACAGCATGGAGGATCCAGCCATAGGCAAAGACAGGCATGACTCTTGGCTTCAGCAATCACACCTAAATTCCTGTGCCTTTGGCAGAATCATACCATTGCCATATGCTTCGTCTGTGTCTGTGCAGTGCATAGTCTACTGCCAGTGCTGTCCCCTTTTCTCCAGGCCCTTCAGTCCCTTTCAAACACTAAAGTAGTCCACAAGCCAGTCAGCTTTTTATAACTATAACAATGCCCTTGCCGGGCGTGGTGGCGCACACCTTTGATCCCAGCACTCGGGAGGCAGAGGCAGGCAGATTTCTGAGTTCAAGGCCAGGCTAGTCTACAGAGTGAGTTCCAGGACAGCCAGGGCTATACAGAGAAACCCTGTTTCAAAAAACCAAAAAAACAAAAACAAAAACAAAAAAAACAATGCCCTTGAGATGATTTGCTTATAAAGAGAAATTTTTTATCTCACTTTTGTTTTGTTTTGTTTTGTTTTGTGGAGCTGAAGCAGAAGTTTTTATTTTGTCTCAGTCTTTTTTTGTTTTGTTTTGTTTTGTTTTGTGTTTTTTGTTTTTTCGAGACAGGGTTTCTCTATATAGCCCTGGCTGTCCTGGAACTCACTCTGTAGACCAGGCTGGCCTCGAACTCAGAGATCTGCCTGCCTCTGCCTCCCAAGTGCTGGGATTAAAGGCGTGTGCCACCACGCCCGGTCTTTGTCTCAGTCTTTTTTTGTTTTTTTGAGACAGGGTTTCTCTGTATAGCCCTGGCTGTCCTGGAACTCACTTTGTAGACCAGGCTGGCCTCGAACTCAGAAATTCACCTGCCTCTGCCTCCCGAGTGCTAGGATTAAAGGTGTGTGCCACCATGCCTGGGCACTTTGTCTCAGTCTTAATGGTGCATGTCATGAGGAATGTGTGATGAGCTCACTCACCACATGGCCAGGGAACCAAAAAGTGACAGGGACAGAGTTTCGTAGTGCCCTTCAAAGTCACATCTCTAATGACAAAAAGAGCATCCAGCAGGGTCCAGCTCTTCCCCTGACCCCACCATAATCCAGGGCCTTGCACATCGCAGACACGCAGTGCCATTGAACTGTAGCCTCAGCCTAAGCGCACTCAGCGTGTCTCAACAGTGCCACCGTGCTGCTGAAAAGTCAGGGTCTGAACAGTACAACAGTACTGACACCAAGAACTGAAGCCAGCTGCTACTGGAGCTGGCCAGGGAAAGACCAGGCGCTGTCTGAGGTGCTCTGAGTACAGGCCGGGCTCACTCCTGATCTTGGGCCCCTGGCCTTCTGTGCTGGGGAAGAAATTTCTATACCTAAGTCCATCCTTCCTTTTATCCTTTTCACCAGCCCCAAAGATGCCTTCCGAGCAGTGAAGAAGCGAATTATGGGGAATAAGAATTTCCATGAGGTCATGCTGGCCCTTACGGTGAATATCCTGCTACCTCTCTCATCTGTCCATCTCTCCATGATCTCTTCCATGGCTGGACTGTGGTCTGCTGAAAGCTGCTTCTCCTTAGTTAGGTCCAGCAGGATTCCATCTATGCTTGGGTTTCTCACCTGAAGACTCAGAAGAAAGTGACCATGGGCAAATTGTTGGTGAAGGTGGATGACAAAGCAAGGGAACTAGAAAGGAAATTTCCAGCCTTAACATGGGGAGTAGATACACTGGGGTCACTTTCCTCTAAAACTGCACCCTAAAAAATGAACATAAAACAAATGCCTCTAAGAACAGTGTTGACCTCAGAACTAAGACAGGCCAGCGTGGGCCAAGCATCAGACATCCTGTCTTCAGAACAACCTGGCTGGAAAGTTGGCAGGAGAACACCCTATCCCAGCCTCTACATGGTAGTGCTTAGATCCAGATAGTACTGCTACCCTGCAAAACACAAGCAGCTTCTGCTAGGCCTTGGGAAGAAGAGGTCAGTGCTTGGTCCTTGGATAATGATGTTACCAACCTAAGTTGTATCTGATTCCTCCTGAATCTCTAAGCTTCCATACCAGTGTTTCACAACTTATGGGTCGCAACCCCTTTGGGGGTCAAATGACTCTTTTACCAGGGTCACATATCAGATATCCTGTATATCAGATGTTTACATTAAGATTCATTAAGATAACAGTAGCACAATTAAAGTTATGAAGTAGCAACAAAAATAATTTTATGGTTGAGGGGTCACCACCACATGAGGAGCTATGTCAAAGGGTCAAAGCATTAAGAAGATAGAGAACCACTGCTCTAGACGATGTGAACTAGAAACCAGGGTTAGGTTATAGTGGGCACTGGCCTAGTAGGAAGGGAGTCTTGTCTGTCCTGTCATGTCCCAGTCCCCTAGGAGGCAAGCCTCCAAATCCAGCACTGTTTCCATTCTTATGTCCTAGGGGCTCCCTTCTGGAAGCCTCCTGTCTTCTGCTGGGCTTCCCTTCCCTGATGGGGCATTCTCTTGGGCACCTTGACCTACAGGTCTTGGAAACATGTGTTAAGAACTGTGGGCACCGCTTCCATGTACTGGTGGCCAACCAGGACTTTGTAGAGAATGTGCTGGTGAGGACCATCCTGCCGAAGAACAATCCACCCACCATTGTGCATGACAAGGTGTTGAACCTCATCCAGGTGTGCTCTTTGGCAGGGTAGGGTGTATTGGTGGCCTCAAGGGGTGGGGGAATGCTGGGGCTATTCTTCCACTCTGCTAGTGAGCTGCCTACATGTGCAGCAGGACTTATCACTGTGTGCTGAGCCTGGTACACAGGGTTAGAGGACCAGGCAACAGGAGGAAGAGGAGGGAAGCACTCTGTCTTCTGTCTAGGTGCCAGGGTCGGGCAGGCTCATAGAAAAGAAGGTGAGCAGTGGTTACAGGCAATGTCCCCTTGTCCCCTCTCAGTCCTGGGCTGATGCATTCCGCAGCTCACCTGATTTGACAGGTGTCGTTGCTGTCTACGAGGACCTGCGAAGGAAGGGCCTAGAATTTCCCATGACTGACCTGGACATGCTGTCGCCCATCCACACACCCCAGAGAGTAAGGAGAATTTGGGTGAGATGAGAATTATCCTGAGGGGGCTACATTGCCTTTCTAGGAAGCCTCACTCACCCTGTCTTTTGCCCCTTAGACTGTATTCAACTCAGAGACACCATCCGGACAGAACTCTGTGGGTTCCAACACCAGTCAGCGCAGAGACCTGAGCCAGCATGCCACTCCTCGGCCCACTCCAGCTCTTCTCCCAGGTGATTCACCCATCACGCCGACTCCTGAGCAGGTAAACAGACAAGCCTGTGGCAGAACCAGATTGTCTAGGGAGGTGCCAGAGATGGTCCCTAGCATTGTGGAAACTCCTTTGTCTTCTCAGCAGCCCATAGATGTGTACTGTTCATCCTGTGCTCCAGATAAGGCTCAGACAGGCAAATCCACCAACTCAGAATCACATAGCTCATCAGAATCTGCTGAGATTCAAGTTCCAGTCTCTCTGACTTCAGGAGTGCAGTCCAATACTACTGTCATTTTCCAAAGTCTTCCCCCCCATGGAGCCCTTTGTGGAGCATCATGGAGAGGAAATGGCCAACAGGCAGGTGTTCCCTTCCACTTGGGTCTCTCCACTTTATCTATGTGCTAATAGGCTCACATAGAGCTTCATGTGAATTGAGATTCAAGTTGAAGACAACCTTAAAAGATCTGTATGCTTGCTGGGATTGGTGGCGTGCCTTTAATCCCAGCACTTGGGAGATAGAGGTAAGAGGAGCTGTGTGAGTTCAGAGCCTCTGATCTACATGGAGACTTTCAGGCTAGCTAGGGATGCATAGTGAAACCCTGTCATAGAAAGAAGGTGGGTGAGGGAGAGAGAGAGAGCTGCAGCTTCACAAAGTGAGAAATTGCATTTGTACTCCACTGAGGCCTCCCACAGTTCCTCATGAGGAAGCTTAGAAGCTCAGCATGAGATTCTGGGGAAGTTTCTCTAGCCTGTGGCTAGCTCTAGAGTCTTACCTACTTCAGACCAGGTGGCTGTAATCTAGATTATTGGTCATTTGAGATGTGGTACTGAGCTGGGCTTGAGGCCTTCTCAGACCTTAGACCATCACCAGTGAAGTAGAAAGACTTATCTGGAAGTAAAGATTCACAAACATGATACAAATGAGAGACACTTAATTCCCAAGAATTGTTCCCTGACCACTTGTGTACAGTGCACAGTCTCAGCCCTACAAAGAGAAGCTTCGTGCTATCTTATACTACGTTATAAAACTGTGCACCACCGCAAACATGACGAGAGCAGGCTGGCTCACTGAACATTTAAGCCTACAAAATTGTAAAATTACTCTGAAATCCAAAACAAGTATCTACCTTTTGTTTCTGATTTTAACTAGTTTTTCTAAAGTCTGTATATTAAGACTGATTAGTGCTAGAAGGTTCTTGCTAAGTAAAACTGAGTATTTTTGTTTGATTTCATAGCCTCTTTGGCCTCTTGGGCGTGTTAGGATACAGTGGTGTGGTGATGTAATTCCTAGGCTCCTCTGTGGTTTAGATCCCTTTGGGTTTGGATGGCAAGCTGGTGATGGGCAGCATGTTCACTCACACCAGGAGTTATTAAACAAGCTGTTGTGCCTGGCACTGTGGGGTGTGCTGTTGGTCAGCTTCAGTGGACATGGTGCTTGTCTCTGCGTGCCTGTTTCTTCATCCCTGAGCTCCATAAAGGTGGCAGCCCACCTGTGATGGCACATGTTCAGGAAGTAGGAGCTGCTGTCATAGTCATGAATTCAAATTCTGAAGTTTATTGTCACTCAATCACACAATTTAGAATATACCAGTATTACCCCAAATGTAGTCTCCTAGCCACTAGATTCATGAGCCATCCCATTATAAGAGAATTCTTTAGCCAGGCACATCTGGGGCCGGGGGTGTTGCTTCATCTGCTTCTCAGTGTTCAAAGTGAACACAGTGTTCAAAGTGAACACAATGTTCATAGCATATAAAGTCCCTCAGAGTTCACAAAAGACACTGCACAGTGACCCTCACTCCTCATCTGTTTGAGGATGCTGACCACCATCATTGTTGTGAACCTTGGCTCCCTTCGATCACTGGTACTAGTACTGGGTCTAAGTTTCATGATCACATGGGTATCAGGCCTGGCACTTACTTTTGGATAAACCTGGGCCCTAAAGAATCTAAAGGTAAAGACACAGACAAAACCTACTCTGTCCTCCCAGGCATAAGGGGACTCTGCAACCTGCCTTCCTACTCCTTAGGAGAACTGCCATCCCTAGGGCCTCATTAATTGCCACCTTGGCCCCAAGAGATGCTGGCACTCTTCCAACCACCCCCACTGGCTGTTCCCCTCCGACTGTCACACGGCTTTCAGCTTGCCTCTGTTCCTGGCTCCTGGTTGGGAGATGGCAGCGGTTGGTAGCACCTCTGTGAGGGGCTATGAAATGGGAGGAAGCTTCTGCAGGCTACTGAGTACAGAGTTATCCGCAGGAGGCAGGAGGGAAGCTGTGTGGGCTGGGTAGTGCCTGGGCCACACGACTGGAGGAGGCATGGGCTCGAGGCGCTGACTTTTCTCCCCTTACAATGGTGCATTTCAGATTGGGAAGCTGCGCAGTGAGCTGGAGATGGTGAGTGGAAACGTGCGAGTGATGTCAGAGATGCTGACAGAGCTGGTGCCCACCCGGGTAGAGCCTGCAGACCTGGAGCTACTACAGGTGAGCAGACAGCCTGCCTCCAGGTTCAGCCCCCCACGGAAGTGACCCTGTGTGCAGCCACACCCGCTTCTTCCCTGTCTATATTGCAGTCTTTTGTTTTTGCTGGGAGCTCTGAGGCAATAGAAAACATTACAACCAGGAACCTTGGATTTGCATCAGTCAGGAATTCACATCTTAATTCTTCTGCTTTATGACTTGAACAAAACAACCCCTCGTTTTCTCCATCTACGTGGCTGCTTTGATTCAAGCAGGACATGAGAGTTAAATGAGATAGTACATGTGAAACATCTACTCCTCCACTCAGTACTGGTGAGCACAGACAGCACTGGGAAAAGCCAGAAGGGCTGATTCCCACCCCTCACAGTGTTGGCAGTAGCAAACAGGAGGGAAAAAGCAATGTGGGCTTTGAGAGGAGTGACCATCCATCCAGTCTTGGGGAGCTGAGGCCATTGGGAAATGCTGGATTTTGTTCCTGGGTGTCTTATGATAGTCACCTGATCCTGTCTTCATATGGAGTGGGGCCCAGGACTGAGGAGGGTTTTGGCAGCCTTCCTGTAGGGGACGCTGAGGAAGGCAGTGAGAAAGTCAGGAACTGACAAAGCCAGAGTCTCCAGAATATGTAGAAGGACAGGATGCTCTGTGTGCAGAATGCTCTGTGTGCTGTCTGTATCGCCCTCCCACCAACCTCAGAGAGCAGTTTTGAAGCCAGGTCTTTATGCCCCTGCGACTGCTCAGAAATCCTTATATTTGGGGGTGGGGAATAAAGTAGGAGTGTCTTAGCTGAGTGGACTCTTTGCGTGTGAGAACTAGATGAAGAAAGGAGGTTGACTAAAAGTTGTTATAGTGTTATATGTCCCAAGCCAAGTCCATGCAGATATGAGTAGTCTGGGATACTCAGAAGGCTGGAGCCAGCTGGCAAGGTGACACAGAGTCAGTGCCCACATGATTGAGTACTCTTTGTGTCAAGCTCAATGTAGGTGCTTGATATACATTCATTCATAGCCCTAAACAAAACCATTCTCCAGATCAGGAAACTAAGGCAAAGAGAGGCTGTAACATGCCTATGGTTACTATGGCTGGTAGGTAGCAAATCTAAGATTTGTGACTTGGAGCAATGACTTCAGTCTAGGCTCTTCTTCTGTCCAGAGGGACCCATGAGGAAGCAGATACTAATGTCAGTTATACTTCATCATAGGAGGAAGAGAAGAGGAGGCCAGGGATGTTGAAAGCTGCCCTGAGCAGATGAAGAAACCCCAGGAGGCCTGGGTCGGGTGGGTGTGGAACAAGGTCCATGGGAAGC
Organism: Mus minutoides; assembly: GCA_902729485.2. Lineage (NCBI taxonomy): Eukaryota > Metazoa > Chordata > Mammalia > Rodentia > Muridae > Mus > Mus minutoides. The sequence continues at coordinate 2,309,956 of LR749499.1, read as the reverse complement.
CAGAGCCCAGTGCAGTGCCTCATCTTTGATGCTACAAGAGAAAGTATGCTGGCATATCCATGCCAGGTGCTGGGGAAAAGGTGACCAGTCTTCCTACAGTTGCCTGTAGACCAAAGGAGGTTTATTTTACTTATTTTTTAGTAAATGTCTCATGATGCAGCCAAGTCTGGTCCTGCACATTCTCCATCCCCCTGCCTCAGCCCCTGACTACACAGGTTACAGGTTCATAGCATCACACCCAACCTCTTAATCTTTTTCTTTTTTCCAAAACAAGTTTAACTATGATTAAAACCCAATCAGTAACATAATGCCTAAATACATGTAGGATCTAGAGACAGGAAACAAAAAGATATTAGCAGAAAAAGTAGTTTAGTTGATATCAGTATTGATGCCTTGGTTTTGACAGATGTCAAACTGGGCGAAGGCACATGCAGCTCTTCAATAAATCTGAAAAATTGTTCCAAAATAAGTTTTACTAAAAGAAAAAAGCCAGTCCATGAGAACAGTGAGGCAAAAACTTGTGTGAGGTAACAGAGAAGTTAAACGTGTTCACACCCCACCCCATCCTCAGGTTCGTCATCCTCCTCACCCTCCTATGTTTTCCCCTTAGGTGTGCAACTGTGACTATGGTGTGTGTGAAAGTGAGAGATGTTAATCCTACAGCTTGCATACAGAAGTAAGAGAACAACCTTAGGGAGCCAGCTCTCTACTTCAGCTCTGTGTGAGGCAGTGTCTCTCCTGTTTGTGCTACTTTACCACATGGGCCAGACTAGCTGGTCCAGGAGGCTGAGGTTTTTCTCAGTAAGCAAACAGGGTGGCTAACACTTGACTCTGCAGTCTGCACCCAGCCCTGTTAAGGCAGCACAATCATTCCTGACTCAGCCCAGTACCTTCCATGTCGGGGTGAAGCCTAACACTTCCAGCTACTCCAGAAGCTGGGGGTCACCTGAGGCCAAGCCTGGGCGACAGTGAGAGCCCCTCTCACAATTCAGACTGTAACTGTACTGCAGCACCTGAGCAATGATCTTGAGAACAGACTCTGGAGCCCCAAAAGCTGTTCTGTGGTGCCATGAAGACCCCCTCCTCCAGGAATGACTACTGTTCATCAGGAGCAGCCTTGTCCTGCATGTGGCCTCAGTGTCTCACTCCTCCCTGTAGGAACTCAACCGCACTTGCCGTGCCATGCAGCAGCGGATCCTGGAGCTCATCCCACGCATCTCCAATGAGCAGCTGACGGAGGAACTGCTCATGATCAATGACAACCTCAACAACGTGTTTCTGCGCCATGAACGGTAGTCCTACCACACCTGCACCTGGGCCATGACCTTGGCTGCTCAGTCATTTTCCCTGTGCCTTTTTCAGACATCAGCAAGCTACCAGAGCCTCCAGCTCTCTGCCCATCACTGAGCTGCTTGGGTAGTGGGTAGTCATAAAAGCAGGAAGCAAAGTGCTCTGCTTCTGGAAATGGGTTATTATCTAGCCATCTCCCACGCCTTGTGTCTGTTTTGTGTTCCCCACTTGCTGTGTGGTTTGCAATCAGTTGAGGGGGCAGAGGGCAACAGCTGGCCAGGTTTTCCTGTTCACTAGCCCAAGAAGAGGCAGGTCCTCCTCCTTGCCATCTTGAGGTGTACTGTGTGGTAGTCCCCCAGTACTCTAGCATCAGGCCCCTAATTTACCAGTTTGTTCCAGTGCCAGCCAACTGCTACTCAGTGCCTCAACTCAGGCATCACCTCAGCTAGCAGGCAGGTGCCCAGATATATTAGAACAGAAAATGAATTCAAAAGTGATGTCCTTTATGCCAGGCCAGAACTCCAACAGGCTGGTCACTAAGGTCTTCTCCACCTACCTCCCTAGCCCCTGGCCCCTAAGAGACAAGTGGCCATCTTTGAGAGCCAACCATACATTCTCAAATGTAGAGTAAGTAACTAGACAGTTAACAAAGCAGTGCTCAACTCTGCTTGCTGAGTGTCCCTTTCTTTTGTGTTCCTGTGACCTTGTTCCTTGCTGACCATTGCAAAGTGGTCCTATGAATGATCATATGCCTCCCAGCCCTGTGCAAGCGAAACAGGGGCTCTGCTAGTGATAGCATGGGAACAGCAAGCATGCACTGCATCTATGAGGGTAGACCAGTTATCTCCTCATCCTGGTAATGATCTGGGGTCCCCTGGGAACTGTTTCCATCCCTTCTTTTAACTGGAGTATTTTTTTGTCTTGTAGGTTTGAACGTTTCCGAACAGGCCAGACTGCTAAGGTAAGAGGCAACTCTTCTGGGACTGTGTCATGCTTTATTGATAGAAGTGAGAGGGAAGTTCTCACCCTCTCCCTGATGCCTTCCTTGTACGGGATACTGGTGCTTCTTTTTAGGCTCATAGGGAAGTCTCTGACTTCTTACACCACTATCCCTTTAAGGGAAATAAAGCTCTGTCACCACCAGTTTGTACCTCAGGGCCTTCCCAGCCTCCCAGGGGAATAGCTGAGCTGGAGCCCAGGTGGAGGAGGAGAAACTCCCCAGCTCCCATTCAGACATGTTGGGGCTTGGAGGCAGATCTCTGCATCCTGAAAGGTTCATCCAGGCGTCTCCCCTCACCTCAGGCCTCCAGTGAAGCTGAGCTAGCTACTGACCTGATTGACATGGGTCCTGACCCTGAAGCCACAAGCAACCTCTCATCCCAACTGGCAGGAATGAGTAAGTATGCTGGGGACTCCAGCCAAGGGTATGTTACAATGTGTGGGTAGCTTCAAAGTTCCTGTGCTCGCCAACAGCAGAACATTGGTCCACATATTACTTTGCTGGGATCCCAAGCCAAATCTTGCTACAGGATTCGGCAAAACTAGTGAGAATGCCCTGAGCCCCTTGGATAATATAAATCCCACTGCACTCTGACCATCCCTCTGTCCTGACTCTCCACCCTCTCCATCCACCCCACCTGAACAACCTGGGGACCATTAGACAGTCCACTGCTCATCAGCCTCAGTAATCGGTTCCTACTTGAAGAAGGAAAGAAGGAATGGGCCCCTCTTCAAGGTTAGAAGAATGGAGCAAGAAACTGCCAGAAGGTTAGGCAGCTTCTGTCAGGGCGAGGCCAGAGGCGCTCGTTTTAGTGACACTGCAAGTTAGAACTCAGGATCTTGGCCATGCTAGACAATATTTTTGCCTCTGAGTTAAACTCCAGCTTGGTTTCCTTTGGTGCTTTGTTCTGAAAAAAGCAGATAATTTCGGTTTTATTTGATTTTGCTGCCTTTTGATCCAGATTCTTACTAAGTGCTTAGTAGCCTCAAACTCTCCATCCTCCTGCCTCAGGCTCCAAAACCTGACATTACAGGAGGGTGTACCTGGCTGTACTCTTGATAAATATTAGCAGTCATTATCTTTTTTGTTGTTCCTGGGCTGCTCCCGCTGCTGCTGCTGCTGCTATTGTTTATTTTTCGTGTTTTGTTTTGTGCTGGGGATTAAGCCTCAAGCATGCTAACGAAGCAAGTGCTTACCACTGAACTATATTCCAACCCTTTAATTCTGAGATCGGGCCCCACGAATTTCCCCAAACTGTCCTTGAATGTGCTTAGTAACCTAGGCTATCCTCAGTCTCCCCTGGAGCTGGGATTACAGGCTGGCACCACAAGGCCTGCTTACGATTGGGTTTAATATTCTTGACTGCCTGCTCCATGCCAAACCCCAGAAATGCATTCTGCTTCCACATTTGTGAGCAGTCAGATCTGACCACTGTTCTGCTGCTCAGCCTCTTCCATTAGCTCAGTGGTTCTCAACCTTCCTAATGCTTTAATATAGTTCCTCAGGCTGTGGTGACCCCCAACCATAAAATTATTTTCATTGATAATTCATAACTGTAATTATTCTACTGTTATGAATTGTAATGGAAATGTCTGATATGAAACCCTGTGAAAGGGTCATTTGACCCACAGGTTGAGAACCACTGATCTAGCAGGTGTTACAGGCAGTGATTTCCTGTTTTCTAATCCTCACCACAGCGGGAGGAGGCGGTTGTGGTACCACCTTAGAAGTGCGCACACTCAGCAGAAATGAAGTGCTTCCTACTGCTCTCAGGCAGTAGTGAGCTTCCCATCCAAATCCCACCACCTAACCCCTAGTGCTCTTCAAGCAAGCAGCCCTAGTCTCAGATGGGACATGGGAACATCAAGTGGAGCAGCAGGCCTCTTGCCTGGCCTTTCTGTCTCTGCAGACCTTGGCTCCAAAAGTGTGAGAGCTGGCCTGCAGTCTCTGGAGACCTCAGGACACCTGGAAGATGACTTTGACATGTTTGCTCTGACTCGGGGCAGCTCACTGGCTGACCAACGGAAAGGGTGAGTTACCTGTTCCATCTCGCTCTCCTGCAGGGGAGGGCTCTCTGTTGGTAAGAGCATCTCTTGAGATCCCTGAATCTGGAATGGAAATGGGCAAGACAGGAGAAAAGACATACAGTCCCTAAGTTCAGTCCAGCATGGCCTGGATAACACTGTGGTTCAGGGACAGGAAGGGATACCAACATCTGACCAGAATCAGAAGCAAACCTCTGAGGGGCTGGAAGGGTGGTAACCTCTGACCACTTGTGTATAACATTTTGTCTGGCTGGCCCACCATCTTACATAATGTGCAGCCAGTACCAAGCCCCCAGGGGCAAGGCAGACTCCTAAGGAAGCCTTAGTGACTTCTAGGTTTTGACTGTTGTCTCATAGCCATCCTTCATCCCTAGAGGACTCTGGCTGCACTGGGGTATGCCCTGCCCTGTGAGCTGTTCTTTTTCAGGGAGATGTTGTCATCACTCAGACCCTGTAATGGAGCAGGTCTCCAAAGGCACTCCCTGCTCTGGCAGACCTTATACTAGCTCCACATGTGCTCCTCAAGGAAATAGCTTAGCTAATATTTTTCATCCCTTTGGAACCCTGTTGGCTCAGCTATGGGAAGCTATGGTTCTTACAGCCAAGGAAAGTTCTAGATTCAAAAAGCCTCCTAGCTGTTCCCACTTATGTCTTAGTGCCTATTCTTTCTTTGACAACTTGGTTATTGGACAGTAGAAACTGGCCAGAGAGGATTTAGGCCAGACTGGGGTTTGGGAAGCATTTCAGGTTCTAGGAACAGTAAATGTAAAGGCTTGGAGGCAAGGCAGATGAGCTGAGCTCTAGTCCTTCACAGGGCACATGTCTGTGAAAGGGAGCAGATGCTGAGATCACACAACAGTTCTTCCCTTTGGCTGGGTAGCTTCCCTGCGCCCCCTTAGGCCTTTGGTTTTCCTCCAGGTTTGTCTTTTTCCTCAGCAGTCTATACTCCCCAGCCCAGAGGACTCCGGCCTAGCAGCTTACAATAGCCACAGTGTTAAGGATGCTGCTGAGGCTGCTGTGCAGATGAAAGCTAATGAGTCTAGTGGGACCCACACTCAGGAGGGTGGCGTGTCCACATAGGCACCAGTGTACAAAACAACTGGGCACACTGGAGTAGGTCCCGAGTGTTTAACAGGTCTGATAGCATGGCTGGGGTGCACTGCTTCACCAACATACCTCCACAGGGAAAGCACACATGCAGCCTCCCCTTCAGGCACACACATGTAGTGGTTCCTTTTGTTTGGTTTTGGTTTGGTTTTGGTTTGGTTTTTGGTTTTGTTTTTTGAGACAGGGTTTCTCTGTGTAGCCCTGACTATCTTGGAACTCACTCTGTAGACCATGCTGGCCTTGAACTCAGAAATTCACCTGCCTCTGCCTCCCAAGTGCTGGGATTAAAGGCATGCACCACCACTGCCCAGCACATGTAGTGGTTCTTGTGTGGAGGAGCAGGTAGCTCTTCAGAAGGCTCAAGGCCAGACTGGGGTTTAGGAAGCATTTCCGGTTCTAGGAACAGGAAATTCGAAGGCTTGGAGACAAGGCAGATGAGCTAAGCTCTAGCCCTTCACAGGGCACATGTCTGTGAAAGGGAGCAGATGCTGAGATCACACAACAGTTCTTCCCTTTGGCTGGGTAGCTTCCCTCAGCCCCCTTAGGCCTTTGGTCTTCCTGTACCATTCACTGTGCATTGGTCCCCACCCTACAGAACGCACCCACAGAGATCCCACTCCTGTGGGCCCTAGCTCTGAGGTCCTTGTTCCTTTGTTTCTGTGCCTGCCTAACCCACCTTCATGCTGTAATAGACCCTCTCATTCTGGTCACTTTTTTGGCCCAGATAGTTTCCTTGCCCTCCCAACCTCCCCATTCCATGCCAACCTGCAGCTGGCTCTGCCAGGCCTCACAAGAAAGCCAATTTCTTGTCAACACCCCTGTTTTCATTTCAGCTGCTACCAAATCCAGTACCACAGCCTCTCCAACCAGGCCTTTGTACTTGGAGTACAAAGGATGACAGTAGAGGCCTGGGCATCCTGGTTAGGATGATCATCCCGTCCATTCTCTCTACTATCCTTAGCCAGTTATCCTTCCTCAATGATGTCTACAGAGCAGCCTCTTCAGAAGCACTCAGACAAGTACTGTCCCAAGTGCCCTGAGACTCAGCCCTAATCAGCAACCAATAGGGACAACCTGGGTAAAGACTCCCTTCTTCCTGCCCAGTCATGGGATGGCCAACCCCTAGCCCAGGGTCTGTAGCCCATAAAGGTCAAGTTAGGCTTTCCATGGGAACATACTGGGCCTTTCAAATAGCTAAGTTTCTACTGTAAGATTGAGGGACGGGCATGTGGTGGTCAGGAGTAATTAGGAAAATGGACACAGTCTCTGGCCTGGGTGCCTTCTTGCTGGTTGTCCTGGCTCAGACTTAGTTAGAGATGCTGAGCCCCATAGTGCTGATATCAACAGTCTGCTCTTCATGCGATCAGGAGCTGTGTGGCCAGGAGAAACCAGCCAGTCCTGTTTGTGACAGCTGGGCCTCCCAGGAAGGGAGTGACAGCATCATCCCTGGAATGGCTGCCTGGGAGTTGGGGCTTTTATTCAAAGAGCCTCCTACCCACAGCCTACATAGCCCCCAGAAAAAGGACATCAGCACTGCACAAGCTCACTGTGATACAGCCTCTATTCCTGAAGTCTTTGGCCATAGCAGAGTAACGGGGACCCAGGAAAGGAACTCCTCTCCATCCTGGAAGTGCCTGTTTTCCCCTTGGGATAGAAACCGGGTGGCTGCCTTCATCACCTCCAGGCTCAGCTGACCAGGACAGATGAGGGCCAACCTCCCTCCCACTTCAGGATGACCTCTCTCTCCCCTGAGGCTATTCTCAGTCATACCACATCCTCCTTCCCTCTCCTCATCTGCCAACAGCCAGCAGCCTTTCTAGCCCTGGCCTTCAGTTGCCTGGCTGGCTGGCCCCCCTTTAGGCTATTTAAAAGAGCTGTGACCAGTCCATCAAAGAGCCTGGGAGTGTCTTCCAATAGCAAGCCAAGGTCAGATTGGCCCTCAGCAACTTGCACACTCATTTTGGCAGTAGAAGAAACTCCCCTATTCAAATACATACTTAAACAGAACCACAGTTGATGAAATTCAGATGGGAATTGCTCAAAATGGAACCTATAAAAACTATCCATGAACTGAACACGAGAGTCACAATCTATCTCCTAGTCCTTCAACTTGGTACGTGACCATGCTGGCCTCGAACTCAGAAATCTGCCTCTCTCTGCCTCCCAAGTGCTGGGATTAAAGGCATGTACCACCACTGCCCAGTGTCTCTAGATTCTCATGCTCCGTTGATGTATGTCATTATGGTTCACATATCTGAACATAATCTTTAATAGCAAAAAATGGAGCCTCCTCTTCCTATCCCACTCTTGGAGAGGAGAAGCCTCAGACCAGGACATTCTGTGACCTGATCCATTCCTGCCCAGGCCAACCCAAGTCAGGGTCACCTGATACCCTCAGTCCTTATGCTGCCTGTCAGGCCTGGTGTGGTCAAGCAGCGTCTAATGCCATACTGCTCTGTATTTCAGGGTCAAATATGAAGCTCCCCAAACCACAGATGGCCTGGCTGGGGCCCTAGATGCCCGGCAGCAGAGCACTGGAGCGGTAAGCAAAGAGGATCTGTTCTACCCAGAGCCTTCCAAATAGGAGGGACTTACAGCACTGGCTTGGTACAGCTCTTTTCCATTTGGCTCTCAGTTGGCTCTTTGTGCCTAGTGTGATTATTCCCAGTCGAGAGCCAAGGAGGCACTCACCCAACAAGTGACCCAATCCTGCTTCGGGGACTGGTGTCCAGTGTGGTCCTGGGTTCACATTCCACTTCATTACCTGCCAGCTATGGCAGTTTTATCATCTTTACCTGGAACTCCTAACAGCAGTGGACGTGCACAGCAGCCTGGGAGAGGGCAGCACTCTGTCACTGTTCCCTGTCACTCCTTCCACTCACAGGAGCATGAGCAGAGGGGAGCAAAACAACAGTCAGAATTCCTACACACACTCTTTTAAGTCCAGTTAATTCCTTGACTGTGTGTTAAGTGGCAGCCATATGCCCAGAACTGAGCCCTCTGTGGCTGTCCTCCATGGTGGCATGATTCCAAGCAGAATCCATAGTGAGCCAAGCCACTGTGAGTGAGACATCTAGAAACAGCATACTCCTCCCAGAAGCTAGAGGAGGGCAAAGAGTGCACAGAGGAGGAGGAGTGTAGTAGTCTGAGGCTACATGGTAAGAGGGGTGCCTGAGAGGTGGGAAGAGGTCTACGAGGTGGCTAGGACCATGGACACTGTCCTAGCTAAGGTAGAAGCCATTTGAAAACTTTGAGCACAGACGTCCTACTCGCACAGGGCAGGATCTGATGACTCCCAGGAACTCTCCATGTGTGCTCCTGTACCTCCTAGCTCTTTGCTTGGAGTCCCTTTCAGAGCAGAACAGGCACAGAACACTTTTGGGCAGGCGGGATTCATAGAGTCCAAGGGCCTCTATTGAGTGCTTCGGAGCACACCTGCTCTGGGCCTCTCTTCTTCTGCATGCTTTTTGAGCCATCACTTCTTGAGCCTATTCTCTGTGTTTGGCTCTGTACTAAGCCCTCATGTTCCTCTTGTGGGAATCACGCAGAGATCGAGGTACCTTCCCAGGACTAACAGCAATGGAGAGGATGAGCAGTGCTGAGTTTCCAGGTTCCCAGAGCACCATCAGTAGCCCACAGTGGACAACACATGCACAGTTGCCTTTGCTGACAAGCATGACTGTGTAATTACTCCCCCTACCCTTTATTTGGGCAGCCACCTATTGGATATGATTTCTGAAGACCAAGCCAGCACCCACTCCCAAAGGCTTGAGTCTGTCTAGAGGCAAAGGCACATAACCCACTGACGTGGGGATAGTATTGCAAAATCAAAATCCAGACTGGAGCTGGTGGGCTGTGCCTTGTCCAAGGCTGAGCAGGACTCCCAGCCTGTGTGACGGACGGACATCATTGCACAAGGTTCTTCTCCTTCACTTCTTGCTGCTGCGGGAGGCTAAGCCTAGACATTAACCTCAGGGGACTCCCGACATCTTACATAATGCTCTTGTAGTTTTCTTCCTCACCTGGCAACATGACTGTCATCCAGAGTAGGCAGAGGGGTCAGTGCATAATGGGTAGGAGCCTCACCACCACCCTCCTGTGCTGGGACCTAGAAAGCTTCCTCTTTGCTGTTGTTAACTCTAAAACCGGTGGACAAAGCAGCCTTTCTAAAACCTGAGTGCCCCTTAGAAGCCCTCAGTAGTCGCCAGGCTGGCTGACAGCTGCTGCTCTTCAGCTTAGAGTGTGTGGGCTACCCTTTGGGGTCCTGGGAGTGTGGAGGAGTGTCTTGTCTTGTTTACTCTGCTCTCCACATTGCCCCAACCTGGCAGCTTCTGGGTATACTCCTCAGCCACACCACATACTCCATCCCTGTCCATATCTTCCAGCAGCCAGGTGCCAACCACACACCTCCAGCCCTGGCCTTCCACCTGCCTAGCTGGCTGACCTCCCTTTGCAGACATTTAAAAGAGCTGTGACCAGTCAGTCAGAAAGGTAGGGAGTGTCATCATGATTCTCTCATAGTGAGGCACCCTAGGTAGCTTAGGTGATAAGCTTGGGCACTAAACTGGTTTGCTCAGAGACTCTAGCTCTCCCTCTATTCGAAAGCTGTCAAACAGAAACTTAAGTTCCCAGCCTTCCTCTATGCAGGCTCTCTGCTGGCCTTACCGACTCCTGACAGCACTATGGATGATAGCCATGTTGCCAGGTGAGGAAGACAAGTACAAGAACATTATGTAAGATGCCAGGAGTTCCCTGAGCTTCATAGCAGACCACATCTATGCACATGCCAGATTGACACTGTTGAAACTATTACAAAGGAAACCAACTCCTGCTCCTTTTAGAAACCACCATGTGAGAGCCCATGTGTTTGAGCTCAGAGTTAAATACTCCCATCTAGAAAGCTGCCCCTGTGACCACCAGCCTGGACTCTCTGGAACACTTGGAGCCTCCCTCCTCTTAAATTCCTATTTCTGCCATTAACTGAGTCTCCCTGTTTGCTCTGAGCACCTGTGACCAGGCTTATCCTTGTCCTGGACCATGGCTTAAAACCCTTCTCCAGTTGGAGCACCTCCCCACAGTTCCCATTGTTGGGGCCAGACTTACATTTTCTCCATGCGGGGAATAATCCTATTTACCCCTTGCGCTGCTTGAGCTGCTAGGCAGAATGGTCCCAGGCAGCTGGAAGAGGTAACCCCAGGATCTGCACCCCAGTAGGACACAGAAGAAACTCAGATCAGGGTGGATGAGGGACTGAGGAAGTGCTCAGCTTCCTTCCTGTGACTCACCCACTGCCTCCCTGCCGCCTTCCTTCCAGATCCCGGCCACTCAGGCCCGCATCATGGAGGACATTGAGCAGTGGCTGTCCACCGATGTGGTAAGTTGTGGGTTAACGCCTCTCCTGCCAAGCAGGGATCCATTTGTCTTATAGAAGGGCCTTGTAAGTGACTGGAGGGGAGGCAAGTATCTTCATCTCGTCCCCACCGTCCTCTCGTCCTCTCCCACGCAACAGCCTTCCTGTTCCAGGTCACACTCTCAGCATAACTTCCCTGTGCTTATCAGTCAGCACTTGGGAGGTGGCATTGGTTATGGACGGGGGCGGGGGTTACTAAACTTCCCACAGTAGACCCTCAGAGGGAGGTATCATCATTGTCCCATTCCCATCAAAAAGACTGGTAACTGCAAGGGGCCCAGCTCACAGCTACCACTTTGAAAAGGGGCATTACCAGAAGACAGAAATCCTGAACTGGACCTCCAGCCCCAAACCCTGCTTCTTCCAAAGAACAGAAGTAGTAGCAGTCAGAATCAGTTCTGATATCAGGGCCTCTCCCCTAGCTTCTGCCACCACTTCTGTGGACACTAAAGACCCAGGAGATCTTGGGCACTTAATTTTCAGAGGCCCTTCTGAGGCAGATGTCTCATTCCACCCCCATGCCACACACATCCAGGTGGGTAGTGGGCCATAACTTTACCTCCAGCCAGACTTGAGCACAGCTGTAACCCAAGCAGCCCCTGCATGGGGGTGTCAGCCTTCCTGCCTTCCGTCTGAACCCTGGAGGGAGGAATTGCTGCTGGGCATCATTCCTGGCTTGGCATGTGTTCTGTGCTTCGAGTCCCACATCCATGAGCTCAGCCTTGGCTGCACTGTTTCTCCTCTTTTCCTTCCTTCCTTCCTTCCTTCCTTCCTTCCTTCCTTCCTTCCTTCCTTCCTTCCTCCCTTCCTCCCTTCTTTTCTTTGCCTTTTTGAGACAGGGTCTCTCTATCTAGTACTTGCTGTCTAACTTGCTTTGTAGACCCAGCTGGCCTTGAACTCACAGAGATCCTCCTGCCTCTGCCTCACAAGTGCTAGGATTAAAGATATGTACCACCCTCCGATGCTTCAGGTTCCAGGTGTTCCAATTTCTCATCCATGCCTAGCCATCCTCACTGTTTCTTGACATTTAACTTTTTTAAAAAGATTTAACTTTTTACAAAATAAAAGACATCCGCTTCCTTGGAACTTGAGTTACAATTCATTATGAACTGCCATATGGGAACAGAACCCAGGTCCTCTGCAACAGCAAACTGAGCCCTTAACCACTGAGCAAAATCGCCAGTCCTAATTTTATGTTTTGTGTCTATGAGTAAGCATGCGCCTGTATAGGCTCGAGAGCCGTACCCACAGAAGCCAACAGAGGGCATTGGGTCCCCTGCTCCTGGTATATACACTGTTAGGAGCTGCCTGACATGTGTGCTAGAAACTGAACTTGAGTTCTCTGTGAGAATTAGTATGAGCTCTTAACTGCTAAGCTATTTCTTCAGGGCCAGTCTCCCTGTTTCAAAGGAAAAAAAAAAAATCATGACTGAGAAATTGGAACACCTGGATCCTGAAGCATAGGAGGGTGTGACCCAAGACCTCGGTCCTGACACCATGGTCAGCTTAAGCCCAACAGCAACACTGGTCCTGATCCCAAGGCTGACCCACTGGGTGTCCACTTCTGCATGCTCCTGGCAGTAATAACCTCTGTTTCCTTCCCTCTGCATTCTCAGGGGAGCAGTGCTGAGGAGCCCTCTGGTGTCACCAGTGAAGGTAACCGTCCACCCCATCTGCCTGCCCCTCTCCCTCCCCCTCCCCAAGCACTAGCCTATAAGCCTACTCTTTCCCTCTAGAATTTGACAAATTCCTGGAAGAACGAGCCAAAGCTGCCGATCGACTTCCCAACCTGGCCAGCCCTTCAGCCGAGGGACCCCCCAGACCATCTCCTGGAACAGCCCCTCGGAGGAAGACCCAGGAGAAGGACGATGACATGCTGTTTGCCTTATGAATGCAGGGTCTGGCATCCTGCAGCCCAGAGCCTGACACTCTCAGACCCACTGGGACCCCTCCCTCCCTTGGTATTAAGGCTGCTTGGGGGTGTTTTGTTACCCCGCTTCTCTTCTCCCAGAGCCTGGGCAGCAAGGGGGTGAACTGAAGGAATAAGTCAGCCCTCCACTGGAATCCTGACTGGTCCTGCCTTCTTCCCATCCTGCTAACGACTATGATTTTATTGAGACCTGGGGCCCCAGACAAGCTGACCTGATAGGACCTAATTGACCTGGTGTAAGGCTGCTTCCGTGAAATTCCCCTGGTCCCTTCCCCAGAGAATCCCACGGAAGCCCTCCAGAATCTACACTACCAGTCTAGGCAATAGAGGAGACATCACCACAGCCTTGCCTATCCCATCCCCCTGCAGAGTGGGGCCTGAAAAGAGCTTCAGTGGCTTTTGGGATGGGCTATGGTGGCCCTGCTGAGCTGCCCACTGTCCTGGTACGAAGCTGCACCCATCGAGGAAAGACCTCACTGCCCAGGTGTCAAGATGAGACCTCGAGGATTCTGGGTACCCAGAGCCCCCCAGTTCCTCCACTGCCTTTCCTCTATCCTTGCTCTGTACCTCCACCTGGGGCTCACCTGTTGATTGGTCCTCAGGTACAGGGAGAGGTGCCTTTTGTATCCCCAAAATAAAAGTAGAAAACCACTTGCCAGCATGATCTGCTCTGGCAGAAGCAATTGAGCTCACTGGGGGGCAGGGCATCTGCTTTGAGCTAAAGGCCATCTGAGTGGTGAGCATCTCCAGCCCACAGCAGGGCAGAGCACACAGCCATACTCAGATACAGTCCCTGCTTCACCCCACAGATCCAGCCTCCCTCTGCTTTGCACAAGACAGCCATCTACCTGTTTGGGTCCCTTCATATACCACTACCCCTAGCAGCTGGCTTTTGCCCATCCAGTAGTAGCATGTTGGTCAAGAGAGGGAGCCTAGTATTGGTAGACAGTGTTGGCATATTGGGACAGCCATGGCCTAGGTAACTGCACTGTCAGCACTGCATGCTGGTGACTGGAACTCATGGCTGCCTCAGCACACAGCCCTGGGCACTGGGCCATGCAAATCACATGTGGGCACCAAGACCTTCCCTGGTTCTATACAGACATCAAGAGGCCTTGTTTATAGCTGAAGGTACCTGCTGACTCAGCCCTTAGCAGCAAGTGTGCAGAATGCTAGAGACACTGTCTTCTCCAAAGCAGTGGTCAACACACAGGATCCAGTACCTGTACTCTGAGACCTGGCCCAGCTCTCTAGGGACACTTGGATAAAGGAAGCAGATTAAGGACAGCCTGCATAGACCTGGGATATTCTATCTAATGCAGGAGAAGGGCTGAGAGTCCATGTCCAAGCCAGGCCTGTCCACCCCTGGCCTGATCCCATAGCATCCATGGTGTGGTTCTCCTTTACATGTGAATAAGCAGGGCCTTACCTGATTAACAAGTCATGGAGAAGAGGGGACCCCACCCTCCCACCCACTCTCCTACCTACCTGCTTCCTTTATTTTTTCCATATCTAAAGCCCACTAGGGAAATTGACTTTGTAAATGTTCAAAGGCAAGGCTACTACTTTCCTGGGTATGCTAGAAAGTTTAGGGAAGTTTCCATGACCACTCCAGAAGCCTAGGGCCCTACCAATAGCTACACTACCAGATTGTGTGTTCCCAGAGGTTGTTATTGTGACTAATTGTACGGCAGACATAGTGCACAACACAGTGCAGGTGATATGAACAGGGATGTGACAGATGTGCCTGCATGAGGACTTGTAGGAGGGAAGGGGCAATAAAGACTAGGTCTGAGATAAAGGGGCCACTGGGCTAACCTTGAAGCTGGGATTAAGTGAGCAGTTCCCCAGACTTCCACCAAGACAGGGCAGCGCTACCAGGGCTCTCCCTCTGGAGACCAGTTAGGCAGCAGAAGGGAGAGAAGGCTGGTAGGAAGCTAGGCACTGGCTGTAGACCCCAGTGGTAAGCTTACAACGCTGCTGCTCAGGTTCCTCAGCTCAGCCTAGGCTGTTGCTTCCCAGCTCCCAGTGTGGCCACTGAGGACGACTGCTAGAGACCTAGAAGGCAGTCCCAGTCTCCTCCCTGCCTTGGATGCCTATGCAAAGATGCCCACTATTGATTGCATACAGCAATGAGAGTGAAGCAGGGACTGGCCGTGGGTCTTGGTTCTAGGTCTGCCCGGGTCAGCACTTCATGAAGTCTTCCAAGATAGCTGAAAGGCTCTCCTGCCCGGTGGACCTGGCTTCAGAACCAGTGTCCAACTGTGACCACAAGATGGCAATAGTGCTGCATTCAAGGAAGCTCTCTTTCCACCTTTTCCTTCAAGCATGTGTCACAGGCACACACACACACACACACACACACACACACACACACACACACACCCTATACCTACCCTCACTTCGGCTCTGACTCTACCTGACTCTTGGACTGTATAGAAAAGACACACCAGGGCTAGCAACAGGCTATGAAACTTCAGATAGGTAGCACCCATCTCCTGGTGCTCCTGACAGAAGCTGGTTAGTGTGCATCCTGGCAGACTCCTCTGCCACGTGCCCAGCTGAGCGGTTGCTATGTGCGGGAAGTACGGCCCAGCACAGTTCTCAGAGCCCAGCTTCTTGTGCTGTTCACTTCTCCAGTAATGAAACACAGCCCAATGTACTACTGTTTTTTGATTGGTTGTGGGTTTTTAGTTGGTTTGGTGTGTGTTTCTTTTTGAGGTAGAGTTTCGCTGTGTAGCCCTGGCTGTTGTGAAACTTTTCTGTAAACCAGGCTGGCCTCAAGCTCAGAGATCCACCTGGCCCCGCATCCCAAGTGCTGAGATTAAAAACATGCCACCACTGCCTAGCTTATTTTTTGTTTTTTGTTTTTGTTTGTTTTTGAGCAAGCAAACTTCCTAACCTCCCTCCTCAAACCTTGAGTGCTGCAGTCTCAGACACCATCTGTACACCTAGCTTGGTCCACTCTTACTGCTTCTTGCTCCATCCCATTACCACTAGTCTTGCTGTCCCTATCTGAAGTTTTCCAGGCCATCCTCTGCTGGACCCCATGACCCTGTCCAAACACAAGTCTTCCCTCAACTCAAGCTCCTGAACCCTTCCAACCTGCTGCAGTCCCCTCACTGACAGTGGCCATTCTGCCACTCACCTTAGAGCTTTGGGACAGGAAGAGAAGGGGAGAAGCAGGCTTCACTGTAGGTAGATAGAGTGACTAACACATCCTACTGTCTGGGGGTTCTGGGATTTGTCCCTGGAGGAAGCCTGTCCACCTCCAACATCAGAAAGCTCCACAGAAGTCCTTGGTCCATGCCGTTCCTCTGCACAGTTCCCCAGCAAAGGGCCATAGCTGGCCGAACAACACACATTTGTTCACACCATAAACTGGAAGTCTAAGACCTGGGTGTGGCAGGAACGTTCTTGGTTTGCAGATGGCCATCTTCCCCCTGTGCTGTCACTGGCCTACGTATCTTCACCCTGACTTCCTCTCAGAAAGACAACAGTTATACTGGATTAGCCCTTCGTCCAATGACCATGCTGCACCTTCGTTAAATCTTTAGAGTTGCTCTCTCCAAAAACAGTCACACTGTGAGCTCCTAAGGATCAACATGTGCATTTGGAAAGACATATCCTCCCCATGGCCACCACACACAGGTTCCTTCAACTGTACAGAGCAGTGGCATGTAGGACCTGCCTCCACCAGTCCTCATGGAGATTGGCAATGACTGACAGATCATACTTACCCCATCTCCAGAGACATGGGAACCTACCAAGAACCAGCCATGAGGTCAGAGCAGAGCAGGAGAGAGAAAGGACTCAGATCCAAGGAGTCTGTGGCATCTACCTGCTCCCTAGGACTCCCTACCCATTTAAAAGCTGCACCTAGGGGGCTGGAGAGATGGCTCAGTGGTTAAGAGCACTGATGCTCTTCTGAATATCCTGAGTTCAAGTCCCAGTAACCACATGGTGGCTTACAACCATCCGTAGTGAGATCTGGTGCCCTCTTCTGGGGTGTCTGAAGACAGCTACAGTGTACTTACATATAATTAATAAATCAATCTTTAAAAAATTAAAAAAAAAAAAAGCTGCACCCAACAGTGAGCAAACAGACTTCACTGCCATCCAGCTGGAGCCCTATCCTCCCCTTCCTGGCTTAGCCTATCTGTACTCTGCCCCTGCCAGAAGCCACCCTGCATCTCAATCCCCACAGTTACATGTGACAAAGGACGAAGGTTCAATTCCCAGCATCCACATGGCAGCTTATAACTGTCTCTAGCTCCAGTTCCAGGAAATTTGGAGCTTTCTTTGGGTCTCTGTGAGTACATGGTACCCAGACATAATATAAACAAAACACATACATTTAAATTTTGTTTGTTTGTTTGTTTGTTTGTTTGTTTGAGACAGGGTTTCTCTGTGTAGCCCTGGCTGTCCTGGAACTCACTCTGTAGACCAGGCTGGCCTCAAACTCAGAAATCCACCTGTCTCTGCTTCCTGAGTTCTGGAATTAAAGGTGTGTACTACGTGCCTGGCTGTTTTGTCTTTTTAAAATAAATGCTCTCTATTTTTATTTCTAACTGTGTGTCTCTGGTGCAGCCTTTGTGTGTGGGTGGGGGGGTGTACACAAAAATCAGGAGTCGGACAACCTCTGACCTCAGATTTCTACCTAAACCACTATCTCAGCCTGGCTTTGGGAAGAGGCAGCTCCCACCCAGACTGAGCACCAAGGCTGCATGGAGGCTGGGACCACCACTTTGTGAATGCATTGATATTCATATGTGTGTATAGATATTCACTTCTGTGCTTGTGTCTACATGATACTTTGCAATATGTTGAGCAGTTCCTATTTCTCCCTTTTTGCACACCAGTAGTCAGACTAGGTCCAGTATTACCTACCCATCGAAGACGCTCTAGCTGGCCAGCTTCCATCTCTGCAACCCTGCTGGTTGAGGCAGACCCCCTGACCCAAAAGGGCAGAAGTCACGGATAACCAGACTCACTCACTGGGCCACAGGCTCTGAAACACTCGTGCCAAACTTGGCCTAAGCCTCATGGGCGTGTTTATTCATGAAACTCTAGTCCTGCTCTGTCCTTGAAGGCTTTGCTCCTGGCTTTGCAAAGTGCTGAGCTGGTACCTTTCACTCCTGACTTTACTGCCACTGTCCCTGCTATCCCCTCCTAGCACCCATACCTTGACCCCCTCTCAGTCACTACTGTGCAGGAGCCTGACCTCTAGGTCCAGCTAGCAAGAGCAAGCACCTGCACTTTGTCAAAGAGCAAAGACCTGGAGGAGACAGAACGTAGCTGAGGATCGGATGCATCCCAGCCCTCCTCTTCTATCAGGCTCCTCCTTACTCAGCCTTGGTCCATGTGGCATACTGCCATCATACCTACAGTGCACAGGCACACCGGCCTACGCATGCTCCAGCCAGCAGGAGTCCTCTTGGCATAGCCTACAGTGCTACATGAGCACAAGAAGAGGGTGTTCATGAGATCTGAGATTAAACTTTCAAGGTGTGAAAAGCCGGGTGTGATGACGCACGCCTTTAATCCCAGCACTCAGGAGGCAGAGGCAGGCTGATTTCTGAGTTCGAGGCCAGCCTGGTCTACAGAGTGAGTTCCAGGACAGCCAGGGCTACACAGAGAAACCCTGTCTAGAAAAACACACACACACACACACACACACACACACACACACAAACACAAAACTTTCAAGGTGTGCCTTTTTAAAGATTATATTGGGCCAGGCATGGTGTTGCACACCTTCAATCCCAGCACTAGGGAGGCAGAGGCAGGTGGATTTCTGTGAATTGATACCAGCCTTGTCTACAAAGCAAGTCCAGTACAGCCAAAGATACACAGAGAAACTGTCTTGAAAAACAAAAAGCAAATAACACAAAAAAAGATTTATTATTTCTATTTATGTGTATGCATGTGTGTCTTTGTGAGTTCATGTGTATCACATGTGTACATTGAAACTCCTGGAACTGGCTTTGCAGGTGTTGGTGAGCCACTGGTGTGGGTGCTGGCAGCTGAACCTGGGTCTTCTGTAAGAGCAAAAGATACTTTTAAGTCATCTCTCCACCCTAGAAGCTGAATTTTTAAAAAATCTTTTTACATGTACGGGTGGCTTTGCCTGATGAACATCTGTGCACTACTTATATACAGTGCCCGTGGAGGCCAGAAGTGAGCATGTGTGCTTCTGGGACAAGGTTACACATGGTTGTGAGCTGCCTGCCAGGTGGATGCCTAGAATTCAGCCCTGGTCCTCTTGATGAGCATCCAGTGCTCTTAACAGTTGAGCTATAGCTCCTGCCCCAGTATTTTTTAAACAGTGTTGTTGTTGCTGTTGTTTTACATTAAATGCTTGCAAACACACACACACAATCTGAGAGTGTGAACATATGCCACAAATGAGCATGTGAGGTCAAAAAAGAACTTAGAGGAGTTGGTTCTCTCTGTCTATCATGTGAGTTCAGAGACATGATTTCGTGTAGCAAAAGCTAACCTCAAATGATTGTGTAGCTGACTCTGGTCTAAACTCTTGATCCTTTCTCCTCTAACTCCTAAGCTGGTTCACAGACATGTACTACCCTGTTAGGCCGAAGCTAGACCCTTTCCTGCATAAGGGACAAGAAAGTGAGTGGCATTGTCTGAGTTGTACCAAAGCATGTGAAAGGCTAGGGAATGGCTGGTCCAGGAAATGACGAGAAAACATGGAACCAAGTTGTCAGCTCAAGTTGTGAATCATGCTGTAGGATCTTTAAGCTCAAAGAGAGAAGAGCTGAAGCTCTTGCTGGGAAAGAAAGGGGCACTGTCCACACTATCCCAGAGCTGAAGCTCTTGCTGGGAAAGAAAGGGGCACTGTCCACACTATCCCAGAGCTGAAGCTCTTGCTGGGAAAGAAAGGGGCACTGTCCACACTATCCCAGAGCTGAAGCTCTTGCTGGGAAAGGGCACTGTCCACACTATCCCAGAGCTGAATTCAGCTCTTGCTGGGAAAGGGGCACTGTCCACACTATCCCAGGAGAGCACCAGCAAGCTAAGATCAGACAGATCGTCACAAGGCCCAGAAGCTGATGGATGGGAGAGGAAACCAAAGCCATCCAAAAGAACCTAAGGTACCATGTTACACTGCTTTCTGGGTAGCTTACTGTCAACTTTCCCAGTGGCCCCAGATCTTCTGCCTACAAATATTTGCCAAGAGTGTCACTTTGTAGAAGTGGAGAAGGAGTGACCCTCCATGCCTGAGTCAGCACAGCACAGAGGAGGAAGGCTGTGAAGGACGGAGGCTCCTGGGCTCCGTGGTGAAAGCAGAAGTGCCCCCCCGCCCCCCGAGCCTGGGCACTGCCCTCCCCAAGATGGGGCTTCCACACGGCCAGAAGGCTCTTAAAATATTTTATTGATACATATTTATTTTAATTTTTTAAAATACTAATTTATGGGCTGGTGAGATGGCTCAGCGGGTAAGAGCACCCAACTGCTCTTCCGAAGGTGATAAGTTCAAATCCCAGCATCCACATGGTGGCTCACAACCATCCGTAACGAGATCTGACGCCCTCTTCTGGAGGGTCTGAAGACAGCTACAGTGTACTTACATATAATAAATAAAATAAATCTTAAAAAAAATACAAATTTATTTATGTATTTATTTATATGAGTGTTGTGTCTTCAGACATACCAGAAGAGGGCATTGTATCCCATTACAGATGGTTGTGAGCTACCATGTGGCTGCTGGGAATTAAACTCAGAACCTCTGGAAAAACAGTACTCTGAGCCATCTCTCTGGCCCCTTATTTTAATTTTTTTTTTTTAAAGATTTATTTTATTATATTATATGTAAGTACACTGTAGCTGTCCTCAGACACTCCAGAACAGGGAGCCAGATCTCATTAAGGATGGTTGTGAGCCACCATGTGGTTGCTGGGATTTGAACTTATCACCTTTGGAAGAGCAGTCGGGTGCTCTTACCCGCTGAGCCATCTCACCAGCCCCCTTAATTTTTTAAATTAAGTGTGTATGTGTACAGATATGTGCATGTGAGCGTAGTGTCTGTTTGAAGAGGGCATTTGATTTCCTGGAGCTAGAGTTAAACAGGTGGTTGTGAGCCACCTGATGTAGGATCAAGATACTGGGAACCAAACTGTGCCCTCTGGAAGTACAGGGTAATTTCTTATAGCTGAGCTATCTCTTCAACCCCTGGATGAGTTTGGTTTAGTTTTTAAATTACTTTTATTTTGTTTGTCTGTTTACATGTATATATGTGTGCATGCTTGCTAAGGGAGGTCAAAGGACAGTTTTCAGTTCTGTCCTTCCATTGTGTGAATCCCAGGGATCAAATTCAGGTTATCTCAAGTCCTCAGGCTTGGCAGCAGGAACTTTTACAAGCTGAGCCATCTCACTTACTGTGACCATGTTTAAAATAACTAGCATCTTCAAACCTCAACAAAAATCAAATCTTCACTCCAGTTAAAGACTCACTTTCTGGCCTGGCCAAAGCTCCTGGGTCTGTGCCCAGAAACACCCAGAATACAGGCTGTTTTTACACCACACACACACACACACACACACACACACACACACACACACATCCCTCAGAGTCCTATGGTCTGACTCTGTAGCCTCTGAATAAGATGTTTGCTGTGCTCTGAAGAACATGCTCCCCCACGAATTACCTCACCTGTTCTTCAGTGTGTCACCTCTTCCAGTCAAGTCATTCCTGACACTCTGACCTGACATTCACCCATCATGGAATTCCCTGTGATTATAATAACAAGATGACTAGAGAGATCATAAGACAGATTACTCTACCTTAGATATGTATGACTGTGTCACCATCCCTGAATCTATTGTCCATGTGGAAAGCTGGAGAAAAAAATAAAGGCTTCTAGCTGACAGAAGGCTGGAGGTGTGGTATGGAAGAGGACTGCTTGGCTTGCTTGCAGGCATGAGAGGCAAGGCTTTGGTTCTATCCCCAGCACTACAGGCTGTGGGCAAAGAGAGCGGACCTGTCCCACCTCTTCTCTGATCTCAGTCCTGCCATCTATGTTCACAACAGCTACAAACATGCCTCTGGTGCATGGTTCCCTGCACCACCCTCTGTTCTGTGATCCCGAGATGGGTGCTAGGAAGGCACCCACAGAAGAGTCACTGTCCTGGACTCCATAGACACAGGGACAGTCAGGAAACAAGTGAGTACAACTGGTAAATGGATTGATAGAACCTGAAGGCTCCTGTCCCCACAAAGGCCAGCTGACCTGCTGGATATTGGCCCTGGTGACCTGCCTGCTCTCCTGGACAGCAAAATCACAGGATGATATAAGCCCCAGGCTGTATTGGCCTCTAGGGAATGTCATGTGACGGAAAAGAAGAGGTGAGATGGCTGGAGCTATTAGTAACTGAAGCTATCGCCACTTCAGGACCACACCCCATGGGCACAGCCAACTAGAGAACATAAGGTACAGGCTAGTCCAGAGCCTCAAACCTCAAACTACCAGCCTTTAGAAGATATTCATTTGTGCTTGCTCTCTCTCTCTCTCTCTCTCTCTCTCTCTCTCTCTCTCTCTCTCTCTCTCCCTCTCCCCCTCCCCTTCCCCCTGCTCCCTTCCTCCCTCCCTCTCTCCTTCCCTCTCTTCCTCCTTCCTTCCTTTCCAAAACATGGTTTCTCCATGTAGCCCTGGCTGTCCTGTAGATCAGGCTGACCTCCAACTCGGAAGAAGTGTGAGTGGATGGGCAGGGGAGCAGGGAGGGGGGAGGGGGGAGGGGGGAGGGAGGGAGGGGATTTTCGGGATAGCAGTTGAAATGTAAATTAAGAAAATATCTAATAAAAAATGCTGATTAAAAATAAATAAATAAAGGTGTCACCACCGCCCGACTTGTTTTGTTCTTTAGTTCAATCTATTGTATATCTTATATGAAAGATTTCTAATTTTTTTATTAGAGATTGTAAATAGGGACTAAGGATGTAGACCTGGCTTTGATAGAAACTGGAAAATAAGAAACTCAAGGCCATTCTTGGCTTTTCAGGAATCTCAAGGCCAGCTGGACTACGTGAGACCTTGGCAAGAATCTGTTGGATTTATGGCTGAAGCGGTTCGCTCTGGGAGTCGGTGGCGCCAAGCAGGGCACTTAGGGAACCAACAGCATTGGGGCAGACTGGTATCTGGTTGTTTGCAGTTCGCAGGGTCTGCCATGGAGTCAGAGCAGATGCTGGAGGGACAGACACAGGTTGCAGAAAACTCTCACTCTGAGTATGGGCTCACAGATAGCATTGAGAGAAGAGTCGAAAATGAGAAGATTAATGCAGAAAAGTCATCGAAACAGAAGGATCTACAATCCTTGCCCCCCCCCCC